>JANRGV010000120.1:13248108-13279854 GCA_024734035.1 Alethe castanea | reverse complement strand
CTCTTCTCTTCTCTTCTCTTCTCTTCTCTTCTCTTCTCTTCTCTTCTCTTCTCTTCTCTTCTCTTTGTTTTTCTTTTCCCATTAGGGCTTCAGAAGAATTTCTCAGTAGAAACTAGAATGATTCTTTCTATTTTTAAAGGCCCCAGAATCACAGAGAAGTCTCAACAAGATCTCTTAAATTTTTGAGACATTTGCAAAAGCTTCATTTACTGAACTGCCATGATTGCTAAAGCCTACATCACAAATAGAAACTTGTCTTCAGTTGAAATGCATTAAAAGCTGAATTTATGAAAAGTAGAATGTTGAAAGACACACAAAATCTAGAAAAACATTGGTATTAAATTATACTGTGAACCAGGATGCAAGATAGAAATTAATAGTGTTTGAAGTAGTGAACAGAGTCCTGATGCATCACAATTGTAATGGTCTGACATGCTGGGGTGCCCAATAGCAATTTTGGGATTGAAGGGTTTACTTCAAATGGCAGAAGCCTTTGAGATTTTCTTCTCCCATTTCCTCTGCTTTCCCTCATCATGTGCTCCTTAGCTTTGCAGAGACAGATCAATTTGCCATTATGCCCTCATCACTGCTGAGGTAGGTTGTATAGAGGTGTGAGAGTGACAGCAGTAGGAGTTTACCTCAAATAAGGCTCATAATTTAAGGAAAAAAAATCCTGTGTAAAAAGAGGGTGGTATTGGACTATGGATGTGTTTCACCTGTTTCCAAGGCACTGCAGAAGGAGGGCTCAGGGGCAGCTGTGCAGGCAGCAATGCATTTTCCATTAGCAAATAGTGGAGTCCTGATGGGGCAATCCATGGCACAGCTGAGTTTTATTTCAATTCTTCAAATGACAATAAGAAGAAAAATAAACTGGCAAAGTCTTTCCTGGAATCATCTGTGGTTGTCAGACTTTGTCAATGTGCTTTTGACACTTTCTTTAAAGTTAGAAAAGCAGGGAAAGCTTTATGCCTGTAACCTTGACCCTGTTTCCTTGTTGGGGAAACTGAGCTGATGAGCTATGTTTGTTCTTTCAAGTTCCATTTGCCAAAATATATAAGGTCATCACAGTTGTATGTTTTTCACTTTAGCAGATGAACTGCTATAATTAGTAACAATACACGTAGTTTATTACTTGCTTTGTTAGAAGTTGGGGGTGTTTGTAAAAAAATCTTAATTTCAGAGTGAATTATATCAGTTTTTTGTTGTTGCCTGCTTGTGTTAAACTTGGTGGGGTATTTTTTGGTGTAATTAGCACTCAGTAAATGATTTTATTTCTGTTTATTTGCCTTCCTGTCCTTTTCATGCTCTGTCCTCCAGAAAACTTAGCTCTACCTTTCCTTTACGACACAACACTCTGTCATATCAAAGGATAAAGAAATCAGTGATGAAGAGAGAATTAGGGAAATGAGCAGAGTTACAGGACAGAGAGCTTCATTAGAAGGATAAAAAAAATATCAGGGAAGAGGAAGATTTAATGAGGCTTCTGTTTATTACTTCTGCTAATTTAGGAAGTCTTGCTGCTGGCTGTGGCACTGGAAGGTTAAATTGTACAGATACTTCCAAAATTAATATTGCAGTGAGTCAGAATACAGGACTTTAGTATTCACTTGAATTTAATGGATATATATCAGCCTCAGACTGTGGTCATGTTAAGTTTCAAAAGCCAAGGCTCTTTCAGGGGTAAACTGCTTGTCCTTTTCTACAAGAGATTGATCTCTGTTGGTTGTAGATTAGTCTTCCCACAATTTAACTTTTTTAGTGCTATGTTTCCCAGCTAAGATTAAAATGTTTCATTTTTACCGTGTGGTGTTTCCTTTTATTGTTGCAGGCAGTTTTGAATGAATAG
Source organism: Alethe castanea (assembly GCA_024734035.1). Classification (NCBI taxonomy): domain Eukaryota; kingdom Metazoa; phylum Chordata; class Aves; order Passeriformes; family Muscicapidae; genus Alethe; species Alethe castanea. Next base: position 13,278,008 of record JANRGV010000120.1, on the reverse strand, counting down.
TATTCCATGACTACACCAGTGGTTGGTGCATTTTCCTTCATTATTGTCTTACTTTTAACATTTCTATTTTTACGGCTGAAAAATGGCAATTACACAGCTTTCCCCTCTATGTGACATAAAAAGATCAACAAGTTAATATTTATCAAAAATTTAAGGATAGAAAGGATTATACATGCACTGGACATTCAGAAGCCAGTGCTGAATACATGTTTTTTGACAGATGTGGATTTTTTTGTAGTTCTCTAAGTTCCTTGTGAGTTCCTCCACAGATGCCAGGAATTATTAGCAGTGATCTTTATTTCTGGGATTTAACTTCTAGGGTAAGCCAAGATTTAGGCCTTAAGGCTATCCAGTGTTTATAATTACTGTACTCATGGTTCTGAAGAGTTGGTAAAATGGAGATGGATGCACTGAACTGGCTGCATTGATAGAGTTCAAGGTAGGTAATTTCAGCTTTTAGAAACTCACTGAAAACTAAGGTTTTCTTTTTCCATGTAGATTATTCTTGCTTCTGTTTGCTGTTAGTGGTACTGTAGATAGTGTTGGTGATGAGATTTTTTAATATGATCTAACACAAGAGCAGTAAAAGAAGCACAAAATACAGAAGCAGCTGTGTCATTTGTACAAAACTAACTTTTGCAGAGTTACAGGTCTAGAAGAAAAGCTGCCCTTTGAAATTCTGATGTCCAGAAAGCTCTTTCCTGAGTTTTCCAGCCAAATAGCTGGTAGTGTGACATCATGCTTCTCAGCAGATACTATTAACTCAATTAAGTTAAAGAGATATAAAGTAAATTACTGCATCCTAATTATACAAAAAATGGATAAACAAGCAACAAAAAAACAATTATATAATTCACTCTGAAATTAAAATGTTTGAACCACTGACAATTTAAATCAAAGAAACAGTAATAAAATCAGTGTAATGTTACTAATTACATAATTTCATCTTCTGAAGTAAAATAAATAAATTTTTGTTGACTTGGGGTATTTTGGCATTTGTAAGTGTATAAGTGGAACATGAATGGGTTTGTCTTACACAACAGTGCTGAGATCTGCAACAGTTTCTGCAGAGTGAGAAGCTGAGGGGGGAAAACAGGCTTACAAGGAAGCTTAATGCAGTCATGTAGGCTGTGTCCAGGTGGGAAACTGGCACTTGGCATCTTGCATTGTTATAATTGTATGAACATAACAATTACAATTGTTGTGTACAAATTCTAATGTACTGATTATAATTCCCTTTCCTACATAAATGAACCTCTATATAGAAATATATATAAAATATAGAAATATCTATAAAATTACTTGTGTTTTTTTAAGAGTAAGAAGCTGAGCTTGCAGTCATGGAAGAAATGCAAGGGTATGTAATAATCAGTGCCCACAATGACCCCAGGTTTTCTAACAAAATCAGCTGTCAAAAGATCTGACCCATCCAAATAGAAACTGTGGAAATGCACCCTTCTACACCATTGCCTCATACCAATCAATAACAATTCAATCTTGGCAGAATTCAGGCAGAGCCTATTATAAGCCTTCTAAAACTGAATTGCTGTCAAAGAATTAGACATGAAGAGGATTGCTGAACTAGTATCTGATGGGAAAAAATGCTGCCATAGTTTAGTACAGTGAGACAGATTCAGGTGTTGCTCAGTGACAACTCCTTAAAAATCCAGAATTATACGGGAAATATTTTAAATATCTAAACATAAATTAAGGTTGACAGCCTCAGCTTTGATCCTAGAAGGAACTGAGGCAAGTGAAAATATGGTTGTACTTAATGTTTCCCATTGGTCAGAAATCTGCTTGACCCATGTTTTGATTCAGAATAAAACATAGATTTCACTCCCAAGCATTTAATTTGTTTAAAGCTCCAGTTACTCCTGGATGAAAAAGACCTGCATTTTCTTTTTACAAGAACAGAGGAGGGAAAGATATTGCAGCATCAGAGGAAATCAGAGTAATGCTATTGTCTCTTTTTTTCTTTTTACTTTTCCCATTGCAGAACTGAGAATATTCTTACTCCTGGATGCCTATATTAAAATGCCTTGCACCAAATTGCTATTTCATCATTTTGTTCTAATCTGAGGGCAAGCATAGGTATCATCAAGTGTTTTGCCACTAACTGACTATGTCCTGTGACATAATATGGAAGAAAAAATTTTCCTTTTCATAATGCTGTTATTCCAAGTAGACATTTTATTATTAGCTGTCTGCCAATGCAAAAAAAAAAAAAGAGTGAAATACTTTTTGTTGCTTAAACAGTAAAGTAAAAAAAACCACTTCATTTTATATACTGTCTAAGAAGCACCCTAACAATAAGTTTTATCCTTTGCTACTTAGAAATTTGGTTAGAGGGAGGTACCTGGAGAATATTACCCGTGGAGCTTACGGATGCTTTTAGGGCAGGGTTGGTATGGATGGGCTCATTATTCAGCCCCCTGCTGCCTGGCTAAGTGCACAGGTACAGATTGCTGCCGTGGATGTGCTGTGCAGCAGCTCTCACTGCCCAGGGAGATGAAACAGGGCCCATTAGGGAAACAAGAAAATGTGAGGTAATGACTGGCTAACACCCTTGGGCGTGAGAGGAGAAGGTATGTGCTCTTGAACCATGCCTGTCAGTGAGTGAAGAGGTAATTTCCATGTTCTCTTGGGCTGGTGTCCAAGGAAACCAGTTTGGATTGATAGGGGTAATCAGATGTTACTTCAATTTGTGGGCTGCGTGCACATTTGTAAGTCACCAGCCATTTTGCCCCCATTGTGTTACTCCCAACGCACTCCTGTCCAGAGTGGCTCACCAGTTTCTCCTCCTGCCTGCATTTTTCTTTACCTCCTGTGGTTGACATCTTTTCTGCCAGCTGTGTCTTTCCTGCAAGGTAATTCTCCTCACTGCTGACTGTGGTCCTGGGGGATTCCAGGGCTGTCAGCCACACTTCCACCTTCTGTAGTTCTGTCTCCTTTCCTTGCATGTTTTCCTTTCTTTGCTTCTCTCTTGCCACCACTGCCTTCTGTTTCTTTCCTAGTGGGACATCACTGCACCCTGTAAAAAGGAGAAAGGGCTCAGCCCCAGTTAAGGATCATACAAAGGGACTGTAATGGTTAAAAATCACTCTGTGAAGAATATCTTCTGAACAAGAAAGCCAGAGATTAAGGTTTTTAACTACTCAGAGGACAAAATTGCACTTGTGGTTATAAATAGACTTCAAAAGGAAATCCAGTTTTTTAATGGAGAATAAAATACTTGGCTCCGTATGTAACACTGAAAATTTATTTATTTATTGATTCTTGAGCTTGCAGCTTTTGCTTACTGGTGACAGTATCTAGCAGCCTACAGCTGCCTTTGACAGAGTGTAGTATGAACCAGTATTCACCCCATATGTTTTCTCTGCTTAACATATAGAAAAATCACAAAAAAAATCAAAAATAGACATTGGTACAGACTTGCTGAGACATCATAGATTGTTCTGTACTGTCAGTTCTCTTCTGTTGAGGGTCCCTTCTTGCTGCTACCTTGGCATATAACTCAGGTACACCTCCTGACTGCATCCCCACTTACTGCAGTTTTTCATATGATAAAACCTGTGAAAAAGGTATTTAAGTACCTCATTAAGAGCACATGGATGCTGTGTTACTATTGTTACCCAAGAGCACAGTGAATTAAGAAAGTTTCTAGCTTTTCTTTGATTATATCAGTGCAGTTTGTAAATACCAATTGGAGAGCATGAGGCAGTCCCCTGAAGGTGACAAACAGCTCAGTGCACACTGCTGTGATGAGTGCATCAAGCAGCTTCATTCCAAACACATGGGGTATGTCATGGATGCAGTGTGCCTCTTACAGTTTGCTTTTAATTTACCCTCTCACTAACTGTATTATCTTCCCAGTAGAGCTATTTATCAGGGTGGCGATTAAGCAGCATCTACTTTACATTATGTCTTTTGAAAAATATCTAAATTAGGATGATCTAAAACTCCAACAAATTATGGGTACTTCAGTTGCTTCTGTTTGTGCTCCATGGGCAGCAATTTACCCAGTGTTTTTCCAATTCAGCTAAATGGGAGACAGCTGGGGGTTAGCAAGACTCATCTTACCAAATCATAGATATTTTAAACAGCTGGCAATAAACTGTAATTTATATCTATAATGTAAAATATTTATCCAGAAGAAGTACCTTTAGAATATACTTGAAAGCTGCATCTGAGCTGACATGAAGGAGAGCTTTGTATCTTATTGCCATGGGCTAGGGCTTCAATTTATAATTAATTTATATGCTGTTCCTCTGAAATGCTGTAACTTTTATTATTAATCAATTTAAATTGAAAGAAGTAGTAGTTCCAAGAATTAAAACCAGACTTCCTTCAGTAATTGAATTCATCAGACTAGTTCCATAAGCAGTAAATGCGACTGAACTCTGTGACGAGAGCATCAGTGAATCTAAATTCATGTACAACAGGAGCTTCACAAAGTCTGTATTTCACTCCTGGTCTTTTCTAAACTGTTACTGGTGGTGCTCTGAAGGGGCTGAACAAATGAGTTTTCCAGTGCCCTGGCAGTTATGATGGTTCTTAAAAAGCTTGACTTCACTTTCCTCATTTCTGAATGTTGAAAGTTTTAAATGGGCTTTCTTTAGAAATCTCTTTCCTCTCTACTCTCCAAAACCTGGAGATACTCTCTTAAAACAGAGGCAGTGTTACAAGACATGAAAATCACTCTGCTTCTGCTCTTCACTAATTCTTGTTGTTACATCTCCATTAAATTCAGTGGGGCAAGATAGTTTCATCTCCTAATTTGATGATTTGGCTGCAGGATCCATGACATCCACCTAGTGCAAGCTGTCTTAAATTATCAGAACGTCAGAGGGACCACTTTGGCTCAGTGCCATTGAATAGAATCAAGATGATTTTGGTTCTTTTTGTAATAAAGGCAGTCTATGTAAGGAGATGAAGGGGTGCATTGAAAAGTTGGGACATTTGAGCAGCCTGCAGGTAAAAAGAGATGAACATGTAGTAACTCAGAGAAACCCAAAGCAGCAGCTGTAATCTCAAGAAATAATATCATTATTTATTTTCACACATATAGGTAAAAGCATATTTTCCTAATGTTCCAAGCAGTGTTACAGCTAACTTTTTAATATTGCAATGTTTTTTCTGATGTGATAACACTTGTTAGATGGGATGGAATACTGTTGCTGGAGTTTGCCACTCCATGTAAAGCCAGAAGAAGTAAAGCAATCAAAGCAGACTTTCAGTGGAATGGTGGAATTTGCATTCTTTCCCTCTCTGCTCACTGAGGAGAAGGTTTGTAACTGCTATTACCTGTTAATCTCAAATACTTGCTTGGTAGAGTTTAGCTGTGGTGTACAAAGAGCTGAGATTCTGTGGTAGCTGAATACGTGTGGCAGTCAGTTTCTAAAATCTCACCTGCCTGTGCCTCCATCGAGGATGGCTGAGTATCTGCACTGTGGCAGAGTCTAGAAACCAGTAAATAAATGCACTTGGTGTTTTCTTTGGGGTACTTGGCATTCAGTCTAATGTTCTGGAGCTCTAATGCAGCCCTAGCCATCTGTTAAGCAGTAGTAAGGCACTACTGAATAGTGGTGCTTTTTGAGCTAGCCCAGTCTTCAAATTAGCTGGATTGCTCTTTTTCACTTTGGAGTTACTTTAGATAATGATTTTGCCCTGTGACATTTTTTCTCTACTAAATTTCACTTGAAATTTTAGCTTTCTCTTTTGTTCAGTAATTTCTACTGCAAATTTAGAATATGGTGTTAGGTGGTAAAATATGCACATATGGTGCTTAGGCTGAATTTTAAGATCTTATGACCAGTGTTTTTCTTCCTAATACCATAACAACTTTCTGATATATTTAAATATTTTTTCTTAATGTCACAAAAGGGCATCATTAATGTTATTAATTATTATTTTATTGATCAAAACCATGACTTATAATTTCAGCGTACCCTGGTTTATCTGAATTTTCCACTGGGAGATTTTTTGTGGTGCAGAAATAATAAAGATAAAACAGCACCATAGGGATTAGTTACATAATTGGATCCTGTAAAATGTTGAGTGACCCAACTTAATAAGATATTTGGCTGTCTTCTGTTACCTTCTAGAACTGCAACAGCAATGACAACTGGAGTCCAGGTTTTATTAACCTGGTTTCTTTGTAAATAAATTTAGTAATCTGATTTATTTGAAGAGTTCTCTTGCTTGAGGTAAAAATACATATGTAAATATATAATCCTATTTTCTCCATACATTTCCATTGTGATCTGGTTTTGGCAAGGTGTAAGCTGGAGACAACAGGTGAACATACCCAAATAAATTAATCTGTAAATGTTGCACAGTAAAATTCTTACAAAACTATCTATTCCCAGTGCATTGCATCCCTGTCACCATGATAGAACATAAACTCTTAGTTTAAAACTCACTCTGATGCTTTGAGATTTTTGGTTTTATCCTGTGCATACAGAACTAAAATGTAATATGCCTTGTAATCAATACTGCAGTTGAATTTAGGACTCTGATAATATAAAATATTTACCTGAAGAAGCAGAGATGCATCAGCTTTTTCACAGGAAGCTATGAATAAGCTAATGAAAGAAGGGGAGTACATTATAGCCACTATTTATGTAGTAACAACTGCAGACTTGAAAAGCAAATGCTAATAGCATCTTCTGCATTAGTTGTGCAACAAAACAATACTTTAAAATGCACATTTAAAATTTAATTTACTAATATGCTAAATTTTGCAAGTTTCTAATCTTTGTTTTATTTATAAATCTTAAAAAAATCAGCAACCGTGGCATTGTGAATTCTAGATAATGAAGAAAATGTCAAATGTGGTAAAATAATTTAGTGTCCATACTAGAAGCACAAAAAAGTGGAGCTGTGCAAAAATGTCCCCAAGCTATTTCTGCTTCCCACAGGTGGCTTCTGTAAAACCATAATTTTGTATTTATCTTAATTTTTCCTGTTCTTGTTGAATCACTTGCATGTGTTCTTTTACAGTTCTATCCATAACTGTTGCTGCTTCTTTGGGTGATTTAAGCCCATGAAAAGATTCATTTGAAAGACTCCATCTAGATCATAATGCCAAGAAAAAGGGAAAAGTGGATAAAATCTTTAAATGAAAAACAAGAAAGAGAAGTCAATTCTGAAAATTTCCTAAATGGACTTTCTTTGCCAAAGTATGGTAAAATTCAGGCACGCTGTCCCATCAGCCAGGAAGAAGGGGAGAGTGGAGTTCATTTAGTATTTTTTCATTTTTCTTGGATTGGAAATTTTACAATTTCAGTATAAAGGCTCTCCATTAGACATGGCTGAAAAGCTAGTCAAAGGCTACTGCCACAATGGATTTTGGTGTGAATTAATTTCATACAACAATGCCATCACTGAAACTGCAATTTCATCAAAATCTGTCAGCTGCCTCTCAGCTATTTGACTGTTTTGTCCCCAAACTGCAATATTTCACCAAGTTCTTAATTTTTTTCCAGAAAAAGACAAATGAAATAATTTTTTTTCCTTTTTCTATTTTTTTTTTTTTTAGGTATATATTTTTTTTCTCATTTCATAATCTGTAAATGCTATTCCCCAAGCATACCCAAAGGCAATATTTCTAGAACTATAGATCTAATCCAACCACTGGAATATCTGCTACAAAGTGCTGCTGATCCAGCTATGAAGGGCTAGGTTATGGAGGGCTGCTTTGTTTTCCTGCTTCTGATTGCTAGGTCTGATCATTTGGAATACCCTGAGAACAGAGGTGTTATTTTTACAAAAATAAAAAGGTTTTCTCATTCATTTTGAAGGATTTCTTCAGTTTCACTGATGTTCAAAATAATAATTTAAACCCCTGACTGGTCAAAGAATCTTGTAAAGTTTTTCCAAAATAAAGTATTTTGGTTTTGATAATATTTTCCTATTATAACAATATGTTGTTGAACTTCTGATTTCTGTCTGGCTGGTATTATGAAACATATTATCCTTTTATTTTTATTATCTGATGTTTGTCCTTGCTTGCTAATACCAAAGTATGGGAGTGGGGGATTAAAAAAAAAAGTTGAGATATTTTCAAATAATTCCCTTCAACTTTGGTTTCTAGAAAAAGACAACTTAGATTACACCAGCTTTTCTGTCTTCATTGTTAATCAGAGTGCAAAAAGAAACATATGCTTAAAAAATATATGGCTTTAGGAATTGAGGCATTAATTGGCAAAATAATTTAAATTTATATCGTATTTAAATCTATTAATTACCATTGGAAAGAATATTTTAGTTATTAGTTGTCTCTTTCCTGATTTCAGTATTTAGTTCTGAGGGCTGTCTGAGGGTATCTGTTCTCAACTCCTTTCTCATGTTTCTTCATCCTGTATTGCTGTATGCTTTAGTAAGAAAATTTGCTATAATTTATTGAAGGTCCTGTGTTTGCACAAATAATGGCTTTTTATTTCAAACTTTGTCTCTGAAAATGAATGACTAGATGATATCTACTTAATTTCTGAAGCAATAGCAATCTTTTTTTAGTAGATAGAAGGAAATGAAACACTAATTATAATATTTACAGTGTATGGGTGCAAAAAATTTCCCCAGTTCTAGGTGTTTATAAATAAATATTTCTAATTTTGTCGCTTGAAAGGGTCTCTGATCTTGTTTTGAAGTAATATGAGCTCAAATTTTATTGCATTTTATTGCTAATAGTGGTTTTGGTTGTTCTGAGTTGTTTCAGAGGGTTGCCTTCATAAACATTGCCATCCCTTGCAGGCAGTCAGAGCAGATTGCCATGTGTGCCTTGAAAATGCTTAACATCCAAATTGCAAACAAGTGATAGCCCAGTGTAACAGCCCAGAAGAAGATACTCAAACCATGGAACAAGCATCAAACTGCAGTTCATGAAAAGCTGTCCTCACATGAACCTCAAGAATTCATTCAGTGTCAAAACAAACATGAAAACAGCTCAGCTGGGTGGCAGATTTGGATATCAGTTTGTATTGTTTCTCCAGTAGTTTAACATGAAGAAAACATTTCTGCATTTCTCTGTCTGCAGCTGTTTCACATCAGCCCTTTGCTTTCTCTCTGCCCATTCAGTGTGGGCAGGGCAGGTGGGTGGTTTTTAAAATTTTTGTTGGCTCAATGTAAACACATGTTGGAGATAAAAGGATGTTAACATGAAATTTCTCCACCCACGTACAGCTTTACAACTGGCTGTGTAGCCCAGAGGCTTAATGTGTCTTAAACTGCAGAAGTTCTGTAACAATCATTATTCTGTGTCAGGACAAAATTACCTTGTAGGAGCATTGCATAATGTCTGGCATATTAATCATTAGAGATATTTTTGCAGCACTCAATTATATTATGAAGGCTGGGTTATGTTCTGATCTTTCTAATGATCACATGTAAAGTACTGAAGCCTCCATTATTTTATAATAAGTAATGCATATAGGGCAGAATAATGCATTATGCACATCCTCTCCTATATGACTCTAAAGGTCAGCTACAAATTTGAATTTTTTTTGTCCTCCAGAACATTTCAATCTAAGGGCTCATTCTTTCTTCTTTCAATAAGTTCTAACAGTAGGCTACCACAGTACCAAGTTTGGCTATTTTATTTCTACAAAGTTCCATGAGCCATGGCCATTGCACACGTTCACTTAGAGTTATAAATTTAAAAAGCTTTGCAGGATGAAACTAAGGCAGCTTTTACTGGAAGATATGACAGAAGTGAGAGCCCAAATACTGCAGTATACTTTGTGTAGATGTTTCAAATTCAAATGAAATATCAGACACCAAGAGACACTGCCCTAATTTATGGATTCTGGCATTGCCAACAGGTGCTTAGCTCTTAGTCTGATTGCTGTTCCTTCAAAAAATGTACAAGTAGACTTTTATTTTTGAAGTGTGGAACCCTGCAGTAAGCCTTAGTGATTGTCAAAAGCTGTGTCTCATTTCAAACATACCAAACTCGTGTATTTAGCAGTGGAAAATATTTTTTCCAAAGCTATTGACTTAGAGTTTAAATATCTCACCCTGTTTGAATTCCCAGGAATGCCTGCTCCTTTTCACAAGCGGTTTGATTTCTGTGGTATTTTAATTACTATCCTATTCAGAAAACACGTGCAGAAGTGAGGAGAAGAGGCATGTTTTGCCTGTGCAGTGATTTCATGTGCATTGCATCTGTGAGGCACAGATTTGCCCAAAACAGTTGATGGGAACCGTGCACATGAGGTCCAATTATGTTTAAAGAATCAGCTTCAATTTGAACATACCAGTGCTACCCATATACTGAAAAAGAATCTCATTGTTACAATTTTGCTCTAGAAGGGTGCTTCTGGAAAATTGATGCAGAAAGTAAAGCCTGTACCTTAACAGGCCAGCCAAGTAAGATGAATAAAAATGTAGGATAGGACCCAATATAGTTTTTTGTCAGTAGCAGGAGTGCCTTTGACCTTTGCTTTCTCAAATGTTTAGTGTTTAGATGTGAAGTGGCTTTTTCAAATGCAATACACTTCCTCTGTTGTTGTTGAGAAGCTTCTATTTGATAGAGCTGAATTATTGTGATGGGTTAGTCTGGCAGAAAACTGGCTGGAGGATTTTGTGGTAGCTTTGGGGCCAGACCCTAATCAACAGGCCATATGTTTAGATCCTTCTCTAACAGATGACTGTGCGTGCACGCTCCCAGGTGCAATGTCATTGGGATTGTATTTGCAAACATAAACTAGTGACATTCAATTATGTTCATAGGCACTGTTGTAAAAGCCACAGAGGAAGTAATTTACAACACTAGCACAGTATGCAATTCTTTGCTTATAATCAATTTTTCATTATATAGGAATATGGTATACTATGTTCATATTTGTTTTTCTAATTTGTTGAAAGAGCTGATAATGTGTAAAGTTTGTCCTTTTCAAGCAACTGACATTTGGGAAAATAGTGGGTCAAAAGAAATTGCTTATAAAGCAATATCAATATATATTTTAGGTAGTTTTAATAAGAAACAGAAACCTGAACCACCAGTGTTTGGGACAGCTCCTGAGGTACATTTTAGTCCTTTTTTCTGTTGGAGCATGTATTGTGCTGCCAAAGTGAAGTGGAGCCTGCATGCACCACACAGCCCATTGCAGGTTTGCTCTGGCTAGAGTTTGCTGTTTCTTTCTATCTGGTTCATTTTCTTTCCTGAGATAAAAAAGATAATGCCAGTTTTTGGTGGTGATTTTTCTGTTGAAACTATCAAACAATTTGTATGGGCTTAGCAAATATTTACCAGGTGGGATTGTTTAAGTGTTCAGATTAGGACCAGTTTCTAGAGACTAATGACTCAGTGGGCTCTCCAGTCTTATTTCAGCTTACCCTAGTACTAAAGTTTCTGTTTTCTTTAAAACATGCAAGGAAATTTTAGGTACTGACCTTCTGTCATGGGGAATATCTGATGATGGAACTTGCAAGTTTGTCAAATCCAAAATATTGTCAACAGCATATGCAGCCATTGTGCAGTTCTTATAACAAATAAATAAATGAATCATATTACTAATACAATTATTATTTTAATAGGTTTATTATTTTATTCTGCTACTCTGACTTTATTTAACAAGTGAGTTTTCTTTCTATGCTCTTTTAACTTGGAGGGCTCATGAGGCCCCTTAAAGATAATGCTGTCCAAGCTTGCATTATGTGTCTTTAAAGAACTGCTAGGAGAGTCCATTTATCAGCACTGAGGTTGCATCAGGGACCATACTCTGAAAATGCCTTCATCTGTAAGTTAGGATGTGAAACATTGCATATTGCAATCCAGCTTGAGGGGAACAAATGGCTAGCATGAGTTGGAAATGGCAGCATGGTCCTGAAAAGCTCATGCAGACAGTATCTCCATCTATTCACACATCCTGTCACTTTTCTACATGGTGAAGATCAAGCCCAAGCAAATCTAAATAGGATGAAGAAAAGTGGATCAAGTAATTACTTACAACTAATAAGAATTTTCGTATTCTCTTGACAAAATTGTATTAAATGTTCTCTCTCTTCTTTGCACTCCTACTTTTTTTTTGGAAGATTTGTATATTAAAACTGGTGCATTTTGACCTAGTGTTATATCTAATAATATTAGGTAAGTTATCTAATCTCTTGTTTTCCAAATTTTATCTTTTTCCTGTCTGATTTAAAATCTTTACCTTACTTTCCAGTAGGACCAAAATATATTGTTATCCTTTTCTTTTTTTGTGATGGAGTGGCAGGCTGGAAGATCTGAAAAATAAGTAGAAAAATAGGCTCAGACTTACATAAATACATCATGAAAATTGGGAAAATGTGGTATAAGAATAAGGTCATGTTATAATGGGGAGAAAAAAGAGAATAAATATATCATTTAAAACAGTAAGAAATTATATTTGGCCCTCTATTTGAGGACCCTGCATGTTGCTAGTCTGTTACATCATGGCTTTTGCTCTCTTTAATTTATCTTTTAGACTGTTTCAGAGTGAATTTTCTTTTGCAATGAAGAGCATATGATTTATATAGCAGTGCATGGATGCAATAGCAAAACACTGAGAGAATAATGATTTCTAAATATTCATATTGGAAAGCTTTATTGAACCTTCTGTTTCCATTGGAATAATTTTATATCAAGTTACAAGTACAATTTAAGAAACTTTTTCTCATTTTGTGAGAATGTATTCACATGCATATCTGATGTAATACTCCAGTTGAAAGCAATGAACATAAATAAATTTTTGCCCTCAGATGACCAAGTTTAATGTACCAGCATGGAGTGTGTTGTAGTATCTTGATCCTTTGAGGTATGTTCACCCTGGTGATTGAAATTGCTTTCAGCTGGGACTCAAATGTGTCCTGTCAGACAGACAGTAGTGATTGAATCAAGTATTAAGCATGAACTGCACAAAAGAGATCAAAGTTTTATTTAAGTTTGTTTATAACCACAAACAGAAAAAATGGTTAAAATTAAACGGCGGAAGTATTTTCTGGGATTCACAAAAATAAAAATTGACTGTACACTCCTCTTACTTACAAGTTAGAATAAATTGTCTGTCTGTGTTTAAACAATGGCCATAAAGCTCAGAGTTACCAGAGTAAAGCATCATGCCTTGATAAAACATTTGTCTACCCTGCAGCATCCCAGTGAACAGATGACAACTATATTTAGCAGAGCTGAGTCTTTATTTTCCAGTTTTAGTCAAGAAATTGGACAAGGCCAGGGAAACACAAGTTGAAAGCTTACAGTTATTCTAATCCTTACTTTTGCTTCTGAAATCTTGCTAGTTTTTGATTGCCATTTTATAGTATTTGAACAGCTCACTTAGGAAATTGGATGTAGTAGAACAAATTGAAGGCAGGTGCAGCTACTTACCATGTACAGGCATTGTCACCTCTTTGCTGAAAACATGCAAATCAAATTTGGAAGTAATAGCACTGGCTCTGCAAACCATGGGATCAGTAAAATGTTTGACAGGGAAGAATGTATGTTCGTGACATGACTTGCCCCATGTTCCAAGGGCAGCATTAAAACCATAATTCTACTTGGTGGAGCCATAGATCAATGAGAAGATGGTCTCATAAAGAAATTGTGTCAGGCAAGGTCATCTTCCTCTTGTCTGACTTCCCAGCCATATAAAAAGCAACTCATAAAATGTTCACTGTACATGCTCTTTGAATGTCTCTTCAAGCAAAAGAGATTGATGACTGAAAAAATAATCACAGCAGTTTACTCAATGAATAAATGCTGAATAAATCTTTCTGCTTAAAGGATGACCATGAACAAATAGCAAAGAATTTAAAGTTAGCCTTTATTTGATATTTTCTGAATTATTTTAAGAATAGCAAATCCATTCCTTTCTTAAAGCTTCCTATTCTTTATTGATGTTGTACTGGAGATTAGTTGCAAGTGAAATGTGTGTTATTGATTCCCCTCTAGACAAAGTATAAGGTTTTTAGTCAGGTGGGATTAGTGTGCCTCAGTGCTGTGATAGATCTGCTGTTTGCAGTATCCCTCATGCTCCTAAGGCAGCTGAACCAGGTGCCAGGAGTGCTTCACCAGCAGGAGAAGCTGAAGGTTTGGAAATTCTGTTGTGCCCTCTAAAAGAGACTACTATTTTATTGGAGAATTTTATATGTGGGTTTAAAATCACTTTTAATTTTACATATTTTGTTTTTTAATGCCTAGTGTTTCTCACTTGTTGCAGTAGAACTGGACTTCTGTTCAGAGTAGTGGCTAGGCAGGGCAGAGAGCCGGACGATACCTGAGCACTGAGGAGGGACAATTTTCTTTATTTCCTCTGCTCTTTAGGCTTCAGTTCTTAATTACCTAATTTCAGGTGTGCCTGAAAATAATTAAATCTAACTGAATAAAAAACATAATAATGCCATAAAGTAATTTCTTTGATAACATAATCCACCACTTTTTATCAAGGTGGATAAACTCAAACCCCTCCTTGAGGTTTCTTACAAAATTAGAAGGGCTACTTCAGCACCCATCTTTACATTTTTGTTATAGAACAAGTTCCATAGTCTCCAATAGGTAAATAATGCATGATAAAATCTACTGAAGTTATAGAACCCTTGACTAGTACTTTTCTTTAAATATTAAACATTATTTTTAAAGTTGTTTGAACTATGCATGGTTTCACACAGCGGTTTTCCTGTTAGAAGGGAAATATGCCATCCTCAGCCAGTTTTTTGTTTGATGTCCATGAATCCTAATACTAGTAGAATCTCTTATCAAGTGTAGGAGTTCAGAATAAACTATATGCAAGTTCTGTAATTACTAAATTCTGAATGAAGGGAAAGGAAAAACTTTTGAGCTAGAGTTGCAAACTTTGTGCTTTTTACTTGCTAATGCAAGTCTCAGAATCATCTGCTTTCTTATTTATTGCAGGATAACTTAGGCACAAAATTAGGTGTTTTAAACATAAATAGACAAATACCCCTTTTAAAGTTAAATTTTGAAAAAAAGTTCCCAACTGCAAAGCTTCATTTGATATTGCTTGAGGGACTTATAGGGATTTCCTTGTTTTCATACCTGGTAGTCGGTCTCAGCCTCTGAAATTTGAGGATAAGTTCTTCTGCACAACAGAGTTAGGACAAAGAAAAAATAAATGCTATAAAGAAACTTTCTGTAAGATATGTGGCTTAATAAAAGCTTCATTTCAAAAGAGTACTACAGAAAACACATGCTGGGCTTCCAACCATCCCCTGTCTCTGAATGCTTCAGTGACACAGTCGTTTAACTCAGGGGTTTTATGTGCATCCAGCAGAGGCTGTCTATTATATTGATTTTAGAAATTTCCTATTACAATATTAAATTTCTTTGTCACATCTAAATGGCTGGTTCTTCAGCTATTTCTCAGACAAAATTCGTATTCTTTGAAAACTGGAAAAACTCCAGAGCATATTTTATTCATACTTTCAGAGCTGGATTTGTTATTAGTTATATTTATAATGAACTTACAGAATTTATGCAATGAGATTTATGGAAAACAGATTAGTGTGTTAATGGGGATAGGGAAGGGTTGCCATTTTAAATATAGCCCAAAGTCTTAGTTAAAGGCAGAACATAGTGAAAATTTAGTTATTTTGTCAGATTTTCATAAAACTAGGCTGAGTATCAACTGCAGGGATATGGAATACTTCAGAAAAAGGAAGAGATATTGATTTAACTGATTATAAGAAAGGGAGCTATTCAATATGAATGTAGATCCCCCATAATGGGATATCTGTATATTTGAATGCATAGTGATGCATGTAACAACTCTTAGTGTTTCTCTGTAGGATTAGCTTTACACTTATGCTTCAGAATGACTTTATTTTTCTGTTCTGATTGTTGATCTTGTATTTTACAAAAGATTCTGTCCTTGTGCCAGTTGTTGGGTGCTCAGATGCTGCTCTGCTTGTGCATTGTAAATACTTACAGTATGGGGGTCAGTGTCAGGGGATCCAGTAATAATGAAATTTGGGTTGACGTGCTAAAATCCCAAAGAGAAACAGAACATAAGTCCCAAATTTCACTAAGTGTGAAATTCTCTATATCTTGTGCACCACCAATAATGTTTTTATCACTGCTTCTAGGATACAGATGGGTAAAAGAAAACCAGAAAAGTCATCATACATGAACTATGGTAAATAGTATGGACACATTCATTCCCTCACATAATTTGGCAGGTAAAATTGATGTAAAAATGACTGAAATTGGGGACTTAGGCTGTGTGTGTGTCCTTGTAGGCCGTAGATGTTGTATGTAGTCCCATTAGTAATGGAATTAAAACCCAGAAAAAAGCATGTTGTGGGATTCTTACTATAGAAAATCCTGCCTTGATTACTGTGTTCTTGCCTTTTAAGCCAAACCCCGAGAATGGCAAATAGGTGATGCAAGAGAAAAAGCAAACTATTGCACAGAAGAAAATACTCAGCTGGGAAAGAGTAGGAGGGTTGAGTGGAAAAGATTCCTCCTCTGCAACTGAGTTACTCTAGGCTAAGCCAACTAGCTTGGCAGAAATTCATGCACACCACCCAGCTTTTGATATCTCTGTGAAATTAATCCAACAAAATAGATGATACTTTGATTCCAATGCAATAATTACTGTTAACAAGGTTAAGGGACCACAGATACACTTAATCCTTTTTTTTTTTTCCTTTCTTTTTATAGAAGATAATAATAGTTCCCAAGCTGTTGGAACAACCTCCAGAAATGCTATGTTAGTAAAACCAGTTGGGGGAAAAGCCTGTATCATTTGAATTATGAACAAGACATGAAATGTGTTTGTCTGGAGTGTCATCATCTGCCTCTCTTGTGTACATTACTGTACATTTTCCTTATTTAAACTAGATTTTTAAAATTAGTTTTTCAAAAAGGAAAGTATGAACAAAAAGGCTTGCATCATTCCTGTTCCTTCCCTTTCCCGATTAATCGTAGAGAATTAGTGAGTTACATGGCAGCAATAGGAAGTACACCTTTTTGACAAGGAGGAATGGGAACAGGTAAAAAAAGCTTTAATACCAGTCCCTGCCTTAAGATAAATTTACTGAAAGGACACTGACAAACTTTACAAGATAGCATTTAATCTCAAATTAAACTATGATTAATTTGCGTTATTTTAAGAATAAATTGACTGAAGTATTTGGGTAACTTTATTATAGACATTTGAAATTAATCTTTTGGTAAAGCACTTTTAATTCTCCTTTGTTCTCATTATTTTGGCTGCTTTCCCCCTCTGTGCCTCGTTGGCCTAGAAATGACTTGCAGTGTCTATTCCTCTTGCTGCTGCTGTTCTGTTGAGTAGTTCATTTGCTGCCTCACTTGTACAGTCTCTTCACAGCTCTTTTCATAACCAGTTCAATTATAGTATGCCCAGATATTTTTTTCTTTAGTAGATTTCTAATTTTGGAACTTTCAATCCCCAGCCAGTAGAGTAATGAAGGCTCCTTGGTCCTGTAGCTGATATTCACAGTAAGAGAGTTAGCTAGTTATTTTATGTATTCACTGTGGGCAAAGGCTCATCCCACTCCAAAAGGGCTGCAAAAGGCCCCATCATTCCTGAAGCCCTCAGGGCCTTGTTCTTCACTTCATTTTATGTCTGCATAAATCACACTGGAGAAATACAACTGTGGATCAGTGAATTTAATCCAAGTACTAAATCTTTACTGGGAGGACTTTATGTGGGTCAAGCACAAGGAAAATGGGGAAACAATTTCTACCCTGTGAACCTAGGTCCAAAGAGTGGCATTTCTGCATTACTTGCTACTAGCAGGGACTGTTACCCTGTGTCAAGTGGATAGAAATTTGGGTCACTGCATATTTAATGGAGAATCTCTGACCTATTTCCAGCCTTTAGCACTGGGCTGTGTTGGTCTTTGAAGACCTGAGAATGAGAAACCTCCTCTGTTGTGCATGAAGGTAGAGAAACCCCTTTCATGCTTAGCCTTCAATTTAAGTTACCAAATATCAATGTGGATAGTAAAGTATATCTTGTGTGTACCCTTAATTGATACCAGCATGCAAGCCAGATCTTGAAGAGAGAGGTGACTTTTGAGGGGTGCCTCGGGACCAATTTAGCTATTAATAGTAACATTTTAAAATTATTTTGCACAGACTGCAGTAGACAAGAATATGGTCATATGAAAAGTTGCAGTATTGCCATAGCAACACTGTTTACTGAATGTCCTGATTAAGGCAAATAAATTGCAAAATAAATAACAGCTATGGATGAGCACTTTAAATAAACCTAAATAAAATAATAAGCAGCAATAGCAAATGGACACATGATGAATGATTTTAGTACTTCTGAGGTAACTCAGAATGGACTGGCTTTGCAAAGATGAAAATCTCATCATTTAAGATTGTGACATGTGAACTGGAATGAATGATCAAAATTTGCTGGTGTCAAGACTTTACAGGAAGTCTGTTGCACTTCTGAGTAGACCTTGCAATGTTTTATAAGCTGGATGGAAAGCTTTTACTTTTTTCTAAATATTTTTAGAAATGTTGGAGAATACCTTGATAATTTGCATTAAATCATCTGCTGCCGGGGAGAGTGAGCTTTTAATACAGTTCTAGTTCATGAAACTGTTTCTGGAAGATGGGGATTGAACAATCTGCAGATTGCAGATCTCCATGAATAACCAGTGTGTCCTCACAGGGTGCTTTTTACAGCATCCTGGAGCTGTAATTCAACATACACTTTCAGGCAGGTGCCAGGGAATACTCTAAACAAGAGAGTTACTAAACTCTATTTTAAAAAATTACAACAGAAGTAGAAAATCTAGAAATAGCAAAAGCCATATCTGTATAATCAGACAAGTATAGGATTTAAATCTTCAAAATAATGATTAGAGAAGAACAGTGACAATTCTATTTAATGAGTTGGTCCTGATGTAAGGATTGTCACAGAAACCATTGAAAATGTGGGAACAAGAGAGTGTCCACATGTGAACAGGAGAGTTCAGTGAACTAGAATCCAGAAGCCATACAGGATGTTAGCATTTCACTTACTGTCTGTATGGGAGATATGCAGGAAGGCATTGTCTGCTGAAGAAAAGAAGGAAACTCAGAAAACAGGAGATGCCAAAATGACATCAGCATTTGGGGATTTCTCAAGAGTCAGGAAGACTCAGAATCTATGGGGTAGTTTCAAAAATTATCCCAACAGAGTCTTCAAATTACACCCACTGTCTCTAATTAAGAAAGCCAAGTGTAACGCAACTATAGAGAAATTTAGGGCTGATGTTAAAATCTAAGCAAAAAACCTACCATTAATTTGGCATGGAAATGAACGACCATCTGTATACTGGCAGGAACATACATCATTCCTTTCAAGACCAGCAAAGAAAACACAGCATGCAGAACTTAGTTGCCACTTCCTTACGTGAAAATATGCCGCACATACTCATACTTAATATGAAAATTATGAACTATTTTGGCAATTAACACCCTCATACTTAATCTAAGACAAGCATCTGAACATTCTTTGTCCAAAGGTGTCCTGCCTAACACTGTGCTGAGAATGCATCAAATAGATAAAAGACTCATTGCAAAATCCTGCTTGGGTGAGACTTAACAATTAAAATCACCAAATAGTGCAAAATGTGTGTACACAATCTGCAATATCCACCAGTTGCTGTTAATTCTTTATATTTGATGTAATGAAAAATGACTTCCCATAAGGACAGTCACCACTTCCAGGGCTAATATTTCTTTTCATCTGTTGGTGATGCCACTTGCTCAGAGTTAAGGTAAAAAAAGTATTTTTGCTATCTGAGAAAAAAGTATTGGAATGAAGAACCTGTGAAGGGCACGTGTACCTCTGGATGTGGTGCATAATATGGCATCTGGATATATCTGAGAGAGATAGAAAAGCAGGAATTCTTGGTACTGATTTTCTCAGAAAATGTTTGCTTAAGCTCCTGCCACACCTTGGAGATCAGTACTGATCCTCTGAACTTAAAATAGAAAGGGGATCTCTTGTGCTGGAGAGGCTGGGGCAGTCACAGTGGCGAGGCAAGAGGACTTCAAAGAGCACAGCACTCTGGTGTCAGGTCCCAAACTTAGACCCCTGCAGGGTGTTGAGTTGGGCAGAGGCTCTGCAAGCCCCCAGGCATGGTAATTCCTCCAGCACCTGGGAAGGCCCTGCTTTCATGGCCTCATTGAGCAGCAGTATCAGATAAAACGTGCATTACTTTTGAAAATCCATAGTTTTGGAGCTGTGTGAGTACTGTTTCACTTCTGGAAGCAATAACCTAGTGGACTCTTTCTGTCATCTTTATTAACAAGGTGGTGTTCCAGTCTTACTGCTCTCTCTCACTGCATCTTTTTTATCAGGGAGGGTGAATTCAGCCCTTATTTAAAGTAGGGTCCTTGGCAGCTATGTATTCACATGGTCTAACATACTGGGAGATTAAATCATTGAAATTACTTTTAAATCCCATGGCTCCATACAATTCATGCTTATTCAGGTAGCTGGAGGTGTGACATAAAGCTGATTTTGCAGCACTTAAGGGCTTTTGGTAACGGGGAGGGAGGAGGAGAAACTTCCATCACCACCATGGGCAGGGCAACACATCCAAAAGAGGGATTAAGAATTCAAACTAACCAGGGCATGACCATGGACACAGTCTCCAGTGTGGCTCTGGTGGGAGAGGATTATGTGTAGGAGTCAGCTCCATAATGCAAGTGTGAGCTTTGTTTGTCCTGTAGAGAGTTCCTTTGCTTTCAGGGTCTTTTAACATGCACCCACTCTGTTTGCTGGCATGATAAAAGACTCCTCAACTTCCCCCTTGTCTGTCTTGGTTTTCCTGTGTCAGAAAAGCCTTCACATCTATCAAAAAGAGATCAATTTCCAATGTGGTAAGAATTAGTCTAAGTCCCAGACTTTAGCAGTTCTCTGTTTTTGGCGTTATAGCAGCTTCTTCTGTGTTCACATAAAGGATGAAGTGAAACTGCTATTAAAAAATTTCTTAGAACAGTTTAAGGCTTAGTTTCAATGAAACAGAGCAGAAATCTTAATTTTTATTCTATTTTCTCATTTGCTTTTCCTGCTGCTCCTCATTACTCAGATTGCTGAACTCGTATTTGATGATAGGAAGATCTGTGACCTCACCAAAACAATTTTTGTTAACTCAAATAATTATCTTGTGACACAAAGTCTGAGACACATCTGCCATTGGTCACATTCTGGGTTAGCCTGCAAACATCTGATTATGATTTGATCTACAAAACAATTCCTGCAGTGAATTTCTTACAAAGAGGCTATGAAGAAAGCTGAATAACACCAAGAAATTTAGCTGCTTTGTAACCACCTTTTTTTTTCTTTTTTGTTTTTTTGTAGGCTGTGGTGTACTGAAGAAGAGCCAATCACTTAAAAAAAAAAAAAACAAATAAGAAAAAAATTAAAAAGTGAATCTCTGTTTTATTAGTAAAAGTAATCTGTTAGAATGTCCCTAAAGATACTCTGTGATTAGTTTTCACTTTGCAAAGAAGCAATTTAATATACCAACTGCATTCTTCTTGTGAGTGCATAGGATAATGGGGGTATTTCCTGATCCTCTCTAAAATAAAAGTTGTTCTTTAAATGTAGTCCTATCAGGTTTAATTTTTAAAAAAACCAACATTAAAACCTGCATATATATTTCTAGAAATCTGCTGTATTCTAAAGTAGAATTTATTCCATGTATTTCTCCTAAGAGCCAGTCTCCTCCTTATATTTATTGTTAGTGTGTTTTTATGCTTCTCTATTTGCCTCCTAAATGCACCTTCTACACCCTCCTGATGATTTTATCTCTTCACTTACCTATTTGTGTTAGCTTTTTTGTTCCCAAAAATGTGAATTATGGGAGATAGCAGGGTTTGTATTTCTTGTTCAGGAAGTCTTTCATTTTTTGAGCAGAGTATCTGAGACATGTTTTCCATGGAATTTTTGAACATTGTAAACTATAAGTAAAGATTTACATGTTATGTGTTCTTTATTCTGAAAGTTTCCAATCCTCTCTTTGCTGTGGCTTTCAGTTGTTTTTGTACAAGAAATCCACCTCAGGTGTGCTATCTATAATTTTCCAAGTGTGGCTGATACGTTGTGTACATGAAAAACACAGAAAATTATTTGTTCACGGAGAAGAGTTGCATGTTTAATCCCTATGAATTAGTTGTTTACTTAGAGAAGTGGATTAGATGTATTGAAGTAGATTGTGGATTGGATGACTTTCCCTTTGCATATGAGTAATGAGTGTAATAGATGCAGGAACACAGATGAAAGCATAGCTGAATTATCTGTGCTTCAGCGTGGCAATGCAGAAGTGCTTGTTTGTGTAAGTTCTCATTCTCTCCTGTTGTGACAGGGAGGAATCTGCAAGCACTTAGTACTTGCAAAATGCCTCCAATGCCAGTTTTTCCATCTGACACACTCCCTCTTTGCAGGTCTGTTAAATACTTCACACCAGCCAGTACACTGGTGCTCTAGCTGAGTGTAAGCAGTTTTACAGGTTCTCTGCAGACTTTTATTACAGCTCTGACACCAGATTGATGGACTGTTTCCATCTTGTTCTCTGTCAATTGTACACTGAAAAGAGAGCTCAGTGTGATGGATGCATGATAGTGCCACCTTAGAGAGAGCTTCTGCAATAGCAGTGGTTTAAACCCTAAAGTGCCTTTAACCTCATGCAGTTGCCTTTAATTTATTTTAATCTGAAACCTAACAAAATGTAACACTACAGAGTAGAGAGGTGGGGAGCATGGTGGGTTTGTAAAGTAATGTGAGAAAAAGATGACAGTCGTTCTTGGAGGTCCAATTAGGGCAGTTCTGTGCTTTAAAGAAAGAAGTCCTCCAGGAGGCTTTCAAAAGAGAGAATATTGTTATGCTCTAGACAAAGTCAAAGGTTAGCCTGGCTAGAAAGAAGATGTACTTTCCACTGAGGGAGAAGGGGAAGAAGGGCTTGCTCTGTCACGGCAGGGAATACCCAGGTCTTGCCTGAGGAGCAGGATGAACTTGCAGGGAGCAGGCTTTTGGAGGCTGTGTCAAAAGGAATGCTCTCTGAGACAAGCCAGCTTTTCCTTTGAACACGTAAAGGTTTAAGGTTTATTTACTGTTTCAAAGAACTAGTGGTGTCTTCTCCAGAGAGATGAGAGAAAGAGAGAGGGAATACTTGCGCTGCTGTTTTAACCTTTGAAATGCCATCAATGATTCTGTTAAATTGGTGGTTTATTCCTCAGCACAAAGGGAGAGATGAGGGTCCAGAACAGCTCCCAAGACTGTGTGTACAGTCCTGAATGTGCCTTACCTCTCTGCCTCACACCTGCTGTTATCCCAGCACTGAGATGAGGTGGAGCAGGATCAGGCTGATGGAGAATGAAACCTGTTAAATTAACAGCAGCCTGCTAGGGAGATTCGAGGGGCTCACTCCTGTCTAAGTAGATGTGTTATTTAATCCCTCTGCCTGTTAAAGTTTCAGAGCACATTGTTCTCTGGGCTGATCCTCAGTTGCTAGAACTGAGCAAAAGCTGCTGCTTCAGTTTTTAAGGTGATTTCAGTCCACTTTTTTTTTTATTCTTTTGACGTGCTGCTTTTATTTTGGGGTATGATTTACCTTTTTTTATTATTTTGACATACTTCCTGCTTTTATTTTGAGGTATGATTTACCTTTTTCTGAAAGACAGTGCAGCAGTGATCTCTAACAGGAAGAGCAGTTGGAGTGATCGGTTTGAAGAGAAATCTAAGGATGATGTTACAATTGGGAATGAGGACACATGGAATTTCACTCTTAGGCTCTGTAGTCAGACTAAAATCTACTGTGAGTAGATTTAATCTGAATCCACTTGACTGATTTTTATTTTATCTAGGAAACGAGTTTCATATACATACAGTCAACACCAATAGGGATTTGAAAATGCTAATTAATACAGGCTGGTTGATATTTTTTATTTATTTGTGACCAGCTAGTAAATACAGAAAACCATGAATTAATTTGATTCACCAAACATTAAAGATTAACTGAAATTCTTAGGCTGTTTTAGGATTACATCTTATAATTACTCGTAGCACAGAGTTTTAAAATAAAAATCTACTTGATGATGTATTATTTGGAGATGACAATAGAATAAACATGGATTTTACCCATATAGGTAGACTTTTATTCGAATAGTAGTTGGTTGTGTTTGGTTCTAGTTTCAGTAGGTTCAACTGAAGTTAGAGCTGTACCTGCTTTTATCAGACCTGTACTTATCATGGCATGACTAAATACATAGATACCTTAAATAAAAGATGAGATGCACATCCAGAGTCTTTGAATAATATTGACAAAAAGTGGAATCGATCTTGAACCAAGTTGATGTTGAAGTGAGATCCTGAAGTCATGCAGGGATCACAAGCCTTTGATAGCACAGTTAATAAAGGAACAGAGGGTAATGAATCTTAGTCTCTTGAAACTGATGACATGGAAAACAAAGCTAAAAATACAGCTACTAAAGTTGAGTGAATGCTCAAATCCTCAAAGTCTGTTTTTCTTTCTGGATCACATTCTTGTGACATAAATTGGCCAAGGGGCTTGTTTTAACCCAGAGGACTACCAGAAATCCTTTCAGTTATGGATTACTGGAGTAAGCCTTGTCACAACATCTAGGATTTCATTTGATAATGAAGATTTTCATATATATATACACAATTTTGGATTAGAATAAAGCTATTCCCTTGAGCAAGTATTTTCATTTGTCTGAATGATTTCCCTTATTTCAGCTTCTTTAATTTAAGCCTTTGATATTGTAACAAGATGCAAGAGGATGTCGTGATCCATTTTAAATGGGATTCCATGAAAGGCTCAGTCTTTCACTATCCCAGAAGTTACTTGTTCTGTTTTTTTCTGTATGGCATTGTATTTATTGAACAATTAGAAAAATGTTCTGTGCCAACATTCACAACAATAAAATGTTAATTGGCAGGGAATGAAAGAAGTGCTGAGCCAGCTTTTAGAGTGAAAAACAAATAATAAAAATTATATCAATTAGCAGATGAAAAGGGAATATGGGGAAACCTCCAGACTTTTAATGAATTAAAATCAACAGAATTTTAATACTTAACCAGCCTAAGCTAAAGTGAGTACCACTGAAGTCAGCAGCAATATTGCAGTGTACACAAACAAAGAAACTTGAACCTGTGTTCATAAAATTAGAAAGGATTTAATCGAATTCTTGTTCACCATAATCTGAGTTTTGTGGGCCTGAGTTTTAATGGATGGGATAAGAGCAGCCCTACAGGAAATGCTGTCTCACTGAGAAACCCCATTTTCTTGCCATCCACTCCTATCCTCTTGAGGACTGCTGTGCAGCCTGTGACTGCACCAGCAATAATGAATGTTACTAACCTGTTGGTTTAATTCTTCTCACTCCTTTTGGATTTATCTTCTGGAAAATGCTGTGCATTCTAAGATTTGTCTTTAGCATTTTAAATTTGTCTTTAGCATTTTAATTTCAAGTACATGACAATGATAAACAATGCTCAGATGATAAGAATACTAATACAGGTTAAGTTTAACTCTGCATTTTTTGACCTGGACTTTATTTTCTCTAGATCCAACTGTTTATAAGCACTTCTGTCTCTAAAGCACTGATAAACGTCCTTGACTTCTCAGCAATTTTGTAAGGTAAGGTGTACTTGGATCTGACTATACCTGCCTCATATTAACTTCTCTCTCATATGGAATTCTTTATGTCCTTGGATATCTGGCATTCAGGAGAAAGAGAGTAAATCCCTGTGTAATTAGGTGGAAAACATGTAAAAATCATGCAGTCAACCTGGAAGTGGTATACCTGAGAAATCTAGTAGCTCCTAGGCACCAAAATTTAAAAGCAGCCAACAGGGAGGAGAACTGATTACTGGATTAACTGTTTACAAGAAAGGATCAAAGAATTACCTTCACCCTTGCCACAGTGATTTCAGCAAAGTTACCAGGACTCTACAGGTGCTGGGAGAGAAGAATTAATCACTAAACAGTATTTTAGTTTGAATTCCTGTTTGTGAGTTCTGACACAGGACTCTGCTAAGCAGTGTGTTATTAATATGAGTTTTGAATAGAAATTGGGTTGTTTTCTCTTTTTTTAAGAGTTCAAATATTAAATATTGAACATGACACTGAGACTGTGTAAGACATTGAGATACTTATGTTCCTAAAAGAACAGTGGGTTTGTTTCTTTTTTTTAAGTAAAAAATACCAACTTTAGAGGATAACCTTCTTTTGAAGAGAAAATTGAGCCTTATGTATAATAATGAATCTAGTGCAGTCTAGGACAGACTGAGTCAAATCTGTTTGCTAAGGGAAGAGATGTTTACTATATATGTAAATGGAGGACTTTAGCTTTGTTCAAATACAAAACAGATCATTAAAGATAGATAAGGTAGAGTTATCAAGGACAGATCTAGAGTCATCTACAGTGTAAATTCAGTTGGCACTGTTTTCCTTGTTACTAAGCCAAATCTGGTAATGCACTCTCCTAGTGATCTGCTGCCCAACCTACAGCTGATAAATTTTCTTTCAAGTTTTCAGTAATCAAGGTTGCAAGGTGAAAAATACAAGTCAAACTTTGTTTCCTTTGGACAGGCAGAATTTTACTGTGTTTAAAAATTTTCTGTCCAAGTACAGCAAAAATATTTTGTAATGAAGTGTATTTTACTTTAGCTCTGAGGAATCAGACATTGCTGGGTGAGCATTGGGAAGCCTCAAAGCAAAAGTGAAGAAAAATTAACCTCTTGTCTCTGGGGGATCCTCCCTTATCTGTTAATTGGCTTGTGTATTCAAGATCCCTCTGTCTGATCCACAAACCAACAGTGTAAGAGACTTTGTCTTAATAATGTGCTGTATTTGCCTAAAACTGGTTCCAAAAAAATCTCTAAAATTATTAGCTGCATCACTTAGTTACTTCGAATTTTGGTGGGTTTCTTTGCACAGATCACAGTGCAAAAGATCCCATCTGCTTGCTTAAGTATAGATAGATTGTATTTTTTAAAAAGATATTTTTTTGTAGAGAAGAGCTATTTTTTTATGTTGCATCATCAAGAAACAATACTGATAGACTACACATTCCATGACCAACATTGGCATCTCAATTAATATAATTGCAACAAAATACAGAACATGGAAAACCTGTAGGAATTTTAGTAGTGGGAGTCTCTTGACTCTTTGGAATTCGGATCAATTTGCAGATCTAACAATCAGAGAGAAAGTAATCTCATTGACGTTGAACTGAAACATCTTTGGCACTAAAAATCACTAAAAAACAAAAAACATCAAACAGTCCTATCTTTTGAAGTCACTTTTCAGAGTAGTGGCATTTAAAGAGAACACTGTAGAAGCTCCAACATTCAAATATACTTTAGAGTAAGCAAATACACAGGAAATGTCACCCAAATACTAAAGGCATAGAGCATCTCCAGACCATACAGACACTTAGTGTTCACATTATTTATTTTTGAATTGAGAGGATTTTTTAAAAGTGAACTATATTTTTTTTCTTGTAAATACAAGTTCTCACAGTGATAACAAACTTGCTTTATAGGTAAGAATTTGAAAAATGAACTTCCTCAACAAATATTTGTTAGATATCCTGCAAGGCTTAAAAATCCTGTTCGGTGTTCACAGGTGAAATCCCTTCTGAAATGTGAGAAGTCAAATGCTATGATTCTAATTTTAGACCTCATCACTCAAATAGGCTTTTACTTCACTCAGTTTTAGACAAAGTTTCTTGCTTAAGCTGCAATGTGCTTGATTTCTTACGTGTTGATTTTGTTTTGCCTGCAAGTGTGAAAATTTAAATTAGTATAAGAATTATTCAAAAGTTAACAATGAAGAGACACAACTGAAGTGCTGATCACCGGTTCCTGCTGGCTTTAAAGTGAAAAAATCGAATTTTCTGTCACAAGATCACTGTACAGAAAGTTATTTACTGCATTATGGTCACCTTATTACACTACAGTGATGAAAATATTTGTGTAGCATTTGTGAGTCTTACACTTTTGTCATGAGAGATTGTACAATTTGATTTACAACATCTATCACATGCAGTTGTGATACCATTTTTCTCAAGCAGAAACATATCACACTGCTATGATATTCCTTAAATTCCACTGGTGTTCAGAACAGTCAAATCAAGTAAGTGGTTTGTTATCACTGGCAGAAATGTTTATATCTCAGGGTGACAAATGTCCTGAGTGCAGAGTGGGTGATTTTAGCTGCATGTCAGTGTTCCCTTATCTTGTGATGAATGACTCTGCTGGCCCCACTCTGCTCTCACTGGCCGTTTCCAGAACATTCCTCACCCACAGGGGCTGCTCCAAATCCCACATCTCTGTTTCTGGTTTGGGCTCTACCCATTGGATATGAAAACGTATTCAATTGTCTTTTAATCCACATGATATTACGGGATGTATTTAAGAGAATGGCACTTCCCCTGCACGAAGGCAAGTGTTAGCATGTGTTTCCTGCATTCTCTTTGATGCTGTGAGCAGAGACTTGGTGAATTCCTGCTGCTAGTAAGCATCAATTGAGTATTTGGTAGAAGGCCTTTAAAGGAAAGGGCAGTGGTTTATTCAGCCAGCCAATTAGCCATATGCTATTTTTTCCTTCTAAAACTTCTGTCACTGTAGTTGATGTTCTAGGCAAAATGGAAAGATCTCTGATCATAATTAAATCATAATCTCAGCCCTGAATACTATCAGCAAATAAAGCATGCTGCTTCAGATCAAATGTGCAACAGTGTGATAAGGATCATTAATGGAAATAGGTCAGTTCTTTAAAGCCATCAGTTACAACACATTGTGTTACAAAAATGTGGTTACTATGAATCTGATCAGTTCTGGAGAACAGACCACATTTGTACATGCACCACAAGATTTTATTATCTATACATTAACCACTTTTCCCCCATATAGCAATAGACAAGAACAGCATTTTAAAACTAGCATTTCTAATAAGAAATAGTTTTGGCTACAACTAACTATCTAATAAAATCATATCTATTTTCATACAATGGCCCATTTCAAATGTATAAGAAAGTATTTTTATTTAAAATATTTTTATTTACATTTCAAATAATTTTTCAACATTTAAGTTTGTTTAATAAAGGATTAACTACCTCATTCTGAACACTTGTATAAAACACTATTCACACTGAAACAATTTTCTATTTTTTAGAATTTTCAGTGGTCCCTACATAGTCTAATTTTTTGTCACAATTCTACTATGATAATGAGATTTTCACTTCTGGCAGAACTGAGGAACATGGGCATGGCCTGATAATGATACTGAAAGAATTGAGTCTGGGAGGTCTAATTTTTCTGATAAACTCTTTTCCTCTATTTTTAATACATGTACTTAGAAGGGAAATTTTTATGCAGAATTACAGCCCCCTAAATTGATGTAATTTCTAAAATTCGAGTGTTCAGATGCTATCAGGGTATGTTCATAATTAAATTTACGTGTTTAGGAGTAAAGTTTCTTAAGAAAACAAATGAACTGTTGTTTTTTATATGTGTCTTCTAGTATTGTCTTAAAGTTATGGGTATTTGTAAAGCTCCCAACAGGCAGGGGAAGCCTGTGTGCTGTACAGTTCCCAACAGCAATTTCACTGTTTTTACAGGCAAACAAGCCATGTTTTAGAAGGCATAAATAGCTGTGCTAGGTAAGTGTTTGCAAACAGCAGCCTTTCACAGCAGTCTTTTATAAGGCTCATTCATATCTTTATTTGTCCTAGTGGTATATAAATCCCTGCCTCTTCCACTAAGTTACTCTTCAGTTTATGGATTCAACCAAATGGTTAAATGTATTCCCTAGACCAAAAACGTCCTATCAAGTCAGTAGAATTCCTCCAAAAACCTTGTGACAGAAAATAGTTCTCAATGTAATATCTTTTTTTTTTTTTTTTTTTTTTTTTT
>JANRGV010000120.1:13218748-13247306 GCA_024734035.1 Alethe castanea | reverse complement strand
TTTCCCTCCCCCCCCCGTATGAAATTACTTTGATTTTTTTTCTATTGGATTTTCAGCATGTGGAGATTAAATGTGCATCCATAGCTGGGGAAATTTACAAAGATATCATTTGCCATAAGTTTATTATTTAGATCAGTCATGTCCATACCCTGCTTGTTGTCATACACTTGACTATTTGTATTGACATTTATGGTGTGCATTATATTAATGGCTATGATTTCCTTCTAAGATTGTTACATGTAAGTGAATTTGTCTTCTCAGAGGTACTTCTTCTGTGTCTGTGTTGGTTTTGCAGATTCCTGTGCTTGCTGAGAAAGACATGACTAATGATTCAGAATGATATATAACCTGATAAGCTGTCAGTGACAGATATACATTACATGGGCTAGCAGGAGTCCAGATGTTGGTGTTATAGATACTATTCTCCCTTCAGCAGTCTTTAATTGAGATTCAGCTTTGTATTCTAGAATTTATGGAAGTCTTAAAAATTACTGGAACAGAGGTATTTGAGACTGGAGGATGGATGTTTGATGTTTCATATTTTCTTCCAAATGCATTTTTTTATGTAGGGCTTCTGCAAAATAATGTAGGTGACTTCTAATTCTCCATTGTACAGATAGGTGTACTTTGGTGAAGCAGGCTTAGCTCCCCAAGACAATCACAGTGATCATTTTCCTTTTATTTCTTTAAATATACTCTGGAACATTAGGAGAGAGAGAATTAAATCAACACTAATTCAAAACTGGCTTATTTAGTATTTTGACTAATGCTATGATCTCTCTTTTTAACTCTGTTTTTTCTTTTTCCTCCTGTCCTTTTCATCTACAAAATGGTAACAAGGGTGCTTAAAGCTAGGAAAGGTAGGGAAGACACAGGAGCTGGGATCTGGGAAGACTGGCTTTCCTACCCTGTTCTTCCACAGGACTTGAGGATAGTGTATCAGTTCATTTGGTGCTTCCATCTCTGTACCCAAAAAACCAGACAATCTCTCAAGAATCATGCTCTACATAAGCAGCCAATAACCACTAGCTGACTTCCATATCCAGTGATGAAATTTATGATACAAATGGAAAATATTATCTGCTTTCAGAAATGGTGGCCAAATACAAAGTGTCATTTGCTAACAAGAGGGCTTTGTCCGAGTTAAAGTAACTCAATAGTAATCTTAAAATGTGATTTCTGTGTTCCAGTGCCGAACATGTGTAGCTGGTTCTACCATTTCCTATGAAGTGCTTCTCTTTTCTGTCAGTAAAAGTAACAAGAGGCTTTGCAGTCATGAAGGAGGTGAATTGGTTCTGATTTATACAAGATTGCACTGCTTTTCACTGTAAAAGTTTATCAAAATGGTGAGATTCCAAGACAATACATCTATACACTAACTCTTTAGTGCAGTAGTACTTTACTCTATGCTCAGAAAAGAGTTTATGTAATTTATTTGCATTTGTTTACTTTTTCTGCATTTTTCTTTCTTGCTTCTGGTCATGTTTAGTTGTATTTACCTTTGAAAACTGGAATGCCTTTAGGTTCCTAAGGGGTTTTAGTTATAATACAAAAGTTTGAAAATTACTTAGTTATCATAATAGTGTGTTGTAACTCTGAATGTGGAGAAGCCAGCTTTGAGTTTCATAAAGGTATAATTTCTTATGGCAGTAAAACATCAAAGGGTTCTATATCTGCTATAACATTTGTTAATGTAGGATTTAAGTTGACACCTGCTTTCTGTTGGCAAAGGAATTCACTCAGACTTGGGTAGAAAGGTGACTGTTGATCCTTGGCACACAAAACCAACTGATTATTTGAGACTTCTTCCCTTCTGCTTTTCATAGAAATAAAACTTACAAAGGAGTTTAGAGCTTCCCTGGAGGGACCACAGTGACAGGCATCCTACAGGCAAACTCCAGCTTTTCTTCCTCAGCTGACATTCCTCTGGAAAGAAAAAGCTCATTTGATGTTTTGGATCACTAAGCTAATACTAAGAAGCTTCCAGAAACAGTATTTTGTCATCTGATTATTTTACTTCCAGGACAGAGTTGGTAGGGTTTTTTTCCTCCTGTGTTTGTTTTTTTTGTTTGATTGATCATTTGTTGTAAATGCAAACCTGGTAATGCCAAAAAAAAGGTGACATACAACATGTGTGTGCCAGTAATAAGTATTTAGTATTAAAAAAATCAAAATCCTGAAATTATCCAACTACAAAAGAGATTCTAAAAAATTCAAATCCGGTAACTTCTGTCAACATTCTGTGGTGATGTATTTGAGGCACTGGCAAGTTGGCAGTGGAGGGGCAGCAACTTCTTCAGAGCAGCAGAAGCAGCAAAGACACCATGCACAAGCAGGCTGGCAACTGAAGTCACGTTCTGCACCTTGGTAGGGCTCTTTTTTACTGTTAGTGAAGGCACTGAAAGAAGATTAGCTTAAATTTAGCGATGTTTTACTTCTAATGTGCATTTGTGTCTTTTACTAGGAATTTTTATACACTGTTGTGTGTGAGGCAGGCGTTCTAGGAGATAAAATTCTATAATTTTTCTCTTATCTGAAGCTCACCTGGAAAAAATAAACAACACATTCTGATCTTTGTAGTCTAAGCTGATGCCAACAGAAATTTGAACTCTGTGTTCACTAATTCATCTTGAAAAATTTTCATGAGTTTATGCCTGATAATCTTCCTTGGGGTATCTGATAGAATTGTGCTGAAAGGGAATGAATTCTGACAAGCTTTGGGGTAAAATAAGAACCCAATTCACCTTTCCTACACTCTGCCTGTCATTATGATACGTGATTATCTTTGCTGCAAAAGAAGAAACTCTTTCCTTTGCCACCTTTGGTGCCACAAGGTGCATCAGAGAGGAAGCATTTTGAAATGCAGTCCTAGTTCCTGAGATACAGAATTCATGGTCTTTAATTTGGATAGAAGGACAGTATAGAAATGGGGGTAAGATGCAATTTTATATCATACTCTCCACAGATCGTGGAAATTTAATGTTGAGCAATAAAGAGGAGTGTGGGGATTAGATGTAAAAAAAAAAAAGCTTAGGGGGATAGACCTTCCTCAGTGTGATTCATTGATTTAGACACAGCTATATATGTCAGGTAGCAATGAAATGTTGAGACAGCTGAGATTGTTCACTAAGTGAAGTCAATCCCTTAATAAGTGTTAGTGGTATTGAAATGAAGTGTTAAAGAATTAGTTAGCTGACTGTGAAAAAAAAAATGAATAGGTCTTTCAAATTACCTAATGGAAAGCTAAAGGCATGAGCTCCCAGCCAGGGAATATTAAAGGCCTTGTGCTGCATTCATTGACACAAATGGAATGACTATGAATCAAGCTCTACTACAGAAGATAAACAGCTTTCTGATAAATATGTTTGGAAGGAATCCACTATCATGCATTTCAGGCTTTCCTAAAGCAGAAATAGTTCACGTGTGCTTAGGCTACTGAGCTCATTGCTACTTTTATTAATCACAGCACTATAATAATTAAAGTTCATCAGTAGTGTGTATAGAATTTTAAGGATAAAATGAGTTTAGTGCCCTTAAAAGGCTTTGAGCTTAATGGGATATTACATTTCTCCAACAAATTGTAGCAATGAGTCTTCTGTTATGATCATACTTCAGAGGGATTTTCTCATTAGAAGGTGAGGGAGCTCTACCTAGAATTCCAAACTTGCAGAGATTTACATCACACACAAAAACTTTCCTCTTCTCCCTCTCTTTCTGTGAAAGAAGTTGTCAGCTCTGGGCTGAAAGGCAAGTGTTGCTCTTGAGTCACAGAACAGGTAAATTAGAGTACTTTATTAATGAATGGTTTCAGTGCTTTCAATTGATAAAATCTGGGACTTGGGTCTGCCAGCTGACAGCAGAGGAAGAATAAAATACTGTCTGGAGTCATGGAAACTAATAAATCCTCCCATGACAATATTTAACAGGTTGGTAGAGGGGATAAAATTACCTTTCATAAAAATGCTGTGCAGATGGTAAAGCTATGGGAATTAAGACTGCATCAAAATTCTCGAAAAACATAAAATCATGGAAATTGTAGTGGGGATTGATTAAGTTGGTGTAGAAATTGCTTCTGCCTTATAATCCTCCAAGAACTAATTCAAATATTTTGGTTAGTTGATAAATCATCCACTGATTTTCAACATGTGCTGTGTTTTGATACTTGACTTAAACCCACAAATTTTGCAAGTTAGCTCTTTATAATGTAAATGGCCTAGTCTTGTAGGTATTACGTATGCAGTGTGTAAAGGGAACTCAACAACTGGATGATTTCTTAGATTTTACCCTTTTCAGGAATTAAACACTTATTTTGACCTGTGTGTGGGTATTGGGTCCACTTGAGAGAGGTCTTGGTCTTTAGCAGCAGCCCTTTCTTAAGTCTCTTAATGTAGGAGAGGACATGGAACATATTTCTGGTGTCTGTACCAAGAGGGTGAGGGACATGGACAAAGGCTTTGGCTTCTCCAAAAATCTTTGCCACCAAACAATGCACCTCAACAAACCTCAATACTAGACTGTATTATTTTCATGTACAGTCAGCTTAACTGTAAATAAATGTGTAGATTTCTGTTAAATAAGATTCCAAAGTATTAGCACACTGAGAGACTGAGACACTCCATGTGACAGTGGTGTAAAAAAATACTTTAAGGAAATGAGAGGCTTTGTGTCAGAACTGTATTAAACTTTGCAGATACTCTGATGAGTGCCATAAAATTTTATCTGCTGCTTCCTTAGTGGCACCTGCACACCTTATACTCATCCAGTTGTGTTTTGGGTTGCAAAAAAATGGGAATAGCTGAGATAACTTGATGTCTGACTTTACAAGACGAATTAGGTACAACCAATAGACCAAAATCCACATCCTTTTGATTCTGCACTTCTTTTCTTTCTTCAATACTTCTCTGAACATACTTCAAAAAGAATGTTGTGCCTTTTTAAGAGACCAAATGTATATTGACATTTGATTTGAGATAGAGTCAGCTTGAAATACAAACAATTTGTAAGTGTTAAGATGCTTGAAGGCTTTTTCATTACATTCCTCTAAAATTTGGGCCACATAAAGGTCAGTGGAGAAAACTAATAGTTGGAAAACAAAAGAAAAAAATTGTTTCAAGGAAAGTGAATAAAAATTAATAATTTTCTGTTAGATACAGATTTGCAGAAGGTCTGATTTTAAAAAGTGTTTTTTAAAAAAACTTTTCTACCAAAATGTTGTATATTACTAGCATGAAATTCTTGTACAAAGCAAAGTTTTCATGATTTATGGTGTTTACTTTTTGCATAGCTCAGCTCAACAATGAAAGGAGTCTATGCAGTTGCTCTTGGGCTTAAAGTCAGCTGTTATTTAGTATCAGCAGTCTATCAACTAATAAAAGCTACAGTGTTTGATTTACAAACATCTCCCTCCAGGAGAAAGATTTTGTTTGTTAAAAAGGACTTTTTCCAGTGCTGTTAAAAGAATCACAGAAATATTTGGTGTTTGTTTTAGGTTTATACATCTGGCCTCAGTTTCCTATCAAATATTTGCACTTTTGAGCTAAAAATTGCTGGTTTCTGTCAGCAGTGCACATATCAACAAAGGAAAACAAGAACAGTAGTGGGAGTGGAAGACTTTGATCTTCCACATTTTTCTCTTCAACCTCTGATGGTGATTTTTGACCCCCATGTGTTAAAAAGGTCAAAGAATCCACTGCTAAGTTCATGCCAGGTGTCCTCAGATTGACAACAGATTTGTTTTATGGAGCACTGAAAATGGAGAGACAAAAGATGTTTGATCTGAGGTAGCACAAGAGAAGGAGAGTGAGGAAAAATTTCTTGTGTGGGCATTGTGCTTAAAGCATCAGAAAAGCACTAGAGGAATAAAGCAACAGCAGCAGCGGTGCCAGTGATGGCACCTGTCAACTAGGAAATCAGTTTTGTGAATGTATGTTATTTAACAAATATTGTTCATAATGATACTGCAGTTTGTTTACAAGCTAAGCTGATTGTAAGAAAAAAAGAGAAAAAAAAAAAGTAATGCACATTCTGGGTCAGGAATTGCCCAGAGGCTTGAGACATGCCACACATTCAGTTTTTTGTTAGTCTGGAAAAAAATGTACTTCATGTAAACACTTAATTTTATTTTATTTTATTTTATTTTAGTTTAGTTTAGTTTAGTTTAGTTTTTTCTGCTGCAGGAGCTGAATGGTTCTTAAAATGTGATGTTTTCACACATTAATTAAGTCATGTCAATGAAGTGACGTAACAGTATTTCAGTAAGTGCATAAACCATTACATTGTAGAATTAGAGTGCTTTCTCTATAAAATGGGAATTTAAGACAATGTTGACAGTACACCAAATTCCAGATTTTCCTTTGCAAGGTATACTTGTGCAAAGCATTTTAGGCCTCCTGAATTAATAATTTTGAACAGTCTCTAAGATATTTTGTACTTTCCTGTTAGAACTTTGTTCCTGCATATTTAGAGCTCATGTAACTTTGCTACAATATGCAAAAACCACTGAAACTAAGCTTAAGAGTACTTTTAAACTATCACAGATCCCTGTTGTTG
Organism: Alethe castanea; assembly: GCA_024734035.1. Lineage (NCBI taxonomy): Eukaryota > Metazoa > Chordata > Aves > Passeriformes > Muscicapidae > Alethe > Alethe castanea. Next base: position 13,240,757 of record JANRGV010000120.1, on the reverse strand, counting down.
TTCTAGACTCCTTTTTATAATATACAAATATCACTGGCATAAATATTTAATAAAGTTTTTCAAAAAAATATGTAATAAACATGAATGGCTCTGATGAGCAGGTATTATTTATTTATATACATCACAGAGTTTTTGAAGATTTGTTGTGGTAGCTGCTTTTCCCAGTGCAGCAGGTTGCCTTCACTGTGTGCAGCAGTAAGTACATGGGTAATTCTGTGGAAGTGTGTGCACTTCATCAGGACTGAAGTCAAAGTGGAAAAAAACAAACATACCTTGATGGAGAATACCCAAAGGCAAGGCAGACAAAAAAATGAAGGGAAAAAATGTTATTATACTTATTTTAGTCATAGCAACCAGATACACAGAGGTTAAACCACTTGCCTCAGGACAGAATGAAAGACTGTGAAATAGTAAGGAACATAACCTGATTTCTTTTATCAATCCTGTCTTAAGCAGGACATAGCCTTCCTTTTGGAGAATTGTCCTGTGCAATTTTTGACAATGTCAGAGTAGGATATTTCCCTTCTGTAAAGACTTCTGTGTTACATTCCGTTCTGGTGGAAATCTGCAACAGCTCAGTGCTACTCAGAAATTAAGGAAATTTGATGGTAGTGTGTAACTAAAATAATGATGCTAGCATAATTACTGAGAAGTAATCACTCAGTTATTAAGAAACTAAGTGTGTAGAAGGACATGTATATGTCTGCACAGAACAGGGAGGCAGCTTTCCAAACTCAGAAAACCCTTCAAATGTAAAATAATCAGAAAGAAGGAAAAGAAAAGAATTTTTCTGTTTGTTGTTAAAAGTTCTATACTGACTTTTGGAGCTTAGTGCACATGTGCCAACTCTTTTCCTGCTTGTTTCCTTTGAAATGCATGGTTGCTCTTAAACAGGTTCTGCCTGTGTCATTACTTTGATAGTTTTTGTTCACTCTGTGGTGGTGATTTCAATGCTAAAGTGGTTTTCTCATGCTCATTACTTTCTATTTATATAATCAGTTGTGCACCCCTTTTCTTTTTGGAGGAATCAGGGAAGCAGCCTTTTCTGGTGTGCCAGGCAGTTAATTTCACCCTTCAAATTCTGTCTGTGTACTTAAGTTATGAATGTTTTATTAGTAATGTACAGAGCAGGAAAATGGAAGATAGTGGCGTGTCCTGAAAAGTAATGTTAAATTGTCACAAAAGTCATTAAAATTTTGAATTCCTTAATATGGTTAAGAATTGTTTCTAATTTTTAATATCTGTGCTGAGCTTAGTAGAAAAGCTCACTGTGTTTGTGACACAGTATGTATATGCTTTTTGCCTTTTTAATTTGAAAATAAAAGATCAAATCAGCTTCACTGAAAGTTACTCACCAATCTAGTTTTTTAAAACACAGGACATGATTTGACACTAACTACTGTACTTTAATTACACTCTGAATTAATCTTATCATTGAAGAATATGGCTTAAAATCTAAAAAAAAAGAAATCTGCCTCTGTACTTAACTTGGTATTTGGTCAATAGACACATTCCATGGATTTTCCTTTTAAAAAACCAAATTCGGTGTGTTAGAAAAAGCTTCTCCTTCCATATAGGTGAGAGGCCTTTGAAGTCAATGACACAGTGTATAGTTTCTGCTCAGCTATTAAAAACTGCTGCTAAGTATTCTCAGTCATGTGAGCAGAGGCATTTTGCCTCCAAAATAAAGTTCCAGCTCAAGCTGGAATATTTAACTGTGCCTTTTTTCCTGAAGTAAACATAGCCTAGTTACATTTGTGAGACTGAACAATTCCCATTGAATGCATTAATGAAGTGGTCTTTGGCAGTCTCCCCAGGCTTTTGACAGTCAAAGGTTGTTTAGATAAAGGGAGTATTGGTGAGAAAAGAATCAATATGAATTTAATATGGAATTATGAATTAAGCCTGTTAAATTTGCATGTCATGTTAACTTTTCACTTCTAAGCGCTTCAGATATTTTCTCTTGTCTCCATTAAAACCCAGTAGTCTACCTTAATAGTTTTATCAAACCTATGCACAGTTTTTTTCTTCTTTTAAATTCTTTCCATTGCCTCCCAGATCTTAGCACTGATCGAGATTTTAGGGGACAGGAAATCCTTAATATTTCACTGTGTCTCACAGAAAAAAAATTACTTGAGAAAAATACTGAGATTCGTTCCATCTGTCTGTAAATACTTGAACAAGGATCTTCTTTCTTTTTTTTTCCCCTTATTTTTTTTGTCCTTAGAGTGTTTGTTTAGAGTATAGTTTCCTGTATTGTATCCCACACTAAGTAGGATGTTTTTTGACTCCTGATGAGAAAATAAAGCCAAACAACTTTCTGTCTCAGCTGAGGATTTCGTTCAAGTCATGTTTTAGATAATTTCTAGAAATATCCATACTTGGTTAAAATTGAAGCTTTGGCTGTAGGACCTGGGGTCTTGTTCCTATTGTGCTTTTCCTTAAACTGGATTGAAAATACTTCAGTTGATTTTAGTAGAAGTGACTTTAATTAGATCAGACCATGCTAAATGTGCAGATGCATTCAGAATGGAGAATGTTTTCCTGTAATTGCTCTATACTCAGCAGTTTATAAATATGTTCATAAAGTAGCTTAGACTGATAGGAGCTGATGAGATGCTGAGCAATGTAATTATATACTTTCACCATCTAGTACAACCAAAAAATGTTTATCTCTTTTTTTTTTTTTCCTTGTCTATATTAATAAGCTGTAGAAGTAAATAAAAATCCCTGCAGCAGTGGAAAGCATAATCATCCTGATTGTTTATTCTGAAAATCCCACTCACTTAAAGGGCTGGCAGTCTTGTCTTGAGTAGCATCATCGAGCAGATGCTTTTGTTGTAACAACCAGAGATGAACCTGGACTCTAAAGATGGCATTTTTATAGTAATGCAGCAGTTTTGACATAACAAACTTTGTAGTGCTGTCCATGCATGTGAACTCTTGGACAGCTCATGGTGCAGTCCTTACAGGTACAATTTCACAATGATCTGGGTGATGTCTGGATATAGTAGCTCTTCTCAGCCTTTTGTGCAACTGTGCCCCGTCCCCCTTTTTGAATCACTGGTGTAATTGCTGTGACTGGTCCTATCAAGCATAGCACATACTGATATTAATCATCATTCTTTTGCCTCTCTCCCTCTGGGGTTCCTTCTCTGCATCTCAGCCTGCTTACTCCTTAATTGTATCTGGGGGCCCCAGATTTTCCTTGCACTTCTCAGTTTTTGTCTGTAGATCATTTGTACTCTGCAGACAGACACAGCCTGCATTACCTTTGTTGGGTTTTTGCCAGACACCTACTATTGTTTAGATACTGTTCAGGTAACCCATACTAAACACTGCATTGCCAGAGCTTGCTCTAAAAGCAATTTTACAAACTCTCTGGGAAGCTAAATGGGAAAAAAAAAAAGTAAACCATCATCTTCTATAACTAATTATACCTGTCTTTTAAAATTCACTTTCCAAATATGGGAACAGATAGAAATAATATAAACCTAGAAGAAACTCCAAAATGATGCCCAGGTGTATTATGATGTAGCATTCAGAATTGACTTGCTACCTATAAATTTCTAAGATAACTCCATCCACAAGACTGCTCACTTAAATATGATGGGCAAGATGAGTAGAAAAGTGAAAAAGAACCAACTTCAGGGAACATTTTCTCCCTAAACTTTATGTATAAGCCAAAATTTTTTTCACATTCCGGCTGCTGTGTCTTTCCTTTCTTCCAGTCTCCAGGGTAAAAGAGCTGTTTTCCTCATGACAGGCTATAAACAGTCTTTGAAAAAAGAGTTTGCCCAGGCAGCCCTGTTGATGTGCCCACAGGGATAGCAGGCAGTCCTCTCCTTGATAGAGAGGGTGGCTGGAAGCACTGACTGCAATTTTCTACCATCACAGGCTACTGCTTCTCTAAAGAAGGATGAAAATAGACTTCCCTGCATTCCAGCATCTATGGATCATGTCAGATAGTGGAAATAGTTTATGCATGGATTGCTTATTGACCAGTTGCCAAATTGTTACTGATGCACTTGATTCCCTCACGTTGACTTAATTTCTAATGAGCAACTGAAACATGAGGAAGCTTTCAAGAAATCAAGCTAACAACCAACTGGTTTGTAAGTATATAAATTGTACCTCAGGTAAATGGCACAGAGGCAGTCACCAGGAGGCCACTGAGTGCAAGCACTTTACAAAGCAACAGAGGTTTTTAGCAGATGGGGAGAAAATTCCTCTGGAGTAATTCAAGCTGCATACAACCTGCCTTCCATAGGCTGGGCTGGGATTTGGCACATGACAGTGTCCTTGTGCCAGTTCTTTCTGCTTGGGCTTTGACTCTCCCATCAGCTCTGCTCTGTGTGTTCAGAACTCTCCTTGCCTGCCACTGCCAGGCAGGGCTTCTCTGCAGATTATTAAGCCCCCAAGGAGCATTGTCTGAAAAGAAAAAACAATAAATAGAGATGATTTTAAACTTACACAACTTCCTATTTTTAAAAAGATAAATGGGAAAAATTTTTATTGTAATCTGTTTAAACCAGAACCTATTCCTTGGTCTTTATCTCACAAAGGAGCCAATCCCCATTTATTCAGATGAAGATTTCTGAAGCTGAGCTCCTCAATTCATGCGTGATTCAAAGTGAACTGACTTTCAGTTCAGGATTGAGCACCTGTAGCTCCCACTGGGTTCACTGGGAGCTGCTTTTACTCATCATTTGGCATAATTGGGCCCTGGGAGATCTGGCAACAGTACTTAGAGGCATGGCCAGGAGGTATTCCTGCCTGTGGCACAGTTGTGATTTCAGGTATTCTTGCTGAGTCCAAAAAACACTAACAATGAATCAAGGGAGGAAAATTGTAACCCTGAAGTTTGGTGTTTGTTGGTTTTTTTTTTTTTGGGTTTTTTTTGTTGTTGTTTTTGTTTTGTTTTTTTTTTTATTTTGTTTCCATTTCATTTTCCAGGTAAGTGTGAGTTTTTATGTAGCTCTTTTCTCAAAGCCTCTTCCTGCCCTGCATAAAGTGGTCCTGTAGATAAGCTTCCAAACTTTCCTTTCTGAAGGAAGGGAAACCTGCAATTCTTCAGATTTATAGCATTTTCAGAGTGCTTCTTTCTATCACAACCAAATCTCACATCACATGAACTTACTCTCTTCTCACTCAATGAGAATTTTTAGGCATTTTACTAACACAAGCCCTCAGCTGATCTGTGCATACCATTTTTCCTTCTCTGTGCTTCACCTGCCATTTGAAGATACTATTCTTTGCATTTTATGGAGGCTTCTCACTGAATGTGGGAAATTAAGAAGGTTTTTGAATGTCTTTTGATTGGTTGGCAGTAAACCTTGGTATACAACTCTAGAAAAAATATTAAATCATCAATAACTAATGGTAATTATAGCACCTGAAAGAGATTCTGTGTCTTTTAGAGGGACTCTTCAGTACCATGTTATTTTGTACCATGTGTTGTCTGTTCTCAGCTGTCAATATTTTTAGTAGAATATTCAGCATTATAACTTCAGATTATTGTAACACTAGTGAAACAAGATTACCATACATGGAGGGAGGGGCAGAGGAATCTATTTCACATGTGGAAGGCTATGAAAAATCTACTACTATATTTAAGAGATGGACAAAAGTCTGAAAGCAGAGAGAAAAGAGGATATTTAATTTCACAGCTAAACAGCCATCAAAAGACAAAAGGTACTACATAGATCCTCCTGCGTGCCAAAATCTGAAAAATATGTCTGATTTGAAAATTGCCATCCTGAGCCCTTGGAATTAGAGCTCACTTTAAATACTTATTTAATATTATTGTGTACATTCTCCCAGTCTATGTATTTTACTATTTTGTGTTACCATGATAGAGGATTTTGAGGACTGAGCTCCGTTGCTCTCTTTTTCATGAGGTTTTAGGGGAGAACAAGGGGCAGTTTTTTATTGGATAAAACTAGGTGTGTTACAAGAGCTGATCAGTGGGACTCTCTCCTGGAATAGGATTGCAGTCAGAATCTGTGGCTGTGTCAGCTCCTTCAGCCCTGTGACCCATTGTACCTTCCTTGGGCTCTACTCTGATCCATGGAGAAACCAACATGATCTGACTCTCTGGACAAAATTTCATAAGGAGGTAGAAGTGTCTTACCCTCGTCCTTCCTTACAGGAGTTGGATTTTTATTCCTGTGCATTTTGGAAAAGGTGTGTTTTCAGACAGGCAGGGTGGTAGTTTGCACAGGATCAATTGCTAGAAGGGGGGGTGTTGAATTTTTGCAGCATCCAGAGCACTGGCTGACATGGAGGGATCAATATCAGATGGTTGGATGATGAAGTTTTGACAATTGTTTTTATATCAACCCTTTCCTGAAGCAAGGGAGGGAAATTCTTTCTTGCTTGCCAAGGTCTGCATAAACCACCAGTCACTTGTGGCAGATTGCATATTGATCCACACTTCAACATTAGCCACTCTCAATTCTCAGGGCTGAGAGAGGGGCTGTCTGCACATTTCCATCCCTTCCCCTTCTGCTCCAGTCAGCATGGCAGCTCAGCACCACAGTTCCTTTTCTAGTTCTCAACAAAATCTCTGGGCTTTGAGAGGCAGGCTGGGTGTGGAAGGGCAGGGAAGCTGGCACAGGGAGCTGGAATATCACTGCTGATTCCTGAGAGAGCCACAGGGCAGATTCTGCCTCCAGTGCCTGTTGGAGTCAGTGAGTTAGGGTCTCTCTGAATTCTTCAGAGAGAAATCAGAGTGCAGGGATTGAATAAGGTTTAGTAGGAGCTGCAGTATTTTTAGTAAGTGAAAGGCCTCAAATGCCACAGTAGCAGAGAGTGTCCTAGTGAAGGATAAACACATTGATATCTTCAGTAGAGGCTCCAGAACCACAGTTGTAGACAGGACTTAGACATAATAGAGCTATAGTAAGAATATTGCTTACATTTCTTAGATAGGACAAGACAGATTCTATGCATAGTGTTATTCGTAACCTGGTGAGCTAAGAAACCAGGATTCTAATAGGTTAGTGAGTGCTGGTCTGGGCTTGCATCTTAGCTTGTTGGAGAAATCCTATATAACAGTATGTATGGGGAGAGTTGCTGCTTTTAGCTATTCAGCTTCTAGCCACTTGCTTTAGCCATTCTGGCTTCTAGCCATTTACTTATTGCTGCTGCTTTTGCCATTGGTTGCCATTGCTTTTGCTATTGCCTGCTGAGACTGATGTGCTTTTGTAACAAATAACCTTTTTAACTATTAGCTGCTTTGCTTACTAGAATTACTGGACAAGTAAGAGCCTGAGAGCTCTGGGAGTGAGGTGCCTGTAGAGCACCTGGGGGTCAGAAAGAGCCCCACACCAGATTCCACAGTGCCAGCTGCTGTGGGAAGGGCACAGGGGGCTTGGACCCACAGCAGGCTCCTGCACCCCAGCCCTGGTGAACAATTCACAGTGCCAGGAGCCTCATGGAGTCACAGGGGCACTCTTCCCATTACTTACAGAGTGAATGTTCAATGGTAAGCAGTGACTTACAGCTCCTGCAAGACTTTATTCAGGTTCTGGTTGATTAATTAGGGCTTTTAATAGGGAAAAGAGTGGCAGCTCTATCTGAGCTATAGGTGGTGGCAGCAGGCTGCCAGCTGGCTGAGAACAGTGGGAATGGAAGAGGTGCTGGGTTGGTGATGGGCCTTGCTTTCATAAAAGGAGCAGAAATCTATCTAATAATAGCTAGGAGAATTCAGTGAGGCTGTGCAGGATCCTCCACAGTGCTAGGCTGAGACAGGAAGCTTAGGGACTGAACAGCAAAGAGTTTGAATGAAAATGAGCTACAGCTGCTGAGTAGGGAGGTGGTGCCTGCTCCCCATGATATTCTGGGTAAGAAGTAAAACTGGGAAAATTAACTTTGGGAAATGCAAAACACATAAAAATAACTGGAAAATGTGACTACTCTAAAATTTCTGTGTCATCTTAGTATCCAGATGATGAAGTAGATGAATTATTTGAAAGCTAATTATGTTATAAATAGTTTGGGAGGGATTTTGGTTTAAAATTATACTGTCCCTACAATTTCAACATGTTTTTTAGGATTGAGAAGCAACTAATAAAAGAGAAAAGAAACACTGTGATAGGTGATGTCCAAGTCTAGAACTTCAGTTATGCTGAAGAACAGTTATATTAAGCAATATTAATGTTTTGAAAGGACTAGGGCAAGAAGAGTAATTTCTGGTCTCTAGGAGACAGTGTAAAGCATGAAAGAAAAAAATCATCATCTGTATAAAAAGATACATTTACTGTTTTTTAATAAAAATCTTAAGTTAGAAACATTCAGAAACAGGAAAAGAAAAACGCAGAAATCCTTCAGACCCAAGCAGCTGAAACAACTGGTGAAGATCAACACATCTGCCACCTAATGCAAGTAAATATTTTCTAGTAAGTTCTGTCACTAAAGCTGTGGCATAACTGAAAACAAGATTTCCATGCATGAAAAAACATGGAACAAACACTATGACATTGAAACCAGAACTGGACTTTAAAAATTATAAAATGTTTCTGTCTTTGGTGTGATGATAGGATCTCAAAAGTGTTTCCATATGTTTTTTTTTCTCTTAAGATAAAAATGTCCTAAAGGTTGAAAGGAAATTAAAATGTTTGGAATAGCTTTTTGGTGTTTATCCAGTTATTACTTTCCTGACTAAATATTGCATAAATATAGATTTCAAATATAAAGTCTAGAAACTTTTCTATTAAAATTTTACATCAGTAGACCATTGATGAAATAAAGATTAGAAGTTTGACTTGATTGTAAGAAATTTATGTGGCTTCTCTGATGCACAAAATATACATGTAAGCTGTTGGATGGTATAAGGACTTTGCATTGAAATACTTTTATCTGACTCAAGATATGTATGTAAAAGAAATTCTAAGTTTTTAGGGAAAAAAACCCTATCTAGGTGTTACTTTAAAGAGTACTCTGATTGAAATTATGATGATGGTTAGAAAAACAAATCTGTCTGATTTCCAGATTTTTTCCAAGATGCAATACCCTTTTAAAGGGATAATTTGACAGGGAGAAAAAAGATTTTCAAGGCAGAGCTACTTTTATCTGAAGTTATGAAGAAACTTGCTATGCCCCATTATTTACTACTATAAATAAGATAACTTCTGAAAAAATTCAGCTGCTTGTAAGTCAGAGCTAAGCCATGAGCTACAGTTTACAGATCTAGGTGCATGGTGTATTTTTTCAGCTTAGTAGCAAAAGCAAAAAATGGTAAAACCCCAAACAAAACAGAAATAGATTATTGAGGTGATGAACTTTTCTAGTGATATTTCATTAACAGCTCAGCATGATATAAGAGGCATAGACTTACACTCTCTTTGCTCTCCCCTGGGAACAGAAGAGGGAATTGAATTTCCTTTGTCATAGAGCATGAGGCTTAGTCTGGGTAGGGGATGAGAAGAATGATGCAGAACTCTGGATTTCCCAGAGAAAATCAGGCCAAAACCATTGTCTTCAACATAATTGAAATCTCAGTTTTAGTTAACTAACTTGGGGGGGTGGAGAGAGACACTTTTACCATCTCCACACAATCAGGACCCATGGCTGCCCATCCTTCTTTAAAAAAGACAACTGCAAAGATGGAACCAGCCACAGTTTGAAGTGCTTTTCTAGAACTCCAGGCTGGTTTTAGGCATATGGTGGCCAGCTGTCGTCAGGCTTATGCTGACATGCTAGGATTTGTAATGCTGTGCACAGTGCAGGTTTGCCATATATTACTTTTAGAACAAATTTAGGGGGAATAGAATAGAAAGCAGAAAGAGCAACCGTTTTTAAGACCTGCTGTTTATCATATTTTTTCCAAGCTGAACATTCTCAGAGTTGACGTAATCCTGAGCATTTGATTTCAAATTACTAATTTTTTATGCTCTCCAATACAATTGTGGAAATATGGTGATCATCCTACAGACACACCTGCACCAGTCAGCAAGGGACAACTTCTGAATCAATATCTCTGCTCTCCCAGTGACATGGCTCACAAAAGCATGTATATGATTTTCTTTCATGAGCAGTATTCCTAAAAAAATATTATCCCACCTTCCTCAGCGGTGGCACACCAAGGTTTATGGGTGACATGGCCAGTATATTCCATTCTTTGTAGAAGATTTATGTTAGGGAACTATTTAACTTTACTTCTCATGTATACAGTCAGCAAAGAATGGCCAGTGACAAAAGTAAAAGACTGGAAAGGAAATGCAGGTGTCATCTATTTGATCTCATCCTGCTGCTCTACAGGAAGAATCTCTTGGGAGGTGGTTGTCATACTGCTTCTTAAAATCCTGCCAGCTGCATAGGTGTCAGAGCTTTCATACATGGCCTGTTCCAGAGCTTAATTGTCCAGGATTTGACCATTGACAACTGCTTGCTAATATATTAAGCCCCCACTGCTGTCACTGAGTATTCATAATTCCTCAAGGAACCATGGAGAAAATCAGTCTTTGTACTCCTCATTGCAATATTTCATGTAATTGAAGAATTTACTGTCTTCAGATTTTGGGTCTCAAAACTGGAAGAAATCAGGTTTTTCCCCAGCTTTCTGCAAAGCTTAACAGTTTCCAAACTCCTCAGCATTTTTGTTGTTCAACTTTAGATTCTCACTAATTCCTCTAGCTCCTTCCTAATGAAGCATTTCAGCCATGACATCATCAGAGGAAAACAGAATTGCTGCTTGTGCTTATGGGTGACCTCCCAAACAATGTTCCTTTTCTTGCAGCATCTGCATATTATTAATTTGACTTATTTTATTGCTGTGTTGTTACTCTCAAACCTTTCTTCAGTGCTGCTGCCAGCACAGTAATTTCCCACTTTATGTTTGTGTATTTGCTGTTTTTCCTTTCTAAATGATGTACTTTATACTTTTCCAATGCTGTTAATGCAGAAACACCAGGACTTAAAAGAATTATGAATTGCCCATGCAGCCATAAAGCATCACCTGATTCTTAGGTTTAAAGATCATTAATGTTTATTTACCAATACCTTGCTATTTTATTTATTGTATTTGTCACTGTGCTCTGCTTTGTATATGCTTATGCTTGCTCATGCATGCTTTATGAATATAAAAATTAGATCTCATTAGCTTTGTAATTAGACTAATGATAAACAGCTGTTTGTTTACTGTGCAGGGCAAGATTTCTACAGAATTTCCTTACCTTTCATGCACAGTTGTTTGGAATCTTTGTTGCAAGAAAAAATTCTATGGATCTGTAGTATCTGTTCTTAATTTTTATGGCCAGCTAAGTACAATATCAGACAGAGAGAAATAAAAGAGTATTGGAGCATCCTTCAGACATCCAAGAAGCCATGGTATGATCTGTACTAGTGAAATACTTAGATCTCCCTGCCTTCTATAGGCTGTACAAACATGCAGAAAGAATTTCCAAAAGACAGCAACAGAATACAGACAGAGGGATGCACAGCAGGATTATATGTCATGTCTGAAAATTGAGTCAGATTGAATGTTAATAACATGCAGAAACCTCTTGCAATCGAGGTTTTCAGAGCTCCTACTTGCCCTTAGATTTCAATCCACTTGGCCCCCTGCTTCCCCCATATACAGCATTCCCAGGACAAGGAGTCCCCTGTGGATTAGTGATGAATCAATCCCTGTGATAGAGGAAGTAGTCAGAAGAATTAATATTAATTTTTTGGAGGGTACATGATAACAGGTATTTTTTTGAGATCAGAATAATACAGTGCTGTGACACCTGGAGAAATGAAGGCAACAAGTCAGTGTGGATATCCACAGTACTCTGAAAAACCCCCAACTGATGGAACTATTTCTACATTCCTGAGTTCATCGATTAAAGTAGGACACAGGAACCCACAAAAAAACCAAACCAAATCAAACCAAACCAAACCAAAAAATCCTGAACAAACAAACAAGCAAAAAACCCCCAACCCAAACAAACAAAAAAACCCCACCACCAAACAGAAAACAGAAACTTACCCTTATTCTCATCTCTCTCAACAGCATGTGTTGGTTGAATTAACCCCCTCTTCATCCTGTAGTATTTGCTGATTATCAATTATTATCAATTAATTATCAATTATTAATTGCAATTGGATATGGCAAATTCTTGAGGGGAAAGACAAAACAAAAAAAAGGCATTACAGAGAAAGCCTTCCCTTTCCTGACTCCCTGGGGTGTTCCAGAAGGTAGATCAAGGGAATGTAAGAAATCCTGTCACAGAAGGTTTCATAAAATAAACTACCTTCTCATTTAAGGCAATACACATAGAGAGAAAAGATCAACCTGTTCCTAGACAAACTGTTCTTTATCCAGCAATAATCTGCTTATCTAGCTGAGTCTTCAGGTGGTTAACAGCATAAACCAAAAGCTCCCTTAGGTAGGGAGGCCTTTAATCATGTGTTGTCTGTATGCTTTTTCATTATATCACTGTTAGAAGGGAACTAAGCATTACACATATGATTATTTGCTAAAACATTTATCAGAATCAGGCAATTAGCTGACTGTCTCATCAGTTAGATTGCCAAAATGTAATGGATATTACACGTTTTGTGCTGTGATTTTTTTTTTTCATTGATTTCTCTGGCCTTTCAGTTTATTTTTAGAAACAGAAAATGTGTCATTCCGGCTGCTTTTTTCATTTCTGAGAAAACAGAATGTCCCACAGTGGGAGAGTTTTCAGGTATTCATCAGCTATTCTTGAAAAAACATATGATCACACCATGGCTGCTCTGAATCTCAGTACATGAAAGTGGGGAAATAAATTGCAGAATGCTTTAGGATGTGAAGAGTTGAGAAGAATACATATATTTGAGTCTATTTTTTTATAAATGGTAGCTGTCTTTTCTGAAAAACTTTATCCATAGTGCGGGAGAAATCTTTGCTGACTGATGTAGGATATTTGTATTGAAAATTAAAGTTGTATGGAAGCTAGTTTTTTGAAATCTCAGAATGCTCCTGAGTGTTCTCAAACATAAACGGAAAAAAAATTTTCAGTATTGCTATTTTTATTTAATTCTTGGAACAAATCAAGTATAGAGTAATCCTCAAAATGTTCTGCAGCTATTGTTTTTAGTCATATCATTTTGTTCTCTGTGCTTTTTCCTCAGTTACTCAAAATACATGAGTGCAGAGGTTCACAGTGTTCTTCTTCGTCTTGAAAGCTCCTGTTCTCTTAAAAAACTCATTTAAAAACTTGAATTCAGTGAGAGTTGTTTATAACATACAAAGCAAAATTAAAAGAAACTTTTTCTTCCATGATCTCTGTGACAAAGCACATTTAATTAAGTGACAATTTCAACATTAGTTAGCTGGCAAGAAAGTTATGTATTCTTTGAAATAATGAAAATGTATAAATTTAAGAGACCAGTGACTTTTTCAAAACGTGTGGAATTGAAATAACGAATTCTTTGTTGCAAGCTGTTTTTCTCAAGTCTAATTAGTATTGATATTGGCTGCTATATTGTAAGTAGAGAGTTGCTACATATCTAACAGTTGATTACATGCAGCAGGGGACGGAGTGCTGGTTTCCTGACAGCATGATTGTGTGGTAACTACCATTGATTTTTCTGTATTAGAATATCTCCTGTGTTATTTTCCAGGCTATGCTCTTATTTCCAAAGCAATACTTAATTCCAAACTTAGAGAGATTTCAAGTCATAAGTATCTTGTGAGGAAGTCTAAATAGCCTTTATGACTGAATGTAAATCAGGTAAGTTCCTTAGCTTTCGTTGTCTGTGATATCATTGTACATCATTAAAAATGATGTACTCCAGGATATTTGGACAGGCTCCTTCCCTTTGGAATAGCTCAGTGGAAATCACAAATTCCTGATTCAAAAATCAGTCAACAGGATTAGGACATATTGACAGGACTCTACCTTAGAAGCAAGGTCAAATTAAGTAACATTTTGCTATGAAAATATAACTGCTGCAACTGATTGTAGAAAGACTTCAGTCCTTATGGCTTTTGCACCATGAGGTGCTGCATGTGGCCACAACTTCAAAAGAGACTGTTTCTGGTTTCATGTATCTTGTAGGAGGCAGGGGTGTGAAATCAGAATTCCTGCTATTACTATTGACAACAGATTGTGGGTACTACAGTCTGCTTGCCATTAATTCAGGATAATTAATGAAAAGGAAATCTCATTGTAGGGAGCAGAGACTAGATCAAACAAAAATCCAGGAAAGACTCATTGTGTCATCACATTAGGAGGTGAATGTTGGTCCAAGGAAGAGCACAGCAGGTGAAAGAGAAGAAGATGCACGAGCTGTTAATGTGGTTTTGTGGACAGCTTTACTTTGAAGGCAGTGTGTAATTTATGTACAAATATGAGGAAAGCTGTGAAAAGCCACTGCTGGAAAAAAAGGAAATTGGGGCATTTTCATGGCCATACTCCCTTCTACTTTAAGAAGTGATAGGTCACATTCCAGTGGAGAATTGTAGTTTCTGCTACAAGACCTATAAACACCCCAAAAAGTTTATGGCAAGTGAAAGAACTGTGAAATTTCCCTCTGCTCCCTCCTTTTAAATTTATAACCTGAAAAATGATCCTGTACAGTGCTGTGGGAGAGATGAGTATTAAAAAGCATTTTGCAAGGCAGAAAGATTTCCCTGGATTGGGATTCCTTTATGTAATGAATCTCCATCCAAGCATGACCCTAAAAAAATTACAGAAGATTTATCTTTCGGTCCTTACTAGTTTAGCTCACAATTCTGTATATTTTATATCTTGCATTACTCTCTGCTGATGAAAGTTGATAAAGTTCCAAAATGTTGTGGCAGGGATGACAGAGCAGGAGATGAAGGATCATGTATGTTACTCTTCCTTCATATCTGCATTTGGCTGGTACTGCAGGGCTTCTTGTGTGTGTTGACTTCATGGGGTGTGCATGGTTAAAGGACTAAGAAAGGAGAAGAGTCCTTGGATGTAAGTTTGAAAAAAATGTAAAATGATGAATCTCTAGTTGTGAGGCGAATTGAATTTCAGAAAGAGTTGGGTGGCTTTAGAGAAAATCCAGGTTGGTGTCTTTGGCAGACTCTGCTTCTACAAAGGCACCCTGAAAAAAAAGGGAGAAAGTCCCTAAAAAACTAATTACCTGATACATATTCCTAGCAGGGATTGTCTCTTTATTTGCTGAGAGGGCATAAAGGGAACCTGGCTGAGGTTTGAAGGCAGTACAAGAATATAAATAAAATATTAATAGTTCTGCACAAAAGGAATGTCAGTATCATTGTAGACCTTTTACAAAGTAATTCATCCCATAAATGAACCCATTTTCTTTTTGACAAAGGAATGTCAGGACTGTCTTTTCTATAAATAAATATCTTGACTTGCTTTAATAGTCCATCTAAATAAATTTTAACTATGTGTTAATTTAATATTAATCTTATTTTTTTATTATACTTGTTATATTTTCATCATATCTGATGGCAAGCTGGAGTGCACCTCTGTGCAGAGCAACAGGAGGTTTCAGGTGCAAGATGGTGTGGCTGCACTGTTATTTCAGCACTGTGATGTTGGTGTATGCAAGGGAAAGGGAAAGAGACTAATTTTTTTCTCATGGTTGTCTCAAACTTGGAAAGAATGAGGAAAGAACTGAGAAGCAGATTTAGAAAATGGGAGAGCAGCCTTGAAATACACTTTGTGGAAGGTGTTTGGGTGGGGTATGTGTCATGGAGAGTGAAAGGAAGGTTACAGGTGGAAATGGAAGAAAACACCAAGTCCAGCTCTTGCAGCTAGCTGTGTTCCTTTTTAGCTGCCACTCCTGTTCAGCAGCTGGCAAAGCTACTGCTGCATACATAATTTTCATAGAGCTTTAGAAAGTTTCAAGGTGAAAGGTGTTAAAAATGAAAGAAGATTATTACTATTATTATTGCTTTCCCTATGTTCTTTGTTCAGAATTATGGTCTAGAGTTTTTTCTTTTTTTTCACAGTAATTTTCAGTCCCAAACAAACCCCTACATTTTCTGCTCAGACTGAAATAGGACTGACGACTGTCCTGGCTTGGAAAATACTACAAGCTGACTATGAGAATTACTATAGCAGTGGAATGTGCTATAATCAGTGGGGAAAGTTAAAAAAAAAAATAAAACAAGGACTACTTGATTTCCCTTGCGAATTCTACTATCATTTTTATGAGGTGTAATTAATTCATCATTGAAAATCTATGCAGTGGAACAAGTAAAACTTGTCTTACACTGTGCTTTCCAAAGCATAAGGGAATCTTAGCTTCATGCAGGCTTTTGTTCTGTTTTTATGGCAAAGTGTACTCTTGAGTTTATTATGTACTCTTCATACAGAGAAACTAACCTTCACAGGAGCAACCGTAATCAATAGTTTATTCTGTGCATTAATATTTTTATCACCATTCAAGATGGTGACATTTATATCCTGTGTGCCAAGGTGGAGCTGCTCTTCACCTGAGACTTGTCCCTAGATTTTGATTTATGGATGGACAAATGCATGAGCTGCCTGACAGAGGGCTAAGAAGGGACACTTCTCAGTGGGTTTTCTCTCTGTGAGACAATGAGAGGCAGAATATTATTTTTAGTACTGGAAGAAGAAAGAGTAAAGGGGATATCTGTGTCCTTACACACACAAGCAGGTCCATATAGCAATTAAGTAATAACTCTGAATCCTAGTTATTCCAAAATTTTTCTTTACGTGATAATTTTATAGAATTCTGATTATGGGTCTTATAAGTTGCCTTTTCTTCAGGCTGGCTCTGTAACCACAAAATCTAAAAAGTTATACACGTGAAATACTACTACTACTACCACCACTACTACTACCACTACTACGGCTACTATTACTACTATTTAAAAGTCTGGGGTTTTTTTGAGAAGATAGCTGGCACTACTCAAGCCTGATTTTTTCTGGATATTAGCTAGCTGACCAGTGAGCACTTGCATGTTGAAACTAGCCTCAACCTTGCTGTCTGTTCCCCGGTCATACTGTCAGGCTTAAAGAAGTACTTGGGATTATTGTAGGGTTTTGCAGGTAGGAATTGGACAAGGGTACAAAACTGTAGGAAAGCAGTTTTATTTATGGTATGTGGAAACTGAGCTTATCCTGTGGTCAGTCAATTCCAGATGCTGGGGCTTTAGTTAAAATAAATCATGGTATTCACACAACAGAAGCAAGGAAGCAAGAAAGAAGATGCAAAGTAAAAATATAGACCAAATAATACAGTCAAAGGAAGAAAATAAATGAGGAAAGGAAAGGAGAAGGAATGTAATACCATCAAGAAAAATCTTTTTATACAAAATCTAGTTCTTAGAGATATAATAGAAACTTTTCAAATAAAAACTTGTTTCAGTAATATAATTACACAGTGTAGGTGGAGTAAAAAAGGATTATTTTTTTGCATCTGTTTCAGTTTATCCACTATGCTGGATACCACAGAGAAATCCCTTCAAAGGATCACTTCAGTTCATAGACAGCACATATGATTTTTTTGCTGTATGCTCCAAGACTGTATCAATAACCACGTACTTTAAAAATATGTCTTCAGGGAATTGCTCAGTCCCCTCCATATCCTTCCTCAGAGGCCTTTATTTCCTTCTTAACTCTTCTCCTGTTTTACTTGGTAGTTTATGGACTGCTAGAAAGATGATGCCTAAGCTGTTTCCTTCTTGTAGTTCAGCCTTTCTGATTGAAAGTGCATGGAAAATGCAGGAGTGCAGAACAGTCATCTGCTCATGTGCTAGTGGACATGCCAAAACAGGCTTAATACTGCAGCAGTCAAGGGCAATGGGAGTTTTTATATTGAAATCCACAGGGGAAAAATCTAATCCTTTGCTAGATTTTAGACATCCTGTCAGAGAGCTTATGTTTCCAATAGCATGCTGCACCAAACTCAGGTCTGGCATATAATTTTCTTCAAGCAATTCCTAAAGTTCTATCAGCTAAACTTCTGTATTTCTGTAGCAGTTGGCATTTTTCTGTAGAACTCTTTGGGTTAAATTTCATGGGCCAAATGAGTCTCAACAGTCAAAGCCAAAAATGTTATACATGGGATATTAAAACAATATGGGAGGATTCTATCTCAGAAATCTTTATCTACTTAATTCCATGGTAACTAACCATCTCTAAAAATTTTTCCACCTATTTAAAAAAGTATAAAAGAAAAATTTTTTGAAAAGTATCAAACATGTTTAAAAACCTGTTTCAAGCACAGGTGTTAGTCAGCATTGAATCATGCACTTATTTAAGTAAGTTTAAGAGCAGCTGTTCCTAATATTAGTAGTAGCTTGAAGCTTCAAGTCTAGAAGAGTTTCTTCTATCTTCTCCTCAATTAAATCAATGGGGTGATCCTATTTCTGTCTACAAAAGTTTGTGTCCTCATATTCCTAGCCAGCCATGGGCAACCACATCATTACCTCTTGAAAGGTAAGTGATAAATGGAACTGAAACCTTTTTTTTTTTTTTGCTTTTTCCTTCAACAGCAGACAGTTTTCTCAATGATGTTAATAATGGAAAAGAGAGTCTGGGTGCAGGAAGCTGGGCTGAGGCTGGTAAAGTTGCTGTGCCTGCTCCATTTGCTCCAGTTTGGAGCATCTCCTGGGGCAGGACAGTAACAGCCAGTATTACTGCTTTAAACCTTAACTTGTCAAGAAGGGATGAATGGATAGACTGCAGAAAGTCATGATAGAACTGAAGCTAAATGAAAGAGAAAAGTACCTTTCAAATGTATTTGGTGGAAAAATTATGTGATAGTATGTGTGTGTAAGATTATTTTCAAGACATGAATTAGTGAAATGAGGCACTTGGATACGGGTAGCTGTGAGAAATGAGCAGAAACAGAGACACTGTGTGTGTGTAAATAGGATGCAGTGGGAAAGCAGGAAACAATGCTAGAGACCAGCAGGGAGCCAAAGAGCTATAGAATCATTTCAGTTGGACAAGATCTTTAAGCTCATTGAGTCCAGCTGTAAACCTAACGCTGCTGTGTCTGCCACTAAACCATATATTGGAATCTGCAGCTACTGGTGATCCAGTCTTTTGAAGGTTGGAAGCTGGGACTGATTGTGGTCAGTGAGGATTTTCTGTGTATGTTAAATACCCATGAAACGAAGGGGAATGCATCCTTGGATCCAGAGCTGTGTCATTAAGGCATTGGTATCTAGGTCTGTTCTGGTCTTTGTTCCAGAATTCTGAGTCACTGTGAAATTAAGGTTGAGGAGGGATGGAGACACACCAGCAAGCAACCTTACCTATTAATAAAATGGCTGTGCTACCTTCCCTTTTATTTCCCCCTCTCCTTTCTTGTTTTTATATGAATGTCCATTCTTGTAAATCAGCTATGTGATCTGAATTATTGTGTAAGATACCTTTATGGTGCTGGGTGTTTGTTTCCTAAAGCTAATCCATATGGACAGAAGCTTCTGCAGACTCCCAGTGTTTTCTTCCCAGTTTGTGAGAAGACTAGAAGACTGGAAATCCTTTTAACTACACACTTTGTTGACATGTGGCACTAATGCATTTCCACTAGAGTTGTGGCAGGAGATCTTTAATATTTTGAAAAAGTTCTTCACCATTTTAGAAACATTCAGGAATACAGCTCCATGGAAAGATTGCTTAGGGAGGTGTTGTATGACTATGTTTTGGGATGTTTCCTGTTGCCAGTGCTGTTTTCAGTTCTGGTGTTTGTAGCAGTTTTCAAAGCTGTGGATTTTGGGACACATTGATGTCTGACCCTTAAACAGAGTGAACTCCTAGGTTTAAGTGTGTTAGTGACTGCAGTGACTGCATGGAAGACCCTTCCATGATATTTTTTACTTTATTCCTCATGTAAAATCTTATGTCTTCCTCTGAAAAATGAGTTTTGAGCACACCTAGACTGACTTCTCTTTCAAGAAGGGTTATTCTTTAGAAAACACTGGACTTTCTAGTGAAAGATACCATAAAGCTGGCAAAGTTTTCCTCTACCTACAAAATACATGGCTAAAAAAATATCTTAGGAGTTCATAATTTTGCCAAAAATTGTTGCAGTGTTAAAGCTTTTCTATCTCATACATTCTGTCTCATACTAACACTCCAAATATCCAAAAAGGTAGAAAGCCCAGAATTTCTGATCTCTGTTTGGGAGATCACTCTGGAACAGATCAAATGAAGATTGCAACTTTTCTTCTTGGTGGTGCTGGCACAGGAATTTCCTGCTAATCTGACAAGAAAGGTTAGTGGTATAATAAAACTGAATGGGGAAGTACACTGTCAGGGTTGATTTAAAGAATTCAATGCAGAAAAAAACCCAACTTACTGCTTGCACAGCTTCTCCTTAGCTCCCTGAGGTCTTGCTGCACCTTTGGGGTTATCTTTTGTGTCTCTTTGCCTGAAAAAACCTGAAGTCCAAAGTTTGAGTTGTTTCATAAACTGTGCAGAGTTTAAAACAAAATAATATAAAAGATGTGTGTGTATGTGCAGCCATGGTGACACCCTTCTTTCTATCAGGTTTGGGCCTTTCACCAATTCTCCCCAGAGCCTTTCCCATGGCTGTGGCTCACTGTGGCAAGGCTCAGATGCCATTAGGCATCAGTGGAGTCTCTAATTATGCTACACAACTACAGAAACAATTATCATTTATAGAATAGTGCAGACTTTCTTAAGAAAATAACCAGTTTTACAGCAGGGAGAACTTCCGTTTGCCATTCATTACCACACTTGTGGAAAAAAAAACCAACCAAACAAAAAACAACTGAAAATCAGTGAAATACAATCACAAAGACAGAACTTGACAAATGACAAAGCTTTGTTCAATTACAAACAGTAAAAAAGCAGCTTGCTTTCTGAAACAAAGCCCCCAAAATGCCCCTGGCAGGGGAGATGAGAGTAGCATAAGATTTAGGGAAGAAAACAAACTGGTACTATCCAGTGAAAGTGTTTTTTGCTTTTTGAAAGAAAAGAAAGGGAAAAAAAAGAAAAAAGAAGAGTGGGCTGGTGGAACACATCAGACTTTTCCCCATGTGCTCATTAAGCACCTCTGTGTGCTGTGTCCCAGGGTAGCAGCTTCAGCAGCCTTTTGGGCACTGGGAATTACTGGGAAAGATTGTCAAGTTGGGCTGCAGAAACACTTTGTCTTGCTGGATTTATCAGTTGCAATTAATGAGTTCCCATCTTAGCCCCAAGTAAGCCAGTCAAGGGCTGGTTATCCCCATCAGTTTGCTCCTTGGGCCAAGATGAGCAGATGCTCAAGCCAAGATGCTCCTTTCTGGAAGATCTCTAGCTTGTCCCTGTTCTACACTGGCCAGCTCCTTGTAGCAGCTGCTCTGGCATTGTTTGCTCTCCCCCAAATAATCTGTCTTTTGATGAAGTGTGACCCCTTGGTAGATGCAGCAGTTTCATTCCTTGCACTGTCCCCTGTGACCTGTGGCTGCTCTGCTGATTCATCACCATATATTATATGAGACAATTGTTTCCATGTTTCAACCAGTAATTAGCCTTTTTTTTTGGCCATAAATCTGAGTTTGATTTCATTTTCAACTTCACTATGCAGCCAAGACATTTCTCATGTGCTCTCCTCTTCCTCCAAAGAACTTGTATTTATTTTTTTTAAGAGAGGATGGTGAGAGAAATGAAGTGGACAAGGTGTTTATGAGACATGCCAGTCTAAAAAATGCAGTGTTTTACATTGTGTGAGTATTGTTTGATTTACTACTTTATTTACTACATAGCAGTTGAAAAACAACCTGACCCATCAACCCTGGGAGTATTTTTTATATAACTCTGAAAAGATGGTGCCTTTTGCTCTGTCTGGAAGACTATCTGGGTATTCTCAGTATTGTTTAGCATGAAGATTATAAGCAGAAGATCTCTGTGCAGGGAAAGCTGTCTGCTGTCACACTTGGCAGAAAGCAGAGGCTTTGCAAAAAGGGGGAAAGAAGTGAGGGAACAAAGAAGCTATTTTCATAGTCCATATTTGAATGGTCCTTAGAAGTCTTAGCTAGGTGGTTATCTCATTAGAGCAGCAGCCAGTTTTATCCACTTACCACTTTACCAGGACTAAAACTCTT
>JANRGV010000120.1:13191003-13218648 GCA_024734035.1 Alethe castanea | reverse complement strand
ACCAGGACTAAAACTCTTACTAATGTTTCATATATATATATATTATCAGCCAAATACAAGGGTTCAAGGTTTTTCATTGTTTTATGTAGCTAATCATCTCATTAAAAAGGTCTAATACTAACCAGTTAAGCCAACTCTGATAAGCCTCCAAAGTCTTAGATGACATTTCAGATAATATAGTGTAATTTGGCATTGAGCTGTGGGAATATAATTGGGGGAGAAACCTTCAAACTAGCAATTTAACCAGGGCTAGGAGTAATTGTAATTACAGATTTTCAGACTGAGCTGTATGTGAATCATCCCAGAAAGATCCAGGGCAGAGCTGGGATTGTGCTTCAAGTCATGTGCGTGAGCAGGGAGAAATTAGGAGCTGTCTGCTGCCCTGCTTTTCTGCAGGCAGTGACAAGAGGAAAATCTGTGACTGTGTCAACCTGCAGACAGTGATAGAAACTGGACACTGGCTTGTGAGCACTTGCAAGCTATGGATGCCAGTTTTTGGCTACACCTCTGGATGTTAGAGGCAAGAAGAGACAGAGGCATGCTTTCTCTAGTGGAGCACAGTGTTGCATGGAGCTGAAGCCTGAAGAAAATTATCAGTGGAGAATGGAAAATGAGAAAACTATCTTTGGGAATGACTGGACTGGGCTGCATGCTCTAAGGAGATTGGCCTGAGGTAGATTTCTCATTTCTTTTGAGCTACATCTAGAATGAGTGACATCCAGAGATCTGGGGGTACAGCCAAACCCCATTAATTTTTTTTATTGGCAAGACATGTAGATGTGACACTTTGGGATGTGGTCCAGTGGTGGACTTGGCAGGGGTAGATTTATGGTGGGACTCAGTGATTTGAAAGGTCTTGTCCAACCTCAATGGTTCTGTTATTAAAGGAAAAAAAGACCAACAAGTGACTTAAGTCCATCACAAAGATCATCACTTAAAGTATTTGTCTGGATGATATTATCTTGACAACTGATTTATGCTGATAATTACAGAAACTCTGTGAGGTCTTTGTTCCTCACTTTAGAGGGAGGAAGGGAAAGGGGAGAACACCATGTTGGAACTTCCATGAGCAGCTAGAGAGTAAGCAACAGAAAATATTTGGCTGCAAAAGCTGTTGCAAAGCACACCATGGCACTCCACATCTATCATACGTGCAAATTTGCTGTTGATATATATGGAGAAGGTGATGACGCTTTTTGAAGGGAAACCTGATATTTTCAGGCTGGTGAAAGAATAAGAAAAGTCTGAGAAAAGTCATGAATATCAGTAGCTGTGAATGTCATGTTTTAGATTATATTTAAATCTGTCTTTCCATTTGCTGTGTTCACAATGTTCAAGATGCAGAAGTTAACCACAGATTGTGCTGCCATTTTTTAAATTGTGTTTTTCTAAGATAAGTAGTGTTAGCTATGATGTAAGGCATGTGAACTTTCATATGAACCTTCTGAAGCTAGTTTACATCTTTAGCCCTCAATAAGGTGCCACATGGGTAGTTTGATTTATGGGTTTATCTGCACGTAATTGCTGACAACCCATCCACTCCCTATCATCATTCTTTTTTTTTCAGGGCAGTACGTAAAATAGCTCACAGGGTTCTCAGCTGATCCTTTTAATCAGCTGTTCTAACTCTTGCTATTATTCTGGTCTTAAAACCAGGATCTCTTTATGGCTCTTTGTTGGTGGAGTTTCTCTTATGGTTTTACATTTTTTTCAGAAATTTCATCTGTTTTGTTCAGAGGAGTGGAATTTCCGTGGATAATTCTGCCATGTCTAGCTTATCCTGCCTTTCTTCACCTTTTTTTTTCTCAAATGTGAAAGTTCTTGATTGTGAGAGTCATAGCACCTAATCCATCATTAAATGAACAATTTTAGTTCATAATTTAAAGCCTTCCTGCTGGTAATGCAGATATACTTCTGGCATGTGAACTGATGTCTGTAGGAACTGCTGTAGTAGCCAGGTTATTTCTGTTTGAAAATGGCATGTCTTGTCAACCAGCTTGATTTTTCTGAAACATATCAGCAGTCATCCCAGTCTGGGAGCTCTCAACCTTTTTTTGGCCAAAAATCCAAGTTACTTTTGGCTCTTCAAGGGCTGGCAGAAGAATAGAATGAGACATTTCTAATAGTAAAATGCTTCTGCATGACCACAATCTGACTTCTGCATTTGCCAAACGTTTCCTTTGCAGCAACATTTCATTTTTGGGTAGCATTCCTTTTCAGTTAACTGTGCTGAGCAGCATCTTGGGTCTCTTATTTCATGAAATAAAACTTAGCACAAGTTACAGCTACTTAAAAGGGAGACAGGAAAGAGAGTAACTTCTGCTTACATGAATTGGACAATTATCTCTTTAACAAAAAGAGGAATTTAATGTTCTGCTTTACAAATATGGTAACAATTATTTATAATCATAAAACTGATATGAAATGCTTACTGAGTGGTGGATGGTTTCATATTCATTGCCTTTATTGTCCTGTCATGCCCATGAATCAAAGCAGAATTTCAGGGCTATCTTTTCTGCCTGGTTCATTATCTACAACTGTGGCATATCAAGAGAATGTGCTTACTTTCATGTAAAGTATAAAGAAATCAAACTTCAAGCTGTTTCCATTTTGAGGATTTAAAAACAGGACCCAATTCTTAGTTTTTTCTCTTTTTATTTTTTCTTGCAAAGTATTTTACAGCATTAATAAGGATTTCTGATAAACAGCATTGCTACTGATATTGCCAGACACAACTGATGAAAAGTAGCTCTAAATTGTTCAGTAGATTTAGTTCAGATAATTTCTGTGTGAGGAATGCATTTATGTAAGGCTGGCTTTCCCCAAAAGGTGGTATTCTTTAGGAAATATTTTGGTGTCTGGGCACGATCAGGTTTCTTGGCACAGAGCTGTGGTGGTGTGCCATCAAGGGAGGAGTTAATTCTTACCTGAGGTTAATTCTTAAATGAGAGAAAGGTTTATATTGGTGGTGCTTGCTGCATCCCCTGACTACTGTGGCAGAAATCTCAAAGAATCCCAGTGAGTTAGTGAACCATGAGCCCCAAGCTCTCTCCTCTCTCTACTCCTATACTGTCAATCCTTAATCAAGCTGTGCTTCTTCAAGTGTTTTCCCATTTGATATTCTAGGAGTTTCTCCCCACTTTATATCAAGCTAACTGGTCTGTGGTTTCCTGTTTTGTCTCCAGGCACTTTTAAAATAACTTTGTTATGTTAGCCACTTTCCAGTCCCCAGGGGTCTCTCCTGAACTAAATGAACTTGTGAATGTGCCTGCTAATTCCTTAGTTTCTCTCTTCACTTCCTTAGCAGGTTTGGATATTTTTCTGGCCGTGGTTTTTAAGACTGTCTAAGCATTTTTTTTGTAATACTGCTACCATTAGAGACTTAACAACAAAAAAACCCCTTTCTCCTTCAGCAGCAAACTCCTGACCTCTTCATAGAAAAGACAAGCACAATGCATCCCTCACTTTTATTTTGTTTTTACCTCATAAGATTAAAAAGTATTTGCACTCCCTTGTCCTTGTTCACTGCACAGTAAATCTGCTGTGTGTGAGGAAGGAGTAGATGCAATAGGGCAGCTCTCACTGTACATTCTGGTGTTTACACTTGGTTTTCCTTGCTGTGAATGAGAAATGCTGTGAGGCAGGAGTGATCAGTGACATTCTCAGTCACCCCAGCCACCTCTGCGCCACAGAGGTGCACACTTGCTTTTCAAAGTTCTCTCTTATTTTTTTTTTAATTTTTTAAGCTCATGAATATTTTGTTGCACTTTTTATTGTCACTTAGAGCCTAATTAGATGCTTCATCTTTTCATGTATAACCTTTTGCACTTTGTGCTCTATGAAGAGTATAACTTACCAATGTAAATATTAAAAGTTTATGGTAAAAAGATGAAAGTTGCTCTTGCTTGTAAGAAGTGTACTGGCATAGGTCGCTGTCAGGGTTCTTATGATGAACACCTGAGCATTATTTTAGATGCAAATGTGGGGGAAGTAACATATGGTTGAGAACGAATAAATATAATCTGTCTAATTCAGGCAAAATCTGTTTGAATTTCTGAATACCATTTAGATGTAAGAGAAAATGCATGTTTGCATGTGGCTATGGTCAAGATATCCTGAAGTATAAATTGTTTTCAATAAGCTATTTCTCAAACTCACTCAAAACTGTTAATTCTTACGTATTTTTCTTACTGATACTTGTACAATTATACTTTTGTAATATGATGACATTCGTTCTTGCAAAAACATATTACATCTCTTCATAATCAATGAGACAGGGGAATAAATCTACATTTTCTTAATTAATTGATGCTAAAGTAGAAAGATGAAACATATCAGAAAAGTAAAGAAATAATCAAAAATATCTACAGATAATGAAATCATACCCCATAAATAGAGAAACTAGGTTCCTTTAGAAATATGTAAGCAGTATGTTTGCAGGAAGAATTTTGAAAAGCAGAAAATTTCCTGCAATACTGAAGAGGGAAGAAAAAATGTAGTGCAGTTATAGACAGAGAATCCTGTGTAACTCTCCAGCAAGCACCAGGATCAGGGAAAGTCCTTTAAGTTTTGGTCTGAATAACTTAAAGCACTCCATCACAGAAGTAACAAGTTTTTCATTCCTGCCTGTGGTGCAGCTACATCTGGAAAAGTGATCTAGGTTCTGAAAAATGCAATGTCTGGATAAAAAAAATAGAAATTGCATATGCCTCTCATTTTATGCCTTCTTTTGCATGTTCAGCTTTCTGGGAACATCTAAGAACTGGATCTGAATCTGCTTATTGTCATGGCCTGGGCCCCAAAATCTTGTTAATGTATTTTAATTTACTTGAAAATCTTCATGCTGTTTTAAAATCTGAACAGGATTGAGCACATTCTAAATTTCCAATTTTTGTTTTTTTTTTTTTTTTTAATTAAGGGGGAAAATATGCCACAAATATCTAATTCTGCACATTTTTAAGTGAGAATTATCCTATTCCCTATTACCTGTTCAGGGACAAGGCAGTAGGATAACAGGATAACAGGGAGTTTGAGTACTGCTTGCCATAAATTACAAGATTTCCAGTAATTGCAAATGTATCCCCACAACCCACGAGAACACAATTTATCACTTCACTTTACCAAAACAAATAGGGAATTGACCTTGAACTTTGAAATGAAAATGATACTTGATAATCAAACCATTTAGGCTGTTTCATATAAACACAGGATTGCTCACCTTTTATTTTATTTTATTTTATTGGTTACAAATGGATGTTTTTCTTTACTTCTTCCACCTGGATTCCTTGATTTCCCAATTTAGTATTGAAAAGGTAAATAAATCTGGTGTAAAGGCTGGAAGATGTCACAGTGCTCCCTCTGCAATGCCAGGATGTCCATTTGAACTTAGAATGGAACACAGTGCCTCAGCTAATGGCCATTGAGCAGTTTATGATGTGAAAAACCTTTCCAGAGATGAAGTATCAATGCATCAGCCACAGAAAATATTATTTTGTTTGGGGTTTTTTTTGGTCATTTTTGCCTGTGTTTCCCCATTGATGGATTTCTGACTCTGCCAGCTCATGTTGTAAACAGCCAAATACTACAACAAAAGAACTGTCTCATGCTGAAGATTCAGAAAAGACAAATGCATAGAGTTTATCTATACAGGGAATAAGAGAGAGAAGTTCGTATCTACTTAGTCAGAAGTTAAATTTAAAATATGAACATTCAAAATGCCACTGGAGGATGTAGAGGGGAAAGTATCTGAGGCTGATAATTAGAAAAGACATGCCCATTGGGACTACCAGTCATTTTCAGCAAAAATATTGAGCACTTCATTTGTGTCCAAATGTTATAGAAAGCCTGTACAAGTTTGATTTATCCAGGGTGGAGATGGGGCAAAGAAGAATAGGAGTGGAAGGCAGAAGACTGAGGGAAAAGTGGACTAAGAATATGGATATGTGAAAGCCTGGTGAAATAATAAGAAAAATAATGCCACTTGAACCTTCTGGAATTGTTGAACTTGGGTTTGGAAATATCTGCAAAGTGTAGACAGAGTGGTGAATCTTAACTGGAAGTGATGGAAGAAAGCGCTGGTCATTCCCTGCAAAGTAGCACCCTCAACTTGGGTACTGCATTGCATGAATGCTTTTAATTCTCTTAGCATGAGGTTAATTCAGTTTTTATCATATTGTGGCCTTGAGCTCCGATACCCATGTGTTATTTATGATACTGTAAAGGTTGGTGCTGTGGGAGCCTCTCGGAAACATTTACACATTTGAGTCTCTCAGGCACAGGGACCTTAGAGCAACATTGTCTTCCATTCATTTATTTTAGCACTGAAAGGTTGGTAGCTCAATTTTAATGTTACTGAAGAGTGCACAGGGTTTCATCAGGTTCACAGGATTCTTTGATGCAGTGCATTGTTTCTCATTTAAGGAAAATACTGTCAGCGATGAGAACAAATGAAAGCAAAGTACAAGTTATAAACTATTTTGTAACTGAACTGCACATTCTTTCAGTGATTTTGAAAGTAAATTTGACATATGAATTCTCTTAAATTACTTAATCTTGCACAAGTATTTTTATCTGCTAAAGTTCTACTACTTATGTGCTTTTAAGTTTGAGGAATTTTTAGCCATGTGTATTTGAAACCCTGTTCTCAACACTAAACTATAGATATTTATCCTTTTTTTTTTGGTTTAATTCTTTAAGCTAACTCCAGAATGTCTTTTCAAACCTGTTGACTCAGTCCCAACTCTAGGAAAATGAATGCTTTCTTTGTAATCTCACTGTTGGTGCTGATTGGAAAAGTAATTGAAACCTCTCATGGGCAATAGACCAGCCATTTTACATACCTCTCTTATCTATGTAAACATTTCCTGATCTACTTTCTTCTCCATCCCTTGGGGTCAATAACAGTTTCTTATGATCTCTTTATTTTGAAATAGTCAGATCTCTCCCTCCCTTCCAAAATTGTGAGCAGAATTAATGAATATTTTCTTTACTATTCATTTTTCACTCCCTTCCTTTTCCTTTTATTGTACCCTGCTCTCCCACTCATAGGAACACTTGTGGGTTTGGTTTTTTTTTCTGTTGGAGCTGGACAGCCCCTACCTTTAATTTTTGTAACCTGCAATTATTTCTTTTACTTTCATGATGATGTTTTCATGGCCGTTTTTGTCTTTTTTTCCCTTCTTGAATGTTTTAGAGAATTACTGTAAAAAAAAAAATTGAAGAAATTGACATAAGCCATCAAGTTACTCTCTTCTCAACAAGCATTTGAGACTAATGTGCTTCCTTCCATGCCAAGAATAGACAGGTGGCACACGACTTTGACTCCTGACTAATAAATCTGGGCACACAGTTGATGATCAGCAAGGTGTAGGTGACAGTAACTGATGGTGTCAGCGAGTAAAATGGTTATCATGCCAAGCTGTGTGCAAAAGTTTCTGAATTGACAGTGATAAAAAATTTTGACAAAGATAAATTAATGTATTATTGGCTCAGCCTGTGGTCTGTTTGGGATTTGTCATTCTCAAAGGTGTCATCAATTTAAGTTTTGACCATTTGCATGGCTCTGGGCAGAGGGTTTCTCTGCCTGTGCTCAGCTCCACACCTCCAGCTCCTGGTGGTGAAGCTCAGGGGGTTTCAATGAGCTTTGCTGGTTTGCCACTTCTTCCCCTCCCCATGGCTTGCTTTTTGTATATGGATATAATTTAGGATGCTGAGGGGTTTAGGAAAGTGTGAAATGTCATGGCCAGCTCCATCTAGCCTAGGTGACAGCAGGAGCACACCAGTGCCATGCTTCTGAGTGTGGTCCAGACTATTAATGCACTGGATTAAAATAGATCAGAGTTTGCCCATTTTATTGGGGCTTGTAAATCATGTTAATGGTTATAATGATAAAATACCTCTCCTCCTTCAGAATTTTCTGTTGGAAACTATACTGAGGCTGCTGAGTTACTAATACTTTTGTGGACCTCAGATGCTTTCACCAGGAATAAAATGGTCAAGTCATTTACATATATCGATCGGGTCACATTTTATATAAAACACCATAACGTTTATGATCCTCATTTAGTTAATTATAGATTTTATTAAAACAGTTAAGAAAGATATTAAAGTATATTCTGAACTTCTTACAGACATTGAATTTTAGGGCAGTGGAGTTGATGGCTTTTACAGATTTCCAGTCTTAAAGCAGCATGTTGAATTGAGATGAGCTGGATGAGGCAGTGCCTTGAGCTGGTTTCTGTTGACAATGAGCTGTGCTGTGTGGGTGGAAATGCTGCCACATCTGAGCTTCACACCTGCCCCACGTGGGTTGGAACAACTGCAAAAGCTGTGGAGGAGCTGTGATTCAGGTTGTAAGAGCTTCAGCCTGCAGACCTTTGTAAGAATTGGCATTAACCACCTCAGGAGTTTTTTCTTCAAATTCTCTTATTTTAACCACCTACATCATTACTTCTAGTTCTTGTGTGTGTATATGGATCACCTTTCTTGGATGCAATTTTTAATGGCTGGTTCAGCTGGCTGCAGGACTACTGAATCATAAATATCAGGCATTTTTTTTCCCAGCATTTTTATTCAGGCAGGAAATAATACTGGGATGTGATGAGCCCAGAAAAAGTTTCTCTCACCAGCCACGAGCTTTAAATTTGCATTGATATTTCTGTGTGGTGCTGGTGTGTTTTCATATGGTGCTTTTTGTGCCCCATTCTTAAAACAATGTATGAGGGCTATTGCTGGTGGGAGAGACATTCTATCAAAGTTTGCTTCAAATTCCTAGTGAGCAGGAAAAGACTTTGCTGTTCTGCTAGAGAAAGATTGTGGGAGGGTGTCTGGGTTCCAAAGACCTGAGATAAACCTAATGAACTCAACCATCCAGTGCTTCAGGGCAGGATGGAAAAAGAAGAAATGTGCACTCAGGCCCCAAATGATACTTAATAGCTTTCATGCCAAAAGCTGTAAGATTCATTCTTTATTTTCGTTTCTGAAATTTTTTACCCTTTTATTGCGCCACAATAAAACTGAGAGTTACTTCATCATAAACTGTTCAAGTTTCAGTATATGTAAATTTCTTCCATTACTGACCCTAACTTTTTTGAAGGATTTTAATATATTTTAAAAAATTTGCACTTACAGAAGGTTATGCTGGTTTGCGCCTTGGGTACTTTAGAATGACATCTGTAATGACTTTCTCAACAGTTTTCTTAAGTGAGGAGCATGAGCTTTTAATTCCCTGGATCATCCTTATCATCTCTACAGGAACATTGACTATCTTCAGATTCTTTTTATTATAGCTGTAATGATAAATTAAATTACATTTATGTGGGGATTGTTTTTTTCCTGGGAAGTAATTCAGCTAATAAGAATAGCATATTTTAGTTGGAAAGATTTTGCAAAATCATCTAGTCCAAGTGACCAATTCAAATTTGCAGGCTGCATTCTATTGTAAAATCAGTTATTTCTTCAGCTGCTGTTCAGTTTTGCATCAAACATAGAGTAACTAGGAGAAATGCTGTGACTATAAAGCCAAAATTTTGACTTATTTAGTCATTAACAAAAAAAGCCCCATGCCATTTCAATGATAATAGAATGAAAATCCAACTGGTGTTTTCTTTCTCGAACTTGTTTTCCATAGAATTGCTGCTCTTAGGCAAGCACCTATTTAAACCTTTGAAATGTATAACCTTAACTTCATACAGCTCTAGGAGCCTAAATTTGTTAATGTTTCATCCCTACTTGCAACAGTATTACAATTTAAGTTTCAGTAATATAAAGAGCATTTGTGGAGCAAATACTAGGAAAATATCTTTCTGGGGATGGTGTTACATGTATGAAATAAGGTTTAGGGTTTTTTTTTATTATTATTATCATCAAAGCTTTTCTTTGCTGCTGCTTTTCAGCCTGTTAATAAAAGAACTTGATATGAACCTTATGAGATATAGCAGTAGGTGGTCAAAAATCATTCCAGTATGTTTCTTCTACGTGCAATTAAGGAAAAAGGAAATCAAACATTCCAGCTTCAGTCATAGATGAGTTAACCTCGAGAAAGAGCTGTGATTATTGAAAGCAAAACCAATCAGCATTCTAAACTTAGTTTGATAATGAATGCTGATATACTTGTGCAACATTAATAGTCCAAACCCATTAAATAGCATGACTGCTTGAGGGTTGTCTAGGTAGGATTGACCCTGGGACAGCGCGGCTCATTTTCACTTTTTCCCATTTCACATTGGTCAAACTTGAAATATGTGTCTTGTTTGTGTTTCCCATTTGATTTCTCTCAGACTTCATGGTTTTGCTGAAGCTTTTATTCATTTAATTAGGGTGCTATATCCCTACAGTGGCTCATAAAAAGTATCAGAAGAGATGGAGAAAACACCCCTTATGAGCCACAGTTGAAATTTTAGGTGACCATGCATCATCCTCCTTAGGATGGAATGAATATAACTACCTATTAAAACAAAAAATACTAAACAAAACAAAAAAAATCTAACCTCTGACCCTTTGGTTATGGCTTAGCTGGAGCTGGGTGTATTTTATTTACCTGGGGTTTTTTATTACTGTATTTGTGCTATGATTCTTTTATGTTAACAGCATCTTATGAAAGTCCTACGTTTTGAATAAGTGTTGGCCTAAAATAGTACTGAAGTTTTGATTTATTTCTTTGTGGTTCTTTTTCAAGTGCTGTATATCACATTTTGGTGTTCATTTACCTTTGCATTCTTTTTTGAGCCACTGGCGCTGAAGCTGACGGATGAGAATCAAATGAAGTGTGCTAAGTGTTGTTGCTGTAGGCTTTCATCTCTCTACATTTTGTGGTATGATTTATCCTGGTAATACATCATGTGCCTCATTTTATTTTATTTGGTGTTGTCACAAATAATATTGTTTGCTCATCTACCATTAATACAAAGCAGTTGTAAGTTAATTAAATAAACTGAATCTTTGTAACTCAGCTGTCTCAAATTTGATGAGGAATGCCAGAGCTGTACCAAGTCACTTACTACACTTGAACCTCATTTATTAAGAGCTTTGAAGGATCTTCACTAATGGTAAATTGGTGAGTGTCGTAATTGCAATTATTTTAATGAAATGGTTAAAAATGACTTTTTTTATATCTCAGTCATGGTTGGTGTTTTATGTTTCTAAAAGTGATAGTTTTAGAAACTCTGTTTTGTTCTGAGTCACTGGCAGGCATCCACATAAATGCCTCTCCTCTCTCTCTGCCTGAAATGGGATGTCTTGTGAGTAGGAGATATTGAAAGATAATCTTAAACTGCCCTAAAAACTACGATTTACTGATCCTCCTTGTTTTGAGTTCGATTTTAATTTAGCTTGTTTTTTACTACTAGGTGTTGTGTGTAAGGTTTTATTTTTAATTACTTTTCCCCCTATTGGTGGGGCACCTGCATTGCAGTGTTATGTGATAATATAATATTGAAGTGCATACTTGAGCCAAACCCAAGATGCAGTCACACTGGGAGAGTGAGGGAAATTCTTATGTGTTAGTGAGAGTCAGTAAGAAGACAGAAAAAACTACTTTTCACATGGAATGTAGTTTAAAACAATGATACACTCAGATGAAGGAAGTTAGTATGATAACATGGTATTTTAATGGCATGTAAAATACCTGATACATATTGAGACATGTCCTGGTGGTAAAAGCTGAACAAAGGTTAAAAATGACACAGGGAAATGCCAAAATGGATATGCTGGGAAGTGGCTGAGCTAGATACAAGACATTCAAATATTCTGGACTGGAAATCATATTTAGAAAAATAGCAGTTAAAGGAACACACTGGACACACAGGACAAATGACAGGACAAAGCAGGGGAAGGTTGGGGAAACAGTGATAACTGGGAGGTGGAAAATGATGTTGGCAAAGGAGAAGATCAGGAATGTGTTGGTAATGTTCCCTGGAAATAAGAATGATATGGCTACAAGAGGAATTAACATCTGAAACAAGGTCTTTTTGTGCTATGGATGGCCAAGGGATGTCTAGAGTTCCCTAGAAATGATTCATAATCCCATTTCATTATGGCACATTGGTAGGGTAATGTATGTTGGGAGTCATCACAGCAAAGGCAAAATGAAAATATAATCCTTCAGCTGAACAAACCTGTCATTGATGTCTAAGAAAGCTTTTTTTTTTTTTTTTTTTTCCCCCACCTGAGTTTTTTTCTTCTATAAAATTCTCTGTTTAAACCATTTGGGGATAGACTTCAACACTTGCTCTGAGTAGTTTGAATATGTGCTCCAAATACCACCTGGCCATAGTTGTAATGTTTTTTTTTCTCCTATCTAAATGTGTGTTAAATGAACCCATAGAACATTGGTACATGTAGCTTGTAAATAGCACATGCAAGTAAAACTGCATTCAGCACTGTTGCATAATGTAATATTGAAAGGAATTATATGTATTATTCATTTTAATAGTGTTTTTTCTAAAATTGTTAAAGAGACATTATAATTTCTGAATGGCAAAACATTCTGATTTTGAGTTCCAAAAGAAATAGGAGTATTCTTTATTTCATCTCTTGAAGTACCTTAGAAGAATTATGGCATCATTAAGGTTAGAAAAGACCTGCAAGATCAAATCCAGCCTTTGACCTAATACAACTTTGTCCGTAGCTGGGTAAAATGAAGATTAACTTAAGGTAATTTTAAACTGTTTTTATTTTTTTGCATTTCTCCACAAAAGGTTTATGAATAAGAAGTAACAACAAAATTCATGAACACCAGACCAAGCAGAGGTGCTTGCTCCTTGCCTGAGCACTAACAGCTCTGCTGTATGGATGGTGTCCATGAAGTTTTGGGCTTTCAGCAGTGTATTAACAGCTGAGGGTGAAAAGACACAAAGGAACACAACTACATTCAAGGAAAGTGTCTGAAGTCCTCTGGATTGATAATGGTTTATAATCAATCCTGATTTCTGCTGTTTGATGGGATTCCAAGTGTGTACTTGGCTGGATACCTATGTGCATGTTTGCATATATATATAAATATATATATGTATGCATATATATATAAATATATGTATGTATACATATATATATATATATGTACACACAAAGACCACAGGACAGGAGATTGCATATGTCTACACAGACAGCTCTAGAAAACATCTGCATTTTGTAATGTAATGACAGACTGAAGGTAAATTACTAGAGGGAAAAGAGCTGCCTTTATTCACTGTGTATGACTGAAAGAAGTTCTGATGAGGTAATGCTGGACATGATGAGTTCTTTCTCTCAAAACAAGTTTAAGCTCTCAAGAAGGGTTTCTGTTTTATAAAGAGTAACTCCAGTCCCACAATCCATTATGTTAAAGTGAGGTCTCTGCTCTATAAC
This sequence comes from Alethe castanea, assembly GCA_024734035.1. Taxonomy (NCBI): domain Eukaryota; kingdom Metazoa; phylum Chordata; class Aves; order Passeriformes; family Muscicapidae; genus Alethe; species Alethe castanea. The sequence continues at coordinate 13,205,304 of JANRGV010000120.1, read as the reverse complement.
AGTCTGGAGCAATATTGTAAAACAGATCTTGAGTAAAACAGAAGTGGTTTCAACAGATTTTCCTAACTTTGTACAGTCTGTATGTTTATAACAGGCAATATTTTCCCTATGATATTTCCCAGCATATATATGATGAATCAAACTGTTTAGACAATTTCTTTAAAAAAAGAAAAAAAAAAGAGAAGAATTTAGTTTTAGGTTCTAAGATTTAGATTTTTGGTCAGCCACTTGGCATATTTCTGTGCAAAGTACAAGAAAAAACCTAAATTGAACATACATGCCTTGCTAATGAACCCTACATGTAAAATTCAATGCCACCTTGTACCAAATATACGGCATCTGAAAACACTGAATACCATAAAATATCTTGCTGAAAATAGTTAGAGAATTATAATGCATGCTCAGCAGGCTAACAGGAAAGCACAATTTTCTTTAAAATACAAGCACTGCAGTCTTATGCATAACACCCCCAAGACAGCTCTAATAATGTCTCTGCCACCTATGGTTCACATCAAGATGGAGGTCAAGGTGTCAAAGCATTTAACTTAAATCTTTACTCCGAGTTATTAGCTAGAAAAAGAAAAGGGAATGCAATGGAAATGTCTTCTACATGACCAGCATAAAGTAAATTTTTACTTATAAGTGGTCATAAGTAAAACAGAAAAGGAGAGCATCTTACAAGCCGTTAGAACGTTTTAGCAGAGCTTCAGTTCTATTCTTTACAGCCTGTAGGAAATCATATCATTCAAGAAGGGAAAAAAAGAGCAAATGTAAAAGGGAATGTGTGTATAAAGACAATCTACTAGTAACTACAGATAAGGGCCTGCTAAAATTCTTGCATTTAACTTTTACTTTCACTGATTTATTTGTGTGAATATTAAATACTCATCACAGAGTTTGATACAGTGTAATAGTGCAATACCTGTACCTTAAATTGCTTGCCTTTTGTAACTACCTTACTTTCTGTTTTTGTTTTTGTATTTTATAACTTTTCTTTACTTCTCTCCACAAGTAGAAAATTAAAAGAGTAGTGTGTATAATAGAGGATGAGGTAGTGGATGGAAACAGGAGCAATTATCGTTTTCTTGTGAGCTTATAAATAAAGCAGTTGTAAGATATGCATTTCAGACCAAAAATTTAAGTAATTTACTTAAAGGGAAAACATCAAAATTTCATCATCTTCCCTACCTCTGCTTTCCCCTTACCCCCCACATAATCTTCCCCAGCAAATTATCACTGGTGTAAACAGAACTTTGAAAGGGAACTCCATATGTGACTGTAGTGATATTATTGTCTACCATGAAAGCTGGAATAATAATTCCAATTTAGCTTTACAGTGCTGTGTACCAGTAATACATTGGATATTGTAAAGGGCCTGGCTGCAACATGTACCCTTGCTAGGCAATTTGCATTTCAAAACCGGCATTTTTTAAAAAAAAGCTCAGTGCCTCTACACAATCAGTTAAAAAGATCCTGTATTTATCATTCTGTTTCTATGCTCACTTTAGTGAAATACTTGGTTAGGAGTGTATTCACTTCTATGTGACTATGATGTTACATTTGAATTCTTACAGTGTCGGGCTCACCTACAGACCAGAGCTTTCAGTTTTTCCTGGACAATACATACTAAGAGACATCTGTGTCTGAAGGTAGAAATCAGCTGCTGCTCTGGGGAAACTTTCAAGTTTCCTTAGGAGAAAGTTTTCCCATGTTTTTTCCTATTTGCTCCCTGGTATATACTAATGGTACTGAGGAATCCAGGCCACTGGGCACTCCAGAATTATAAAGAAAGCTCCTAAAATCAAAGTGTGGAATTCCATACCCTCACAGGAGGATGGAGTAACTTGTCTTCATGGGAAGGTTAGGGTATGTGTGCAGACATGCAGCATGTAAGGAAAGGCCTAAGGAGAAGCTCAGCAGTGAGACTCAACATGATTGGCAGGCAGAACTGATTTTATTTGAAATGTGACCACTTTTTTGAGTCTATGAAAGTATCATAAGCTGCAGAGTCATAAGAAACATACTGCAGTTTCTTTCTTGTTTCAGTAAATGTTTTGATGCAGAAGGTTCTCCCTTTCTTTCTTCACACATGGGAGCTTCCTAGGTACTTGCCATTACATCATTTGTCTAGAGAAACAAGAGGAACAAAAAATTTGGGATGGAAAGCCCATTTGGAATAAAGAATTATTGCTGGGCTGAGGACAGTCAGGGGTTCATTGCATTAGCCTCAGTCAGGAGTGACAAAAGTTCTTCATTTTTACTGAACTGATAAAACTTGATCAAAATTGCCAAGTGTGCTCAGTTAAAGGAGAGAAATATAATTCCAGTCCAGCAAGGGCTTGTGAATGTATTTGTGTGCACAGGGAGATGTTTTGGCTTCCTTACAGCACAGAAAACAGAACTCAACTCCAAGGCTTTGCAGAACCTGAGCTTTGGTGCTTTTTCACTCCTGAGACATAATTACAACCTTGCACTGCAGTCACTGTTGAAAGCTCAGTTACTGAAATCAAACTAAATGAAGACATTTTGCTAGAGCCTAAAGGAACCCAGTTGTCTGGTTAGAGATGTTTTTGTCTGTCCTTAGGCAGCAACAACCATAGGAATGAACTGTGCACACCACTGACTTCCCTGCTCTATAGTTTTGTAAGCAGATGTGCAAGGAGATGGATTGTTTGCAGTCTTATATTTGACACTATAAAGGTCATTGAAGTCAAGCTGTATGTCTATTTATGTATATATGAGGCGTATTGAATAACCTGAATGCAAAAATGGACTAAAACCATATTCAGTAGAATATTATTTTGCTAGGAATTATTTTAATAACTGTGATTTACTGAATGTGATAGGTTTCCTTAAAAATATTTTAAATAATACATCAGGTCAGTTGTCCTGATCATATCATGACTCATTTTTGAGACTCTGGTATGATCTGTCAGTGTTATAAATTATCTGATTATGTCACTGTTTCACTTAGTAAATTTTAACTTCTCATTTTTGTCTTGCTTGAAAATAACTATATAAAGAAACACCATCAAATATTTTTTTTTTGATTCTGCCCTCAGTCTCTGACAGAACTGTGCCCACATCAGTAGTGTGCCAAGCACAGACTGTCTCAAGGTATGAGAACGTTGGTTTAAAATTGGAGAAAGTAGCTTTCCAATACATTATGCTTTTTGTTGTATATATAGAGTTTTTCACTGAAAAAAAGAGGGAACCACTCCCCTCTTGCAGTCAATAGCCAACTGCAAACTTTGGAAACATTAGAAATGTACAGGAGAGACAATAATTAATGAGCTGAATCTCATCTGTTTGTCCTTTTGCTACACATGGCAATGGCCACTTATCTGACTACCTGTGGCTATGAACATTTGAAATTATGAAGAACTCTCCATTCTATGGTAATGACAATAACCTGTGACATTTCTAACCTCACCAGCAGGTTAGAAACTATTTGTGTTCTCTTCCATTAAGAATTTTACCCTTTCTGACACATCTGTTTAGTTCTGTTTGAAAGAGAAAATCACATTAGTATGACCTAAAACCCAGAAGTAAAGTCTACCTTCTCCCAACTAATTTGCATATGTTTAAGAATTTGAGCCCCCTGCTGGTGATATGAGCTGGTTATCAATCTAATAACACCCAGTGTTCCTTGAACTCTTTGTGAGCACCAAGACACTTCTGCTGCAACACTAAATGAAACCAAGGAGCTGAGAGTAAAAGATGAATACATGATGTTTGTCTCTTTCTCTATTTTCCTCCTTTCTCTAGAGTTCTCAAAACTGTCTAAGCAAAGTAAAGAATAAACAGTCTTTATGGATCTCCAACCTGGAACGAGTGTGTAATATGTTTCACTCAACGTGCTTTAACATTTTGCATCAGAAATGTCATTCTTCATTTATAAGCAGGGCTACAATCTAGCTGTATTTTAAAAGGCTTACAGTGATTTCCATTTAAGCATTTTTATAGACTCACAAATATTTACCCATATTCTCTGGATTTTAAGAATTAATTTTGGTCCTGATGTCCTTTCTTTTATTTTTGTGCCGTTGTTTTCAATTTCAAAGAGTATTGTTTGATGACAAAGGCTGGAGTTAATATTGTTGTATTTAATATCCCTTCAGTGCCTACAATGTAAGGACTGCAATCTAGATGAAATTACTGTTGATGCCAGGGAATAAGTTATTCATAGTTTTGCAGAAGGAGTTGTGTTTCCAACTTGAATGTCTCACAAGTTGTTTATTTTACATCTTTGGATGTAAATTATCAGCTATTTTAATCTAGGAATATATCAGAAACAAACCTATAAGGCAGTCTGGTTTACTGCAGCTTTGTCAAGCTCACCAGTGTTCAGCTTATTTTCTCAAATTACGTGGGTCAAATAGCAAGAAGATTGTTCAGGATACATACAGAAAAAAATATATTTGGAGATCTAATTTAGTTTCTGACCACTAATGGCAAGTGGGGTCTGTAGTTCACCAAAATACTGTTGCTGTTGTCCTTAGCAATCAGCCTTTACTTCATGTAGGAAAAGCATTATGGATTTAAGGCTTTATTTCAGTGCCCTGTAAATACTCTTATCCAGAAAGATGCCAATTGTTGTAAAAAGATGATGTTTTTCAGTGTATCATTAAAGCTGAATTTATGTTACTGTGCATCAGATTTTTGTGCTCCATATTTAGTAATAAGTAACCTGAGACTGAAATCGGAGGAGAAAGGGAAAAATATGCATTTTAAACTACTTTGTTCTTATTGTTGGATTTTTCTTCTCCATATTTTTCATTTCTGTAGTCCTGATGTGAGATTTCCCAAGTAAGTTATTTTGTAATCTACCCATGGACTAGACTCTAATCTTCCTTGCTTCTAGCCTTGAATGCAAATAAATGCAGATGGCAAATAACTGAGAAGTTTTTTATTGGAGTAACTGCTTAGTTTGTGCTACTTGACCCATTGTCCTCCAACAGATAAAAATGTCCTGGGAAAAAACCCCAAGCATGATGACAGATTCTAAAACCTTATGGAACAGATTTACATGTGTAGTGCTATATCATATCACAGCTTTGCAAATCTTATTTCTTAATTTCTTAATTTCTTCTATATTTAGCACAGGCCTGGCAAAAGTCAACCAGGAATAATCATAGAAATATGGATAGCTGATAGAAATTTTTAACAATTTAAAATTCATAGTAATATGGTAGAACTTACCATCTGACACAGAAGCTTAAAGAAATTCTCTTTGATATCCAGAATTGCTGTAAAGCCTAAATTGGGTTTACAGTCCTTATTAAAATATACAGGAAGTATTAATAAATAAATACGCTAGAACAAATCCAGAAGATTGGGGCCAAATTTTGCTGAGATTACAGACAATGAAAAAAAAATTCTGAAGGCCTATTTTCATATTTGTAACTTTCTGCTTTGTCCTGCTCTAAAGCAGCTTTCCAAGCAGTGAGACCCGCTTCTGCTGCTGAGTTATTTGGAGCCTCCTATGCCAGTGGTTCAAAAGTTTTTTGGATGTTTGACCACAACAGAGAACCATGCTTCAGGTGACCATTTGCCCAAAATGGACATCTCCTGTGGAGGACAGGTATTGACTATGTTACATAAAGATTGTGCTGCATTTTCCCTCACAGAGGAAGTCACTTACAGCCATTTAGAATGAGAAGCTGATGCAAAGCCATATGACAGAAGTAATATGATTTCAGAGCTAGAACAAATACAGTTGACTTTGTAGGAATCCATTTACAGCAAAAGAGCAAAAGCAATGGTAGCAACTTCCACAACACATTTCCACACTTCAGAAAGCTGCCTTCTTTGTTGACATCTTGATGCCTGATGGTTAATGTCTGTCACTGCATAACAATGAGAAGACAATTTCCAAATCCAAAACTAGAAGAAAACAAGAATGGCACAGCACAACTCCTTCCATGCAAAGTTTCCAAGTACAAAACAATAAGTCCTGCTAAGCTCCCTTTAAATATTATACAGAATCATCCTCCTTCATAAATTCATAAACTGGGAAAGACAGCAGATTGAATTGTCTGTAGCTGGAGAGAAAATTGCTTGCATACCTTACAGCAGAAACCAACTTTCTGCAAGCTGAAGAGTGTGAAGGTATAAGAGCAACCTTCAATTGCTCTTACCACTCCCTCAGAAATATAGAATCCTATATAATTACAGTCACTCATTCTCTCTCCTGCCACTGACCCATTTTTTTATTTCCAGATATCACCTGTATCATGAAAAGAAACACTGACAGTTTTGGCAGAAGGTGTTGGTGAGGGATGGGGCTGCTCCATACCTGATGGGAATGCTGTTGCGTGTCCATGTTATCTCCGGCTCAGGATACGACTCCACTACACAGACAAACTTGGCAACATCTTCTACCAGGGCATCCACAGTTTCCAGAGGAGTGCTGATCAAGGGAGCTGTGTAAAGAAGAGAAAACAAGAACTCCTTCTGATGCCTACTGGAGAGAGTTACAGAACCTGCCAAGCACCTTTGGTGGAGGGAGCCATGTCTCTGCAGGGTCACTCAATGGCATTATCCCTTGAGGTCTCTCCATAAGGTGCCAAACAGAGCAAACCAAGCTCCAAAAGTGCATCCTGTGTTTCTGACCCACCTCTTCCTTGACACTCACAGCAATAGGTGAGCATACTGTAAGGACACAGGTGAGGCTGTCCCGCTGCTACCAGGGTGGTGTTGCATAGGCTGGAAGTGCAAGGGGCAGCACACAAATTGAGGCTAAGCTGACCTGCCCCTGGAGTGGGAAGAGTGACTCCTTATTAGTGCATGAGATTTGGACTTTTTTGTCATTATTACAGGACTTATTCACTCAACTATTTATCTTTAAAATATATATATTAAAAAAGAGGAAAAGAAAAAACCAAAAAACAAAAATCCCCACACAATAAACAAAAACTGACAAAAATACCCAACAAAACAAACAACAAAAAGAAAAAACACCAAACCCGTTTTATAGCACTATAGCCAGGGTCACATAGACCAATCAGGTCATTCAGATTTGTGTCATGACTAGGACACATTCTCTTTTTCTCACAATTTCTAACCAAGTAGCATGAGGTTTAGAAGTTGAATAGCTACACATAATGCTTATCACAGACCTGTTGTCACACATTACTTGAATGTATCTTTAGAAACATTTGCCATTGCTCTGGTGAAAGACTTGAATCACAGCTGGAGGGGATCAAAGCATAAGCCTAGCCACTCACTTTCCCTGCTCATGGTATTCATTGCAGTCACTGCCTCCAAAAACACTTGAGTGTCTTGATCAATGGATGCAAGAGACACACATCCATATTGGTTGTACTGGATTTTACGGACAACTGTGCTGAGATAAACTAGTTTTTACTATATTCCTTAAACACTACCTTGAAAATATAACATGGGTTCAGGAGTCTTCCTGTTCCCCATGGAATGTAGCAGTATCTGGCCCACTATTTTTTCACAGAGAATCCCAACTGCTGTGTGTCTACTGGCCCTCCTTAGCACAATGATATTCAAATTCAGGCAAAAAATAAACTGTATCTGTTTTGCCCTTCGCCATCTAAGGAATGGGTGAGAGAAAAGACATTTAGATTTAAGTGACGGTAAATAGTAGTCAATACCTTAATCCTTTTTCGATTTACATGGAGGTCAAAATTAAAATGTCTTTGGAGTTCTGCAGGAATTAAGCTAGAGGAAGAAAGGATCAGCTTCCACTATCAGGCTTATGTAAAACTCTAAATGCTTTTGACATTTCATTAGAATGAATCTGCCTCAATAATATTTCTAGATTATATGACTTCGGATTGTATCACTGATTAACAATGATGACGATACTTATGTAAATCTCAAAACTACATCTAAGATAGCTCTAAAGACCATACAGATGAAACTTCAATTAGAACAAGTCTGTGACGAATCCATTGTTTAAAATCACTGCTTCAAATTGTATTATGCATCACTTTATTAGGTCATTTTGGGTCTTATTAAACAGAAATAATCACCTGTATTATTCCCCGGATGAATCCCATACCAGTGAAACTTCTGTAGAGTCTTCATTTTTGCTACTACTGAAGGTTGTCATAGGAGAACAACCCCCACAGATGGTTATCCTGTCTACTTTAAATGTGATGTTGCTATTTCATGACAGAGTTTATTGGGGTTTAATGGCATTAACCCCAGAGGTTTGCAATCTAATTATATAGTATGTTTTTGTTGCTGCTGTCCACATTCCTTGATCTCTGGAAGGATGCTTTTCTAACCCTGAGAAATGTAAATTTTTACAGTAACAATAATTCAAAGCAACCAGTTTTATAACTGTTGTAACAATAAACACAGGCACTTCCACAAGTAATGAAGTTACTTTTGTACCAAGAGCTGGTATGCCTAATGACAGTATTTTGTTCTTAGGGCAAACAAGACCTGTTCTATATTAAATAATTTTTCTAGAAACAGTTACATACTTTTAAGTGTGTCTTTTATTTAACAGATGATAGAATATTGCCTAGACATGGTCTGATCTGGTACCTTTTGAAAGCCAGCCTACAGCTTTTGGGGCAGAATCAAGCCTCATGGTTGCAAGAAAATAGTGTCCAAACTGACAACACAGCAGTAACAAGAAAAGAAATTATTTTAAAACTGCCTTCCCAAATTCTACATCCTCAGAGAGCAACAATGACAGCAACAGGGATGTATAGTTTTCTCACATGCTCTTTTCTCCTTTGCAATATTTAACCCAAGTAAGGACAGTGGGCAGTGGAACATGCCGTCATTTTGTGAGGCGGCAACAATGTCCCAAAATGGCTGAGGTGGTACTTACATCTAAAAGCCATTCAGACAGCTTGCGGCTAGTGTCAGTCTGTGCTTTCTCTAGAAAGCACTCTAAACTTATGATGCATGCTTTACCAAATTTTAACACAGGAAAACAAAATCTGAACAATATACAGACATGTCATCACATGGAAATGGAGCCAGGCCTTTCCACATACGTATACTGGGGCTTTCTGATCTTTTTAAGGTATCTTTGTGTTTTTAAATAAACTGAAAATAAATTAATTTATGTATGAGTAAAGCCACACAGGTGTCATTTTTCTGGATGTCAGCTGTAGTTTCCCGAGACAGAAAAATGACCGAAGGCTGGTCATGGGACCATGAGAAAGCCAAACTCCCCTTCTATCCCCAGCCCACCAGAAGCTTCCAAATGTCTTGGCATTGGATTTGTATTTGGATTTACACTTTTGAAAACAGGCAAACAAAACAGTGCAGAAAACAGAACCAGTCCTCTGCAACATTGCAAACACCTGGACAAACTGCAGTTCCTATAGTAAAAAACAGCTCAGCTGTGATGTCCTTGAAAAGGGAATGTATCTGTTTATTACACTGTGACACTAGGAAAAAATCTATCCCTGTCCTCTTCGTTTTTCTTGTCTTTCCAATGCCACTTGTCTTACCACAACATTCAAAAAGCATAAAGGTCACAAACTTACTTTAGTGCCTTCGGAAAACACTAGCATTTTAATTTCAAAACATTTGTATAATGAAGATACATTATTTCTTTTTTTCCATGTTGGGAATAACCCGACTAACAATTGTAAAAGCATAGCCCTGCAAGAGCAGCAATGTTGGCCTAACGTGAATTCTTAAGGGCATTCCCCTTAAGATTTCATTTTATTTTCCTGAAGCTGCGAAGTTTCTAGTGAGCGTTGAACTGCTCCGGACCATCACCATTCAGCAAAAATTGTTGTCCGCAGGTTTACCAAATAGTACTTCCAGAATGGCATCACAGTTCGTTTTGTACCTCAAAAACTTTTCTCAACAGTTTTTTACCAGTTCTTTTGTTGGCTAAAAGTACGTGTGCATATGCCCATACGCATGTGTGCACTCAAGATAGGAAAAGGTATGATAACTTCTATGTTACATACTGTAACAAACATTGCATGTTTGTACTCACATACATATTCCTTGTAAAGACATCATAGATATTTATTTCTTTTGAAGATTTATATACTTACAAGCCTACACAGGAGTGCTGAACACAACAAATCTTGGGCTCCGCAGCAACTGGTTCTTCCAGCCATTAATGCTTCTGAGCTTTCTTTCACATGAGAAACTTACATCCCGCCCAGACTGAACCCAAAGGTCTCCCCTGCCTATTACCATGCACTCTTCACAGACAAAGATCCTTCTATTCCACACACAAATATGAGAATATTTTCACTGCTATCCATCTAAGAGCAGAGAAATGACCATTGAAAGCAGACCGTTTTTGTCTTTTTTGGGAATGCTACAACACCCACTCCACTGCTAGCAGAGACACCTTCCCCTTTGCAAAACCTCCTTCAGCAGAAGAATGGGGGAAAAGCCCCTCCAAGCAAACCTTTCAGAAGCGTCTCAGCCCAGCTGAGGGCTGCCAGGGTGAGGACGTGCACCAGGGGCACCTTCAGCAGGTCATTCATGTTTGATCCAGAAGGCATCCAGCTCCTTCAGGCACGGCGTGTGGACTTCCCAGCCGGCTGCATTTCGGAAGCAGTGTGCAAGCAGAGCTTCTCTGCGAGTGACAGAGTGGGGTCTGAGGGATCTAAGTATAATCAGGAATTCTCCCACCCAGTGGTGGTGATGGACATGGCCAGCTGGTGTGTATCCACTTTGGTCAGTGTGAAAGCGTGGGGCTCATGAAACAAGAGAAAGCAAATCCCTTCTGAATTCCTTCTAAGCAAACAGAGAACAGCACAATGGGCAAATGCATTTCCAATGCAGTACCCTACCCCAGTGTTGCAAAGTCACCAGACCTTTATTACAGCATGCTATAAGTGCAGTAGTAGGAAAAAATGCTTGTCACTGCCTTTTCCTTTATCTTGGTCACCCTCTTTTCCAGTTTTTCTCCTCTCACTCACGTACATTCCCTCTTATTATAACCCTTCAAGTTTAGCTGTAATATGCCACCTGTCGCCCTGCTGATAGTATTTCTTTTCTTAACAGATGCATTTGCTGGAGCAGAAGAGGTTGGCGTTGGTGACTAAAAGTGCCTTTCTGTAGGGAAATATGACAGTGGGATTTAATCACCAGAAATATTTTTTTAGCCACCAGGTCTCTGTCCAAGATGAAAGGCAGACAATCAACACTCATTTTCTAGGAAGACTTAAAGAAACATCAGAATCAAGATCTCCCGACTCACTCTGTCTTGCCCCATCCTACCACAAAGGCCTACACTATATTTTCCAGAAATGTCAAGTCATTTGTACTGCCTGGTTTTCCAGCATAAATACTTATATGAAGAGCAAAGAGGCTTACCACTGTAGAAAGGCTGATGCAGGGGCGATATCTGCATGAGCAGGGAAAAAGATGAATAATCAGTCTGGAAAGAACCTAATTGATTATGATTATCTTGGAACATGACTCCACATAGTTTTCATCATTTTATCAGCAGAGAGGAGAAGAGCTTTGCACTAAACTACATGGTTTGAGGAAAGTGAATGTGCAGTCACAATATATCACAGTAAAAGGTACTTTGACATCTCTGGAATTTCCTTTATTTGCTGAAACTCTTGACTTAAACTACTTCTTAACAGTCATTTCTGCAATTAGCATGGTTCAGTAGTGCTTCTTCTGAGGTGCAAATGGAGTAAAGATGACCAGTGCTGGGAATGTGTGAATCCCTGTGGTTTGGCATGGCTTTACAACATCAATGTTACTTTGGGGACATGTCATTGTTGATTAGGAAAGAGGATCTCTAGACAAGTGTTCCTCTGAAGATTAATAAAGGCAGAAATACTCACAGAAGATGTTAAAGATATTCCAAAAATTCTGGAGCTAGTAATGACAACAAAGCAAAACATGAAGAAGACAATGAAACAACAATAATCTTATCAGAGAAATACTGATTCATGGCTGAATTTGCAAGTATTTCTTTTGTTTATGTCCAGACATACCCAATTAAACTGCTCTATCGAAGCACGACTTGCTCTGTTAGAGGAAAATTCTGTTCATTGAGGGACTTGACCAAAGACCTTTACATTGGTGGATTCCTGTTTGGAATGTTTACAAGGACTTTGAAACTGCACCATCCATATCAGTACAGAAATTAATATTTCCCTTTTATTTGCCAATTGCAACATTTAGAAATTATTCAGCCAGCAATGGCTGTTAAATGCTAATAATGCCTTTGCATTTTGGGGATTATCAAAGTACTCTAAATATCTGATTTCCTCTATTTCATATTGTTTTATTAAGGATCATAATAAGCTTCACTGCTCTGAATGGAAAGGATGTAAATTTACACAGTAAATGAGAGTAGAGAAGATACATGGGCAAAGGTGCACAAGCTCCAGCTACACATGGCACACAAGTAACATACAATATATATGGGAAGCTGTTGGTCAACTGTGCCCATCATGGAAAGATGTTTCTATACACAGTGAAACCAGTGAAAATCAAATGCTGATGACACCAAACCTTCTTTGATTCCAAGTATTTTTCAGGCTTACCTAATAAAAGTAAAATTTTTACTCATGGGGTTATGAGTTTGCTGCTTGTTGGCTGTTGTGTTTAGGTTTTTTTCCTAACAAAGCTGAGATGCACGCAGTTTGCAGATTATCATATTTACATCTGTTGCTACTTATAGTCATGCCCCAAGGTTTCTGCTGAGATGGGATCCCAGCAGCCTACACAATAATGAGAAGAAATCTAGTCCCCATCTTTCAGACATTGCTGGTGAATTTTTGTTGCCACAGATTTTTGCTTATCTCTCTGCACATCAAACACTCCAAAGAAGTCAGTTCATGAAGTTCAGTACACAAGACAAGATGTGGAGTGTCCATTCACCTAGCTACCATTTTTCTCACTGCAAACTGTTTGTGAAGTGACAAATACAGTATTTTGAAATAAATGCATAAATACAAAGAAAGTAGTAATCTGTTAGAGTTGGCAGAAGAGATAATTGTCTTGCGGTCAATGAATTGCTTGGCATTTCACCACTGTGATTACTGGAAAGTGTTTGCAGGACAGAACCATGCTGGACCTTTTTCTTGTACACCTCTGTACACTTCCCTCCTTCTTCCAAGTATTCTGCTGGACACTGACAGTTTTGCATGCTAATATGACATAAAATACTGAATTATTTGAAAACTGCCTTTTCTCCCACATCACCCTCTGGGATGCCTTCTCCTGAGGTAGTCCAAGATGTTCATTCAAGTAGACAAGCTAGGACAGGTATTTCCAGCAGAAACTCTACAGACAGAGAAAAAAAATCATCCTACAGAGTGATTTAATGAAATTGCTTTGGCAATGGCCCTAATCACTCAAGCATCTGGTGATTCACGCAGAAATAATCCAACTCAGCAATAATCCAGCCTGAGTAGTGATTGTCTTTGCTGACCTCAGATTGAGGTGAGGCTGACTGACCTGTAGATCCCTGGATCCTTCTTCTTGCCCTTTGACTGGGTGATATTTGCTTTGCTCCAGCTCTCAGGCACCTCTCCTGGTCACCACAACCCTTCAAAGATTTGTTGTTGGTATAAGGTGCAACACCACACCTTTGTCATTGGTTGCTCCACCTCTTGTATGAGAAAGTTATCATCACTACTTTCCAAGAACCTCCTAGACTGTTTGTGCTGTGCTGAAGGCAAGCCAGAAAATGAGCGTGCACTAATCTGCCAAGATAGCAGATGTGTACAGGCACAGAAGACAAGAGGTTTTCGAATCCCAACCTGCCATGTCATGGCTCCAAGCTTTTTCCAGCCAGCAGAGAGATTGAAAAGGATTTACTGTGTGGTCTTCCCTTCAGATGGATTCATGCATATGTCCCATGCACTAGCTCCTGGGTGTCTGGCATGGAAAAAGCATCTTTGACAATGCATGCCAGCATTAGAGGAGGGAATAAACTTCATTTTAGTTCTTTTATTACACACTGAAAGTCACTTCTTTTACAGTGATCCTGAGTGGAAGCAGCTCATGTAGCCACCAGCTCCAAGGGATTCCACCCAACCTCCAAGACACATGTGGCCAGTAAGATTTTGTTGCTTAGAACAATGAGAGAACAGATATGTCAACGTGTAAGAACAGCAAAAACAGTACACTGTACTCAATGTAACTTGTAAAGAAATGAGCTGTGCTGCTGCTGTTCCTTACCCTGGTCTTGAGGCTTTTTGTTTAGTGTTTTGATTTTTTAATTGTCAAGATGAAAGGAAGGCTTTTCTCTGAAGTCCTTTAAGAAACACAGACCCTTCTTAAAGCTCCACTGAGTGTTTAAATTGAGGGTTTGAGACACTCTCGACTTGGCCTCTGCCCTCAGCCATGTGGACC
>JANRGV010000120.1:13173474-13190903 GCA_024734035.1 Alethe castanea | reverse complement strand
TTATTGTCAGTTTTAATTTAAAATTTTAATTTTAAGTAACTGTCGACCCAAAATATCTGACTGACCTTTTACTTGATACTCTCCTTAGGTTTAAAAAACCTAATTCTGAAACCAGATCCCCTTTCAGGGCATCCTTACCTATATAGTCCCAATGACCCTGAGGAGGATGCACACTTGCACACAGTTCAGCCTGTGCCAAGTGGAATTAAGATCTCAGATGACAGCATGTTGCTTGTATTCTGCAATTACCTTCCTCTTCTTTCATCACTTTGAAGGCAGTTTAAATTCTTTCAGGTTGTTGCATAATAAATGTTTTTTTTTTTATTTTTTTTTTTAATATGTTGCAAGCCAAACTCTACAGCTAATTAAGAGGAGATAACACGAAGGACAGGGATACGTATGAGTTGCAGAGGCTGTTGGTGCAGTGTTGTGTGAAAAATAGAATACTTCTAACCCTTTATCAGCTCTCCTTCACATTTAACTGCTTTATTGTTTTGTGATCTTTAAAGGTTAACTTCTTTTTAGCATAGGGGAAAGCTTAGATGAAGCAGATAGATCCTTTCTTTGTGTTAATTTTCTTTACTCTGTATCCTAAGTTTTGGATCAGATTTAAACCGTTATTACTGCATTAAAAAAGCTTCACTGATAAGGACAGACAATGTATGGACCATAGGCAGCAGTGTTTAGACCATGTTGAGGCCTGATTAAAGTGTGTGTAGCTCTGCTGATGTCAGTGGAGTTACATCTGCTTGCACTGAAGACTTAATATAGTCTTCAGCCTGCAGGAAGCATTATGGATGTACTGAATGCAGCGTGGTAGCAATAAATAAAGGAATTTACTCACACAAAGTGTCTTCCATCTGAGGATCCTCAAGCACTTGGCAAGCATTATTTTCTTTCATGGGAGAGGAAAGAATCTAGAGGGCTACCCAGATATATATTCTTTATCCATTTGAGAACAGCAAAGATTATGCATTGCGGGAGGGGGGTATTTTCTTTTAAAATGTAATGATATATTTAGACGTTAATGGTATAATTTTATATCATCAAGAGCTGAAAATTTTCTGTCCTGCCCAAATGCATTTTGGAAAGATGATCTGTGGTATACATGAGTTTGCAAACAGCATGAATATGTTAGCCTTTGCTGCTTCATCCTCTGCCAAAAATGTAGAGACGATAGCATCTGTTTCCACTACCCACGCTATCCAAATCATTAAAAACTCACAAGAGCTGGAAAAGAAGTTCTGAAAGCTCTCACATGTCTGTCTTTGCTAGGAAAATCACTCTCTTGTAACCATGTGTTCAGACAGTCTTTTTTGCTTGTAGTTCCGTAATTTCAGGTGATAATGAGTGATACCTGGAAAGTTGGTTTTAAAACTTAGGTAATGGAAGATCTCAAACACAAATGAATTCTGAGTGCGTGCTTTAATAAGTGCTACTTCAGCAGCTTTTGAAATCATAACTCCACTTTTCTTTGAATGCAATGAGAGGTGGAAAAAAAAAACACTTCAGACACATAGGTAGATGAGAATGGGCAACAGAGTTCACAATTAGGTTTTACTAGTACGGATCTTGGATGTCTGAATGACTGACTTGTTCTCTCCAGTGCTGGAGGAAAAAAAAACGTTGGCTTTAGAACATATGGGGATTTGGAATGAGTTCACTTTTTTTCCCTGATAGTTTGGTAGCAGCTAGTAAGAGCCTTCTAAAGTAATCAAAGTACATTTCCTTTTCCCGTCTCTTTCCCATGTTCCCTTTATTTCTCCTGTACACTGCTGATAAGTTATAGGTAGAAAGAACTCCATGTACTAAATTGACCAAAATACAGGAAATAGTGGTCTCTTGTCTTTTCTTATTATTTTTAAACCATATTGCTCTTGCACAATGCAGAACAGTTTTAAAATGTAAAGAAACCAAATCCAAAGTGACATCCAGTCGTTTCACTTTATTCTAACTCTGCTGCAAATCTGTGTTTGCTGTTGCAGTGACATCGGTTTGTTGGTTTTTTTCTGTCTAAAGTGTAGAATTTAAGGATATCAGATAGCAAAAAGCCACCTAATTGATGCTTGTGCTATTAGATGTGCAAGGGCCATTTAAAGTTTTCTTAGTGATTCACTAGAATGGGAAGTAGGAGGTTTGAGAAGAAAGCTACAAAAGGGCCTTGAGTTTGGGGTTATTTAAGAATTTGAGGAATACAAAGTAAAATCACAACAAATGAAAACAAACCAAAGCTTATATAATTCAGCCAAACATAGGGAACTTAGTAAGCTATACAACTTATAATTCTACTAGCATAGTATATATGTATTTTTAAATGTCAAAAATTTTGGTTTTATTCTTCTTGACTTCTGTGCCCATAGGAAGGTTTGAACCACTTTATAATTTTTGATGCTATTTCATCCTATTCTTTCCAAAACTAGCAAGATTTGCAGTTACAGGTAGAATTTTATATGACTGTTTTCTGTGTCTGAAACCTAGTAACAGAAATAGGTTATAGGGACATATTAACTTTGTTATGTTAACCTCTAATTTTTGTCTTTTGACAGAATAACAGGACACAATAGACTTTCTGATACGAGTAAAAAGAGGCTCCTTGCAAAAAAAAAAATGTAAGCAACACCCCACTCCCACATCATCCCCACCATCTTTGCACACAGTGTGGCCTAGAATGTGCAGATATGGTGACTGACTCCTGTCACTAAACCTATGCTTAATGTTATCAAGTATTTTTTGTCATGTCTGAAATAACTACTGGAGTGAGGGTTTAAAGCTCACAGTATCTGTTGTGGGACTGAGCTGATTTCCTCACAGTGTGAGAAATCCATTGTTTTTTTCAGTTCCAATTTCATGAGTAAGAGGAAAATACTGCAAGGCTTCCCTTGATTCTTAGTGGGAAGGCAGAAACAGTCTGTTGTGGAATGTGTATGTGTGGCCTCAGGGCTTCCATACTTTCTAGTCAATTAAAAAGTTTTAAGTTGAGCAAGTTTTGTCCTTATCAGTGACAATGCAGGATATCCTGGAATATTCAAAGGAAAATATCTCTCCAGATGAGTCACAATTTTAATGTATATTAGGTATGTTTTCTATAACGATGCCTTTTCCTGGTCTTAAAAATGGAGAGCCAGACACAGTTAAGGGATAAGGGGTTTTTAATCTGTTTTTTTTTAATAAGGATCCTCATGGTGCACCACTTTGCCAAGGTGGGATGAGCCTCAATGCACACACACAATAGATCAGGTATACAATTTATAGACCTTACAAATTAGCTTAACTAACAGGGGTGATCCAATGGGAGGCCTGGATGAGTGGTGTGATATTCCCCCATCTGAGGAATTCCTCCCTGGATGGGCCAAAGCCCTGCTTTACAGAATATGCTCTAGAGAGGACCTTGGTTTCTCAAAATGGTGTAGGGTTTTCCAGCCTCCTACTAAAATGCCTTTTTGATGTTTGGTCTCTTGGCCTAACAAAATACTAGGACTATGCTAAATTATTAGACTTAAGGAATTAAGTATGCATGCTGAGATTACTGAGGATACATAAAAGATATATGAAGGGTATATAAAAGAGAAGGTAAAAAAAAATCATCTTGGCATCAATAAGTTAGAGAAAACTAGTGTGGTTATAAGCCATGTATTCAGAACCTGTTTTTCTTGCTGGGCCTGTGTTTTGAGGCAGAGCCCTAGGAAGGACCTGGTGCTGACCTAGCACCACACCTCTGACAGTGGGATTTCTCCTCAGCCCTCTGTATAATCATCTTGTAGTCATTTCCTGGACTGAAGAGTAAACTTGCCTGACTTTCATCTACCCTCAGATTAGGACTGTTTTGGGTCTTTTAATATTGAGGCATGGCAAGAAGCTGGCTTGAATTTTGTTGTTGTCTTGTAAGAGTGGATTTTGCCATGAGAAATGGTTGTATCTATCCCATGTTGCAGACAGGAGTCTGGCAGTGATGGTTCCTACTCTTCCTCAGTCTCAAGAAACCCTCAAGTAGTGGCTCACTGTGTACCTACTATGTTTAGCAATATTGTAATGGTATAAGTTTATGCTAATTGTATCCTGAAGGTAGCCAACAATACTGATAGCATATTCCCTGCAGGTAGGCTCCAGGGTAAATTATCCTTTGGTTTTAAAAAAAAAAAAAGTTATTGTGTGATAATGTGTTCAAAATGAATAAACCTGCCAGTTTAAAGAGAACAAACTGTCTGGAGATGTTACACTCATCAAATTAGAACCAGCAGACTGTTTACCTGTGTTTTCTTCAGCTGTACTGCTGAACACATGTAATTTCACAGGATTCAGAGCTGTTGTATGCAGTGTAAAGATAACTCTTGCATCATTTATTTTGAAGTTCTACCCATGGAGACTATGTACACACATCCAACATTTCCTTAGGATCATAACAAAATATCTTTTATTGTGCCCATTCCCAAAGGAAAAATGCAGTCCACTTTTTGTGTCATTTTAAATCTTTAAGGTAGTTATGACTAAAAAATACAGCATTGGGTAGGAATGGGATAGATATGTGGTGGCAGTTGGGGCAATAGAAGTTTCTTGTGCAGTGTGTTATGTAAGATGTAAAAAAACCTTACATATATAAATGATGGAGTGGAGGATGAAGATAGACTTCTACCTGCACCTCACACTGAGAGTCTGCAGGGAACTTCTGTTGCAAACATGCATAACTCCCTGCAAAGTATCCTGAAAAATAAGTATTACAGAAATGCCAAGAGTAATTAAGTGGGCACTTTGACAATGAGATGAAACAATTCAACAGGTTCTTCTTCAATTTGTAAATAGATTGTGGATGCATGGAGAGGTAAGATAATAGTGGTAAATAAAAGGGCTTTTTCTCCTATTGTGAGTTGCCATTAGGAGCACATGTTACTCTCCACCAATACAATAAGAGAAGTAACACAAACACCATTTTCATTTTCCATGTTGAGAAATGCACATCAATGCTGTGTGTGCAAGATAATGGGTTAAAGTAGAGAAAACATGTGCACGTTGTTCTTTTGTAAAACAGCAGACATGCCCACGAGTCCTGGTGTGAAACGCTGTGCGTGTCCTGGATGGTGATGTAGGAGTCTCAGAGACAGCACGCAATGTGGCTGTTACCATGGGAACAAGATGTTTTTCATTGAAGGGCCATTAAAATGGTGGCATATAAATAACATATGTACAGTACATTGTCTTTGAGAGAACTGCTCTTGTTCAGGAATTGTAAGCACATGCTTTCATTCTTCTTCCCTCTTTTTTTTTTTTTTCCCACCTCCTTATCCGAATTCTTGTATATTTTTGAACTCCTATGATCAGCCTGTCTCATTTTTAACACTTTGCCTCTTTGAAGCTATAGTGCTTCCAGACCTGATAGGATATAATAAGGGGTGACTGAGTAAGATGCATCTTTTAAGGACTACAGACAAATGGAAGTAAAATGACTAAGAGTCTCATTCCTCAACTCTGAAGTGTGACAGTTAAGATGTGTTCACTTAAGAGTACAAGCTTCAAAAGTGCAGAGCAGTTTGTCTCTGTGCTTGCTTAGGCACCAAAGTAATTCAATGAGTGGACTTCAGTTAGGTAATTTGTTGAATTAAAGCTAAACAAGGTGTGAAATGTTTTCCTGAATTGGGACTTGGTGTTTTAGATCAGTATAAGATGAAGTTACTAAATCTTTGTAGACAGAAAACTTTGCAGAGACTCTGATCCCACATCCCCAGCTGTTAGCAGAAGTCAGCAGGGCTAAGGCAGCAGAGGGTGGGTGATTCCACTACAATGCAATCAGTAGTGAAGGCTGTCTCTTTTCCAGCTATCCTGCTACCCAGAGTAATGTAGTGAGCACTAGAAAGGTAGTTTGTGTACTGAAAATGGAAGAATTATAATTTATATGAGAAATCCGCTGTTTTTAATATGCAATAAAAATATCTTCATATTTCTTTGACATGCATTGGCTAAAGCGACTTGCTTACTTGGGTGAGGTCGCTGGCACTGTGAAAGAGGCATTTTAGACCTTTCAATACTGCTTACTACCCTGAAAAATGAATGAAATATGCTGAGGGAGGAGATGCATTTCAGCATTAACACACAATTGCAAAGAAAGTGATAAAAAAAACCCTCCAACTGTCGAAAGTGAACTGTGGTAACAAGAATGATATCCTTACTTTTCATCGAGTCAATGCTGTGTAAAAAGAAGAATAGTGAAATTGAAAGCACATTTGCCAAGCCTGGCATCCTATAGATTAGAACTCAGGATTTTTGGTAGGATTTTTTTGCCATTCTATGAGGTGCATTCAGACAAGTGTCTTACACCACAGAGATGAATTCATAGATGTAGATGTAGATCCAAAGTTAAAGCCATATACTGTACAACTCATCTGCCATCCATATCTTCTAGTGGCAAATTTTACCCATTCTTTCCAAGAGCAAAATAAGTGGAAAACTCCTTGGAAAATTCAGCAGAAACTGAAATTTAATATAAAGTAATAGCACAGTCCTTGGACACAGTAGTGCAAGTAGCAAAATATCAACCCACTGCTTCCTTTGGTTCTCTTACTGCCACAAGAATTCTTGTGTTTACTGCTTATTGTTTTTTCCTTTGTTTTGAGTTCTTTCCAAACTTTGTTTTTCAGAGAGCACCCCAGTAGCATTTCTGAAGAATGATTGCTTGCACAGGCAGTCACCAGTATGCAATAAGAACATTTGCTAATCGGAAACGCTTCAGTCCCAAAGTTCATGTTAGCAGAATTCCACTGCAAATTATCCAAAATCACTCTGGTGCAGCAGATAAATGAAAGGAATGGAAGAGTTGGGGCAGACTCCTGTGTGAGTGAGCTGTGGCACTCAGTAAGATGGTGTCTGGGTGATGCTCAACACTTTCTTAACATTAGACACTATGGAATAAGTGGTTGTATTGCAGCTTCAGGGAGGTTTTAGCCACTGCTAGAGAGAAATACATAATTCCCAAAGGACAGCTCTCAGTGGAGATGGAAACCTGCTTTTGCCTTTTCCTGTCCTGCATTAGAAATTAAAGCTGAGTTGAATAATAATCAGATATGGATCTGACTTGAAACAACTGCTCATTTACATTGATTCAAGGGCAGAAATGGCAGTATTTACTCCAAGGAATTACCAGTATTAGGATTCTGGTAGGAAGCATTTCTTGTGGAAAAATACATTCTTAGCAATAGGTTTATTTCCAATTCTAAAAACAGAAGACCGAGAAACCTCTATGACAGTGTGTGATAAATACAGGCAAACACTGAATTTCTGTAACAGTTCTTTCTATAAGCAGTCAAAACACAGATATACATTGAAAATCTCAATCATTATCAAGGTTGCAAATTCAATAATTTAAGAGCTGGAATTCAAGGTTAAGAGAGCAATCTGAACTTGATACCAGTCTTGTATTGGAATCCATGTAATCTCATATTGTTTTTAATAATCTGATTACTATTTTCCTAGAAGTTCCTTCTTTGAATACTTACATCTCTCTCTCTCTCTCTCTAAATATATCTATATATCTATATCTATATATCTATATCAATGTAGATATAGCTCCATAAATTCAGCCCTAATAATTTTGCATTCTTGGACTAATGAAGAAGCTAAAGCTGAACAAGCCTTTACTCTTCTTTTGGGAAGTGAAAAATTTTCACTGACATCCATCTCAGAAAAATGTGGATGTCTGCTATGTGTATAAGGTAGGTCTCCATTCTCCTAGATGAACAAGTTTATGTCAACTTCTGTGACAGAAGAGTGACTCAGTAGGATTCAAGTGAACTGGATTAACTCTTGAACCTGCCTCAGCATCACTCTGTGGCTGTGGGTAATTCAGTCAGCTCCTGTCTCATTCTCAGATAGCTGGTAGGGAATAAGAAATGTTGGGAAAACAGTCTCCCTGTCCTAAAGGTCCTTCATGATGATGACAGCAGAAATCCTTAAAAGGCAAAGCTACACTGGGCCAATATTGCTGCTTGTTTACAATGATATACAATAGAAAACAAACAAATAAACAAAAAAAATTCGACCAATTAGAGGCACATCTTCATAATCCACCATTAAATCTAGTAGAGATTTAAAAATCACTCTTTTTTTTTGGTTGTTGCTATGCATTCCTGCTGCTATTGTAGTGGCAAAGGTATGCCAGGATTCTGCTGCTGGTTTCACATTTTGGTTCTCAGGCTTTCTCTTTCTAAAGTTGCATTTGTATTGATCCTTCCAACTTATTTATAAGAATACTGCATAAATAATTTCTCTTCCTTCCACAAGCTTTTTCTCATAGCCAACTTCAAGAGAAAGACTAAAAAAGAGATGTATTATGTTTTCCAGATGAGGAAACCTGTCATTTATTTTTAAAGTGCATGTCATATTTTCCATACTTCTCCAATAACGAGCATTAAAAATTTCATCTTGGAGGAGACTCTTTAGGCTCCTGAGAAAATGCATAGATTTGTAGAAAGAGCTTTTCTGTAGAACTGACACAGTTCGTGTGCAGAGAGCTTTCATTTGCCTATCATCTCAATATATTATGTCCATTTAAAGTTGCACAAAGCAATGAAGAGTGAAACCAGTGTTTTTCATTTCTAACAAACAGGATTCAGTTCTACCACACAGCTTATTTTGTGTAACAATTCCAAGGCAAGCTTGTTAAGCTGTACATCCTAACAGACCTGTGTTTTACATGCCCATGGTGGCTGAAGAAATGAGAAAGCTACCTTGGGGGAAGGATAAATAATTACAAATATACAAACTTTAAAAACATACTAAGTACTCTTTTCATCCTATGAATATGAGAACACAAGCAAGATGTTTAAATGAAGTATAATCCTTGAACCTGATATACACAGGAAAAACAACTTTCTTACCTCTGTAGAGCAAGGCAGAAAATATATTTGTGTGTGGCATGGCTCTGCTTAATGGAGTAATTTAAATTTAGCTTTAGCTTCATATATTCCAGTATTTCAGAGATGGATGAGAGAAATTCATCTCTTTATGTGTTTGCTGCTGCTGCTTATGAAAAAAATTATATGCTGCTTATATAAATAGATAGTATTTAACTTTATTTTCTTCAGTCCTTTTACTTCTCTGTTGGCAACAGAAATATATGGTGTACTAGGCTTTTTCTGGGCTAAATTGGACTTTTTTCTTTAGCTGCATGCTCCTTGTAATGCAAAACAGTAGGCAGTGATCCATGCAGGCTTCCATTTATAATATTAATACAAGCCATGTTCCATGCTAATACATCACATTAATATTAAAGCAAGAAGTGTAAGACTAGTGAGTGCTTAATCATTTGCAATTAGTACCTAACAGCTAATTCAGTAGAGGGCTTTTAGAAAGAATAAAGTGTGTATGTGGAGGGGGAGAAGGGCAGGAGCAGTAGTTTGCTAAATGCTGGTTGATTTAACTTAAAGTATTTAACACTGTGAAAACTTAGTAATTAGAAGAGTTCTTTTCACTAGTCAATTTTCCTTAATTGACAATTTAAAAATAAGATAAAACCTTATTCTTCTTAGAAAAGACAGCAATGACAGCATAAATCATAAAGTTTCTTTACTAATTTAGTTGTAGATTGTTCTAACTGTTCTTGAATCATTTAGGATTATATGCTCAAGGTTGGAATCTTGGGTTTACTGAAATGCAGAGCACCATATTCCATTACTTAAGTTGTTTGTGGATCTAGAAAATTAATCTAATCAGCCTATAACTGAAGTCTTCAGTTTAGACTGTTGAAAAACTGATTTCCAAAATCTAGTGAGAGAAGGGGGGGTTGTTAGATATTAAGTGAAGCAACTTCCTGGTGTTCTCCCCATGAGTCTGTGTAGTGTTTTGTTGCCTGACTGTTGTTCTGGTATCTCAGCAGCCTGAGATTGCTTGCACTAGGCTTGTCTGTTTGGGACACTTCAATTTCCCAGGTGGACAAGTGTATAGTTAAGGTTCAAGGTGCCTATAACCTTAGTATTGAGAAGAAATTATATCCAGAAATTATCAAGTAAATGTCAACAGATTATCTGTCTTGTTTCTCATCAGAGGTACATCTGAATACTTGATGTCCCATTGTGTTAATGTTCACTATGGCTTTTAGTTTTTTCTTCAGCATATCTTTATGAAAAATATCTTTATGAAGTGTGCTCAGAGCCAGACTCTGCAAGCAGGACTCTCATCTTTGTTCCTAGCTTTCCTTTTGATTTTCTGTGCTCATTTGTCTAAAATTTAGCACTTTCAGTTGAAAGAACCTATATATGTAACAAGAGAAAAAAAAAAAAGCATTCTCTCTCTAGGGATTTGGGTGTGTGTTCTTAGGAAGGGCTTAGGTTTTTTTGGATAATGTTGCTGTATACCTGTATATATCATACCATGTTTTTATGAATCATAGATTAAAATTATTGCTACTTGTTGTCTGAAAGGAGTAAATGACATTGCTGAGGTAGAAGTAGCTTCACTGTCAACAGCTTTGTAGAGAATTATGTACAATTTCATGTATTATGAGTAATCTGAGGAAATTTACTGAGTAGATAGGAGCTAAAATGTCTTACCTCCCACTTCTCCCCTCTTTTTCTCTCCATCCCTGGTGATTGTCTGGCCTGAACTCATTTTATGTTTTCTATCCTTCTTTTGTCGTGGCAGTTTGCATTTCATTCCTTTTCCCAATTGCTTATGCCTAGTCAGTACAACAACCTCAGGTCTCCATGCCATTTTTCCTTCATGCACTGCTCGCCCCATGCAGTGTGACCTGAGCAGAAACAACCTGTCTCAGCTCATTGGTTCTGGCAGTACAGGAGCAAAGCCTGCTGTACAGAATGGAGCCCATTCCTCTCTGACCCCACTAATGCTGGCTCTTTCCAAACAGCTCTTATGTATTGGCTAATGTTCACCCATATTGTAACAGCTGAAGGAAACCAATGACTCTCAGACGTTCCATGTGCTGCTACTCAGGGAACATGAAAGCTTTATTTCCTTTTCTCTCACAGGTCTTCCAGAGTAGAGATGCTGAGGAGTATTTTTCAAACACAGTGTCCTAAATTTTGACAGTCAAATAACACTTAACAAACTGACAGGGACGGGGAGACAGAGAAGCCAACAAATAGCACTATGCAGAATGTATTTCCAGTTATTACTATAAAAAGATTGGAGAGCCATATAATGGTACAGAACAGTAAAAGACTGTATCTGTCTCATTTTGAAGCTTAAAGGAAAAGGCTCTTATTATGCAACAACCAAATAGGTAATACATATAAAAATAAGCAAATGGCTTCAGCAGGGGTCATGAGAGCTTCAGAAGAGTGTGTGCATGATCTTTTCTTCTCTATTTACCCTTTTTCATTAGAAGCTGTTTATCCTTGCTTGTAGAAAAGCAAGAGGGAACAGAATGATCAAGAAAAGAACAACACTGAGGAGGTGCTAGATTAAATTAACAAGATTCTCTAATTTGCTGATTCTGCTATGCTTTAGAGAAAGATTGGAAAAGCTGTTTGAGGTGGGAAGAGGAAAAAAAAGGAAGAAAGTAAGTTTAGTCAGCAGCACAGAAAAAGAGCAACTGTACAGGGGAAAAAGAGCAACAAAAGATGAAACAAATAATAGACCTGAGTAGAGAAAAGATGAAACAGAAGAAAGCAAAGGAGAATCAAAGCAGAAAGAAGTAGAGAAGGACATGCAAGGGGAAAAAGATTCAAAGATGCTGTTGGGAATATCTCACCAGCACAGGAGAGAGGTGACATGGGCTGTTACTGGAGGGGAGAGAGGAAGAGCAGAGTATGAGTAGGGTAGGAGGTGACCAGTATTAAAATTCATTGGTGTGTGTAATGTGTTTGCACCTCTGCAAACCTTTGCCCAGGCACTCTCCTGCCCCATCCCCTTGCTGTCAGCAGGGAAGGCAGTGATGACACTCAGGGCCTGGGCCAGGCTGATGGGCAAGGTGAAAAAAATCTCTCTGCAAAGGAAAGGACAAACCTCTCAAAAAGTAGTCATTCACTTGTCAAATTAGTGGCTTTAATGAAAGTGGATAGAGTCTAAAGAAAGCTTAAACCTGCAAATTGCAATCTAACAAATGGGCTCACTTTTTTTATAGTAAGAAAAGCAGTAATAGTGACAAAATATTATTACCTTGGAGAGACCCTGACCAAGGCACAGTTCCCTCATCTGGCAGTGTGCTCTCCTGCTGCTCTGCTGAGCTGGGCATTCCTGCTGCTCTGGAAGGATGACAGACAAACAGCTCCTCATTGATCACTGAACTTTCAGAGTGCTTTGATGGTTACACTGAGTCTTCAGGAATATATACTATAATGTTATCTCTGCCAGAAACCAGGCAGTTCAAAATAAAATCATTAACTTCAGTCAAAAGTCTTATGTTTACCTTTTGTGCAGGGCTTGGGAATTATATAGGAGGTAAACTTATACAGCTGAGTACGTATGACAAAATTACAGTAAAATCATAAATAAAAATAAGATTGGCATATGTATTCATCTTTTCTATCCTACTTTTATCTTTCTGGGATTTTTTTTTAAATGGCTTTGGTGATTGTTAGGGAAGGACAGTAGAGGATGACTCAGTTTGACCCTGAGACCTGTGAGAATGTAAAAAAAGGTAGCATTGGAGAGTTAACAGGGCATGTACCATGTTTTGATTTGACTGAACAACTTCTTTGTATCTTAACCTTCATCTCTTTCAGAGACTTCTTTCTTATATGTTTTATTTTTTCCTTTTTTTTTCCCAGGTTTCTTTCCTAAAATTTTATCATATTTTGTGTTGCTTATTACAAGGACTAGTTCCACCAACACTGGCCTTGTCACAAGTAGGATGTAATCAAATTTCCAGTTTCAAGTTCTTTGAGGCAGTGAGTTTTTGTTCTTACTCCTTCTTGGTGAAGGGCACTTTAAGTAATTAGGAATAATAAAAATTTTCTTGTTCAGGTGAAAAGCCTGACTTCAAGAGGTTACATTTGGCTGTGTAATTATTTAAATTCACCATACACCATCAACTGCTTGCATATGATCTGCCTTCCTTAAGGTTTGCTTATGTTGCTGTTCAAAAGTTTTAGATGAATCAAGAAACTTCCTTTCCAATTTGTACAAGAGAGATCATGAATATTCTTTTCTTCCAAATAAGATGCATTTTTAAGTAGGACATGAATATAATAAATATGTTGTGCAAGGGTTATACTTCTAATTTTTCAGCAGTTAGGGTATTTAGTAATTTGGTGTCACATCAGGAAGTTTTAATTTGAGTGTTTTATTGTGCCATACATTTAGTAGCAATCTGATGCAGGAGAGAGGAAATTGCTGCAGTCCCTATTTTTCATGGTTTGTTTGAATGAATAATTAACTATCACACATGATTGATTTAAAATATTTAATAATAAAGTATTTTAGTACACCTCATGTAACATCCTGTATCCCTTTCCCTGTGTGCTGCATATAAGAAATATGTCAGTAAAAAGTGGATGCCCTTCTTGTACCCAGCTGGGGCACAGCTGGTTTAAATGGTGGGGTGGAGGAGGGAGTGCAGTGAGAACAGCTTTCAAGGGTTCAAAAAAAAATCTTTAAACAGGAAGATATGCAGCAATTTTAAAGAGAGCTAAAAAGAGCGAGTTGGTTAGTCAAATTTTGTAAGGAAGTAAAGATTCATCTTGTTTTAGGAATATTAGAAGATCCAGTCAGTGTCAGCTGTGTGACCAGTGTGTAGCTTTGTAGACTGAGTGTGCACTCAAAGTCATTTCATATACTTGTGCCCTGGGTTTTCTGTGTGCAGAAGAAATCTTGATATATCTAAGCATTTTGAGGTCATGGAAGAAAGCTCTAAGAATTCATGGTATTGAGTAGCATTACCAGTTTGTAGGGATTGCAGCTTGCAGAGTTCTGTGTATTTATAAGAAATGGAGTTAGTAGCTGGTGCCAAATGCAGAACAACAGTATTAAGAGATGGAGCATGGTTTAGCAGACATGGGTGTGCTGGTGCTGTCTGCTTGTGGTGGAATACTCACAAAGACACCACCATTTCCTAAAACAAAATCCTCTTACATGGTACCTTGAAAACAAAAATGAGAAAGTAATTGAGAATAAGAATGAGAAAGAGAACTGGGAAGGAGTAAAAGAGAGGAAAAAAAAAGAAAGTGCCTCTGCAGAAGCTGCCTGGAAGGGTCAGTTTTATGGCATTTTCTGTGCAGTCCCTGGAAGCAGCCCAGGAGGAGCTCTTGGGCAGCCCACCAGGCTCTGCTGCCCCAGGAGCTCTCAGCTGTGCAGGGACTCCCACCTCCTCCTCAGATGTACAGTTGTAGAAGCCAGGAGAAGTATAAACTCCAAACTTCTCAAAAAAGCTTATATCATACCACATCCTTCCACTAATGATGAGGGCTTCCTGAAAACTTACTGAAGAGCAAATTCATCACAGGATTTCTGGGCAAGAAAACAGACTTTTTAAACATAATCCACATTAATATTCAAAAATTTGATGCTGTAGCAGTCTGAGTTACTAAAACTCCCACTGATTTCTGTATAGAGCTGAGTGTTTCTCAAGAGGTGCACAGCAGCTTGCAGCAGTGAACCAAAGCTGGGCTCTATTTCAGTCTTGTTCCCTGGGTGGAATGTGTCTCCTTGGCATTTCCTGCTGGCTAGTTGGTGACTTTTAAGCAGGTGCAGAAAAAGACCCAGTTGCAGTTTTCTTTTCTCATAATAGTTTTCTCATTAAACTTTTTTATTTTTGGAAAACTGAAAAATATTTTTAATTGGTCATCCTAAATGAGGCATTTAAATCCAGATTTCTTTTTACAAGAGGATTCTGTGCTCAAGTGTGATTTAATACAAACTCTTTCTTGCTCCTGGCTTGTAAGCAGCAAGTCAGTATGTCCAAAAAATCTAGCCCCAGTGTTTTGATTGCATTTTTTGAATAATGGTGTTGGGTTTTTTAATATCTTTGACACTTCTGATTAGGCTAATAAGAAGCATAAACAAAATTAGCCAAGGTAGAGGCACTTATGCAGTTACATGAAATTTGCCTTTCTTTCCCACTGAAATAAATTTGGAGTCTCCCTTACTCAGTGAGAATAGAACAGAAATTGGCATTGGGATTTGCCTGTAAGTAGTCTTTGGCTCCTGAGAATATTGTGCAAAATGTGAACTTGATCCAAAGCTTGTAAGTTCTTGGGGAGTCTTTCCATCTACCTCAGCTTGTGGAGGAGTGAGAAGGTATCTGAGCTGTTGCTGGTGGACAGCTCCTCAAGGACAGGTAGTCCATAAAAAATTGACTCTTGGTATCAGGCAGGCAGAGTGAGTGGGGCCAGAGTTGCTGGGAAATCTGCTAAACAAGTCCTCAGCAACTCTGTTCATGGATTTTCTTTAGATTCTTTTCTCCTCATATTTGATAAGTTATCCTGGGTGTCCTGTAAATAAAAACTGTCACCTTTTACCTCCCTGGCAAAGTAATGAATACAGCTGTAACTTGGTCACAAAGAAACCTAAACTGAAATAATTGCAGTAAAATTTTTGGGGTCAGGCATGATAATGAGAGCAGGGCAGAAAGAGGAGGTTTTGCCATTGAGATGAGCAAGTGCAGTAATGGATCCCAAATGGAAGATCAGCTTTTGATGAAAATTCCATATTGGAGAACGCTAATATGAATTGCATTGCAATTAAAGTGTATTTTTCTCCTTTTCTTGCAAGTTTTCTGGGTTTTGGTGCATGTTAAGAATAATGCTATGTAAGTATGAAGTTCTGATAAGATGTAAAGAAGGACTGCAGTGCTCCTTATGGTGTGGAGTACAGTTTGGTCCCCTAATATATCAGGAGGTCTTCACAAGTCTCAAGGAAAAAGCTCTTTAAAAGTCAAAGTACAATGTCTGTAATGGAACTTGTTGTTTTCCCATGTTATCTGTTTATGCATTATGGAATTAAAAAAAATAAATTATATAAATATTTATGCAAATGATGGTTTATTATTCCGTAATCAATCTTTGTTGGATACATTATAGCATAATCAGTTGTATGTTAAAAGGCATTTAATTTCATGCTTAATTAACATATTACAAATTGAGGACAGAAAATTAAATTATTATGGACAGTTTGCAAATGTAATACATGGAGTGTTCTTCAATAATGGCATGAATATTGGATGTAATGTGATGTGTTACTGCCACTCTCTCTGTGCTCACTCTTTAGTGTCAGAGTGGAAGGAATGGAGGTGTTCTGCACTGCCCTGAAGCAGCACCAGACTCCCATGAACATCAAAGGGAGCTGTGTGCAGAGGCAGGGCACAGTGTAGGGCCCAGTGGGTGTAAATTACATCACCTCCAAGCAGGCATCTGGAATCTTGAAACACATCTACCTTTTGGGGAGCAATTTCCTGTAACTCGGTTATTTTGGCAAATAGCTGCATAGTTTGGGCCCAGTCCTTCTCTTTGTGTAGTCAGTGGCAAAATTCCCGCTGACTTCAGTGAGAACAGGACAAGATGCCAAAAAAAAGGTGTGTGTACTTGTGGAGTTTGCCTATGCTGAATTTCATAGAGCTGTGACTTTTGCAGAAGTTTTTGCCTTGTTTTGTGCTGTCTTTGCACTTTACATAATAAATTGCTGCTTTCTCTAAGGGGAGTAATGAATTCTTGAGCAGCCACAGAGACAATATGTAGTTTATAATATTTTCTTTGGGATCCTTGACTGCCTGGGAATTTGAAGCCAGCTGTTTGCATTGTGTTTACAGTCCTTAGGACCTAAGATTTCTGTATAGGTTAGGAGATTGACTTTTGTCTCATTAAAAGTATTTCATAATGGAAAATATGATACAATATAGAGAGCTGGGGTTAGAAAAACTAAGGGCAGAATGGGACTGCTTACTTTTATGCAGCTGAACCATGCAAATTGGCTTCCAACTGAACCATTGCTGTTTGCACTCCAGGACCCGCAGCTGCATTGTCCTGCAGCCAGAGGTATCCTGTGTCAAGTGCTGGGAGTGATTCTGCCCAAATCACTTCTGAGAATCTTCCCAGCCTTGACTGATTGAAGATCTCTGTGCCTCTGTGCTGTGCCCAGGGTGGCTGCAGGCAGTGCCCCAGCCCTTCTGGGGTGGAAGAAAATCTCCTCATCAGGAGAAATGTGTTTCTGAAGCTCTTCTTGGTTGCCATCATCTCCTTCTGTGCCAGGAGCCCAGCCCACCTTAGCAGCACATACACAGGACAAGGACTTCAATGACCCTCTCAGGGTTTCTGCTGAGGCCCTGAACATCAGTCCCTGAGAGGGAGGTGAAGAAACCTCTCAATAACTCCAAGTCAGAATCAATCTCCAAAGTGTCTGAAAGTTATAATGTACCTCACTGAGGGACACGTCTGAGAAAGTGTCCCCAGGTTCCATTCAGAGCAGGAAATTGGAAGAAGAGATGACAGGTGGGGACAAAGAGAAGCCAAGTCTTGGTGCCCTGGGGCACAGCAGGGTCTGTGCCACCAAGGGCT
>JANRGV010000120.1:13124099-13170326 GCA_024734035.1 Alethe castanea | reverse complement strand
TGCCATTTTAGTAAATCTAAATTAAATTCCCATTTTAGACAGTTCAAAGTGTGAATTAACATTCTCTACTGATAAGTAGTGTTAGAATAGGCTTTCAATCTTGAGTTGAAGAAAAAAAATCAATTGTAATTAACACCAAGTTTAATTCAGTATAAAATTCATCACACATTTCTAGCACAGTGTAAATTCCTTCTTGCATCTTCTCATGGTGCATATGTCTGTTCTTGGCCAGAACATCTTTGTAAGGGGACAGATTGCATTTCCCTTTGCTAGCTTTCACAATTCTTCAAAATGCAAGCATGCTGTAGAAAAGAGGAAGTAATAGAGTGGACAGATTCTTTTGGCAGAGTGTGAACTTCAGGCTGCTTTGGGCAGATGTTCCAGGAGAGCTCTCCCACCTTGCCCCTCTGCTGGGCAGGGAACAAAGGAGAGCTGATGGGGATTGGTGAAGGAAGAAAGAGGCAAAGATGTGAGAGAAAATGAAGTGTATTTAGGCAGACAGAAAAGAAAGATCTGTGAAAGGCACAACAAAATTTAAGGACAAGGGAGATGTTAAAATATTTTTTTAGAATAAAGGACCAGGATAAATTTGCACAGAGGGGGAATTGGGATTGGTGTAGGCAGTGGGAAAGCAGAAACATCGTGTGCTTTACACAGAGCTCGTTGTAGGAGCTGCATTCATTGACCCCAAGGAGTGCATTGACCACTTGTACTGCATCCTGTCCACCTCCATGGATTTCAGCCAAAGTCTGAGGCATGTGAAGGAGTCACATATTTCAGCTGTAGCCAATACTTTCTGCTAAATCTGTCTGTCATAATGGTGTCTCAGCAGGACTGGGCCTCATTCTTCTGTCACTGATGGGAGCAAATCCAGTCGGAGCAAGTTGGAGCCAATTGGTGTTCCTGTTCTGCAGTGGCAGGAGAACTGAACTCATTGTCACTAAAGATATATCAGTACTTCCTATTAATGCCAGTTTTCAGTTTTATAACATTTTGTTAAAAGTTCCCTCGGGCTGTATTTGCTATACAGATTTTCAGAGAAGGAAGACATATTTTGTATTGAGAGCTGGTTTGATTTATTGTTAGAGGATGCTTGTGTTCAGAACTTACAGAGATACTAAATTCAACAAGTGAAGACACTGCCTCCTTTATTGTAGCTGCTGGTCTGCAAAGGGACAATTGACCCAAATTTTCACTGAATATTTGTGTTAGGTTTTGAACCAATTTAACTAGAATTAATATTTCTTTGCTAAGCTCAATACTTAGCAGTATAGTCACGACTTGGATTTTATAATAGATGACTTTTTAAATATTATATGCTCTGTATTAATACCAAATGTCCATGTTTTGCTAGAAAGGGACTATATTTTGCCATTGGGCATGAACATGCAACTTTTGCTAATTTAAATAAAGGTTAAAAGGACAATTTCAAGTATTATAATAGATTTTCATTTGCCATTTTTCTCTTTATTATTCTAAATGGATCTTAAAATGTCCTAGCTAGTTTTATAAGTTTGAAGATATATTATTTTGTGACAGTTCTACTTTGGTTTTTGGTTTTACATCTATTTTCAGTGTTGTCACTATTACTATTTCTTGCACTGTTTATTTATGATGTCATTTTACCCTAAGGCTAGTTGTGGTGTAATTGTTCTGCCTTAAGCATCATCTTTCCCCGTGGCATGAGGGTGAACATAATGAACAGTGCAAACTACAGATTGTTGTTGCTGACATTCTGTTTAGCAACAACAGAAACAAGCCTATGGCACCTCTCATGGTGAGCTCTTCCACATGTTTTTCTCCTCTCAGGCTTGCTGATGTAAATCAGGAGTATACTAATTATTCCAGTAAAATACAGTTTTTCTCAGTGTGAAGACCTCTGTGGGGTTTGTGCCATATCACTAGTCATACAGAAATAGAATTACTGGAATTGCTTCTCTTTGCCCATGATTTTGTCACAGTTTGAGTGCACTTGGTGTGGCACAAAATCCTGCTTTTCCCAAGGGAGCAGGAACCCCAGCTTAGAGTGTAGAAAACAAGGGAAACAAAATACTTGTTTATTATCTTTGCAGCTTCTCTTGTCTGCTTTTAAAGGTGGAGTCCATAAGTCATAATATCTTTGCTAATAAAAAAGGAATTTTTTTGTAAATTATTGTGATTCGCTAGCTTTCTTCCAAGTGCTTAATTTTTTAGCATCTGATCCACAATACAGAAGGTATTTGTTAGTTTTGACCAGACACAGAGACAAGACATATATTTTAATATATTTAGTTGAATAAGCAGAATCCTGGAAAATAGATTTTTTCCGGTTCAAATACTTGTCTTCATAAATTCAGAATTTGCTTTCCATGAGAATTTGCAGATACATATTTTAAATTCACAAACCTCCATCCTCCTAGACTTGTTTGTTAAAATATTAAGAAGGTGATAAACAGAGAAAAGTTTAAACATACTGATTTAAAGATATGAAATCACTTTGCAGAGACATTTCTTCATTACTTTCTCAGTTATAATTTGGAGTCTTTTTAACCAAGATGAGAGCCAGACCCCTAACTCATTTTAAATAAATTACTGAACAAATTATAATGACTTTTGGTCATTATCAGCATGGGCTTGAATTCATGCTGGTTTTCATCAGATGAAAGACTGTGTCACACTATGATTCCCTTGAGCCATCCAGTCCCTCAGCTATCAGCAGCACTTTAATTTTCTCTTAGAGGCAGTATTATGTGAGCACTCAGCCTGCTTCTCTCAGAAAATGTGTAATTTTTCATACTTTCAAACACAGATGTTCTACCAAGTTTCATCCAGAGAGGCTAAATCTACATTTTAAAGCAAGGACACCCTAGATGTTACTTTTGAAATAACATGCAACATGGTACAAAGAAATAAATGAATATAATTGTATAACAAAAGTTATAAATCAGGCCCAGGAGACAAGCATAACAAAATAAAAGTGAAAAATTCACCTTTAATTACAGTGGTGAAGCCTCTGAGCTAGTGAAAACGTTCACATGTAGAATTCTGATGCATATAGTCCTTAAAGGAGAATTTGCTAAACATTCTCTCTTGAATATAATCTTGCAGATAAGAAAAAGTTTGTGAGTTTTTTCATTCTCACAAATTATATGATATCATTCTAAGAAAATGCTTGCTGGCATTGAACATATTTTTTCTGTGGAAATCACAACCAGGCCTTTAAAGAAAAATACTTTGCATTAAATACTTTCTTTTAATGCTCAATCTTAAATCTCACTATTGGCCTTTTTTTAAAAAAAATTTTAATTTTTCACTATCAGAACCTAATAGTTTCCCCTTTTCTAGAATTAGCTGATTATTATCATCATCACACTAAAAACCTTAGGAATTTGTGTTCCTAGTCTCCAGGACATCAGGAAAATTTCCTGAAGATTTTTGAACAGTTAATATTTTTTTGCATCTGGAATCTGGTAGATAAAGAAATCCCAAGCTGTTTGTATGAGAGTTGCCAACAAAGCCAAGCCAGGGACACATTCCCACTTCCCATTGCCCTGCAACCTGTGGGGCAGTCAGCAGCTGTAGCAGTCACAGACTGAGTAACAGATTTTTTTTTTTTTTTTTGCCTGAACAAATAGAGAAATTACATGAAATTGTAGGGGAAATACCTGAACTAAGGATATTTGGGACTCCTACTGCAGACTCACAAATAATGAACGTGCCTACCTGCTCAAGGCGTTGTGTTTAAACATCACACATGTACTGATTGATGTAGACAGGGACTTAATGGGGAAGTTTGGCTCTTTAGGTTTGTGTTTAGTCTCCTCACTATTCTACATAATGTCACTGTTAAACTTGTCACAATTCTTTGTAGATACATTTCTGAAATGTTGCCAGCATTCACAAAGAGATTAAGCTCTCCTTCCTCTCTGCGTGAGTTTTCTTCAGAAAAACAGTTAACATATTTGCTCTTCCTTCAAGCAGATTTTTTCTTGCCCTATATAGAAATATCATGAGACATCAACAAAGGATATCTTTATGCTATGTAACAAACACATATCAGTTTAATATTGTGCTTGTGAACATCTGACACTTTAGAAGTAGCAGAACTGTGATTCTGTTTCTCAAAAGAAAATGCTACAAGGAAGCAGGCCCTAATATATTCTTCTGTGAAGAAATACCTGCAGGCAAGGATAATGCTCATATTCTCACATAAGTCCTGACATCTTTGCTCAGTGAGTTTGGTTTGCATGCTCTCCTTAGAAGCTGGAGAGTGCAGAGGAAGCTAAAGTTTGCTGCAACCCAGAAAATCCAGTGGGCTTCTTGCTGCAACCTTTGATTTCTCGTTTGCATCTCGGTGGCACCCTGGACTCCACCTGCTTCAGAAAAATGAGATTTTCTCTGGCCAGGGTGGTGCCAGAACTCCCCAGGTGTCTAATCAGAATCAGAGATTGGCCTGAGGACACCACTTTACAGCACACATACAATGTTTAAAGCCTTATCAAGCCTGCTCTGGCTATTCCTCTTTAACTGCAGCATATGTAGAAAATGCCTGATAGGATATGTGTGAAGCAGCTGATGCCATAAGATATTAAGAGTGTTTTAAAGCTGGAATCATAAGTTCCTGAGCTACTTTGCTCCTGCAACACTTATATGGCATATTCTGTGGGTTTTGGGGGGTGCAATGAGAGAACCTTAAAATTGAGAAAAAATCTAGTGGTTAAAATTACTTAAGATGGATGTCATGCCAGATGAGCATGTAAAACATGTCTGGTTACTCTTTGTGCATAACTTTAGTTTTTGAACTGAACTTGAATGAAGAGTGTCATTATGGGCAAAAGTATGTCAAAGCTTTGAACAGTGAGGATGTTAATGGAATGTAAAACTTCCTTTTGTTTGCAGCAATAATTATTGCTAGTGAATTTTCAGAATTCTTTTAGAATACTTAGCCTGTGGGTAGAGGTAATAACCAAGGGAAAAAAGTATCAGAACATTCAGTCAGACAAAGTAAAATAATTTTTCTCACTGAACTTAAACTGGGAAATAAAAGAGGTTGGACATCTCTGGTAAGATTTTTACTCCACCAATGTCACTGCAATGACTTATTTTGCTTAATGAAGATAGTATCATGCATCTACCATATCTGTCAATTTACCTGTGAAGTCAATCAGGCAGAAAGGATAGTCTGCTAATTAAAAAAAAAAAAAAATTGAAACCTACTTAAGGAAATGGAAATTAGAACTACATTATAGTTTAATCTCACTTTATAGAAACACTATAATTTTCAGTTTTAACTTCAGATTTTTCAGTTGCTTTCAAAAATGTGAAAAAAGTCTGTAATTAGTTTAGTGTTTCTTTTATAGTTAAAACTATAGAATTATGTGAGAATGTATGTTGGATATAGTAAGAGAGATTTTCTTTAGTATTTATTTGTTTTGTCATTACTATTCTTTGTTGTCTGGAAGTGCAGAAAATTCTAGGATTTTTTTTTTTTTTTTAGTTTTTTTAGGTAAATATCATTATTTAAATGAATAAATTTGCTTAAGCCTCAATGGGTTACTCTGACTTTTAAGGCTATTACTTTTCCAGTTGCAAGCAATAATGATACTGCAAAGATATTCCAGTGGAGAAAATATTTAAATAAGCTCTCTTCATCCAAAAATGAGATGCAGCATATTTACATTTTTATTTGATGAAGCCTGTTCCTGCTATCTTTGTTCTTAATTTGGTCTCAAAAGAATTAGTAGTAAGAGGAAAAATAGTCTGTAAATATGTATGAAATCAAATTTAGAGGGTAGGCTAAAAGGTATTGACTGCCAGCAGTGCTAAACAGCAGGAGGCAAAATTTCCTCCATAGTTTTCCTCTTGGCTGGAAACACATTGCCTTCCATCTAGATTATTTAATCCTCAAAATGCACATCAAAGCCTCTCATCGGGTGGTGTATGTCTTTACAGGCAGTTGAATGTCAAAGATCTAGCTTAAAGATTTTTTGAAAAATGTAAAACATAATAGATCCCAGATAATAACACAGCAGTGAAGCTCCTCCACTATTCCTTCCGGCAAAGGACTGGTATTGCAGGTTGTAGCTAATCCTTGTGGCAAGAGAGCAAATTTCCTACATGAGAATTTGTGACATCCCTCCAACAGATAGAAATAAAATGATCGAGTCATGTTAGTGGACTAATATTAGCTTGTTAACAATTCCCTTCTCTCTTTACACTTGTGGCTTGCCAGAACAATAAGCTATGAGTTATCTCACTCCTCCAGCCCAATTAGACAGTGGAAAAATGAATGCAAAATATGTATGAAACATTTTCCGCTTGTATATTCTTCACAGGATGCAGGCTTCAACATTGTCCCTCTAAATTAATTCAGTCTCTGGCAAGAGCTCATTCCTTGAAAGGATTGCATCAGTTCTCATGAATGATTATCCCCTTCTTAGGGAGTAGCTTAAAAACCTTTTTAACAATTTTGGTTTGGATTTCTGAGCTTGAATTTTGCTCTGACATGATTACATAATAAGTAGCCAGGCATTTGTGAGGAGCCCCACAAGGACACTACAGGAATGTGGTAGCTGAAGAGTGTTTTGCATTTTGGTGATATCCCTGCCACAGCAGCTGGGCTTACCCCATAACAGCTGCCAAAATCGAAGGGGAAGATAAGAAAAAGAACTAAGAATAATGAAAAAAAAGCCTCTTCATTCTGCAGTGAAGATTCCTGATCCTCCCTTCCTTAATATTTGTTTAAATACCAGTGATACAATATTTCCTATAGATGGCTCAGCTGTGACACAGAAATAAGGCTGATTACCCAGGGGTTTGATTTTGTGTCTGTTTAAGACAGACTTATTTTTTAAATCCTGGTTAGTCTTGTTCCCATCTCTATCCGTGACCTTCCTTTTCTTTTTCTTTTTTTTTTTTTTTTTTGAGTTATCCTCTCCTTGTAGTAGCATTTCCTTTCAAGCAGCCTCATTTCTGGTGGTTCTCTTTAACTGATTGACTGATTTAGAGTCACTCTGTGCCTTAAGAGGTGCTGCTTGGGCTGAGACTATAATAGGGATTTACTTTGCTGTTAAGGAAGTGTACAAAATCAACAGCAGTGCCCAGTGAACTCAACAGTCATCAAATAGTAATCCATCTTTAAAGTAATCCTGTGCTAATTATTTACAGTAAAAAGAAGCTATAACATTGAATGAATGCATCACACTGGGCATTATATAATTAACTAAAGATGTATTGCATCTAAGCCATGAGAAATGTGCATTTATCACCTTGAAGCATAACTAACTTTTTAAAAAAAGTCTTAATTTAAATATTTCAAGTGTTCTTTTAAATATTTTTAGTGGTTTTGACATTTTTTTATTATTAAAATTGATTGCTCATTTGATTCCAGTATAACTTACTGTAAATGCAAGGCTTCTTATATTTGTAATTCTTTCTTTAGATAAGTGTGATTGCTTAGTCATAAAAGTGGTTTGTTTAGAAAAGCTCTTTCTTATCCTGTTCACTGAGTTCTATCACTAAATGCAGAATAAACAACTTGTAGAAGTTCATAGGAGACTTTTTCTTGTGAAAAAATAATTGCAATATTTAAAAGCCTTAAAATGTAACAGAAAGCAAGTGGATTTCCACTAAATAACAAATTGATGTTGATTTTGGTGGAAAAATACATTCCCTGAGTGTTTTTTGTGACATCTGCTGTGAACAGATTTTATAACAATTCTGTATATTCTGTAGACAGAAACTGGATGTCAGGGACTTGTCATCTCTGGTCAGCAAAGTGGTTTGTCTTGAGAGTTTTAAACTATAGAAGCATCAGTAACTCATCAGAATATTTGTTGGGCTTTTCTGAAAAAGAAACAATTTCTGTCTGTCAAGAAAAATCTGGAGTTTTCCTTGACTTCCCCTAGGAGCATTTAACCCAGTTCCCCAAAGCCAATTCCCAAAACCTTCTGTGCAAAACAAACACACAGCTCCTCTGGGCTCTGGCTATTTGCAGCAGAGAGCAGCAGGACTTTGCCTGGGTCTTCCCATGTGTGAAGCCAAATGAGTGCCATCCATTAATGAAGCACATACTGAGTCTCAGACAGGTATCTTGACTGAGGATGGGAAAAGAAATTTCTAAAAAGGAAGTTCCCAGATGATGTTCCCGGTTTGAAATCTAGCTTTTTGAGTTATTAAATGTCAGTAGGTTGCTAACCCATACAGAGGTGAAGAGTAGCACCTAGATACCTGGTAGATCATAACTATGCTTATAAACAAACAATCCAGTGGCTTAAGGGTTATGGAAATTTAAATGCAAATAATGCTTGGTAATAATACCCTAGAGACTAACATTGTAGTCAATTTCTGGAGGATGCAGCACTGTAAACTTAGTTTTTGCTGCTGGTTTCCTTAGAAACTGGAACAAGATATTGTTCAGGACATAAAATAATATCCTGTTTCAGTGACTGAGGAACTTGAACTAAAAGTAATTGATTTTGCTTGAGACACTGGATTGTCATGTGCTCTTCTAGGAAATATTATGGCACAAGATGTCTATATATTGAAATGGTTTCAAATCTTCTACTTTAGTTCTAGTGATCTCACTATGTAAGTGCTGAAAGTTATTTGTTAAGAGACTGTTTTTAGTTTTTTACATTCTCAAAATATGTGATGCGTTTTTGTTTTGTCTATTCTCTGTAAAACAAATACAAGACAGTTATTGTAGGCAAAATGAAATTGCATGCTTCATATAAACCTTTTTATCACTGTGGTTTTGTGGAAATCTTTATTCCATGGGTGTTAAACACAGATGAAAGATTATTCGAAATCACTTCTGTAAAAAAAGTATTTTATAAAAGGCACTTCCCAAAATTTTTTTTTCAATATATTACAATTTGCCATTTGTTTTTGTGGACACTTTTTCATGTCAGCTTGGGATGTGTATTCTTCCATTCCCTCCCTCCATGCATATGTCACTTTTATCAAAAAAATACTCCTTTTTTCATCCCAAATGCTCTCTGCACCAAGAAGTTCATTGTTTAACAGTTTTCTTACAAGGACTTTGCAGAAGAATCAATAAGCCACAAATATATTATACATTCAGATGCTGTTCAGGTATTAATGTTATGGCAAAGAAAAGTTGGAACATTCGTGAATTTAAATATTTTTCATATAAACTATGTAAATATAATGATTAACAATCAGCTACATTCACTATTCAAGACATGCAATGTAGCATTTTCCTAATTACACTTACCAGTGTGGGAGGATATGACTGCAGAGAAAGATTAAACTATTTGTATTTATTCAGTGTTGCTTTATAGCAGTAACCAGGAAACTCACTTCTGCAGTACTGAATGCAACAATCCAGAATAACCTGAAGAATTTGATAGGGTAGTAGCAGCCTGTGCCAGGCTTGGGTGGGGATGGCAAGCTCAGCTCATTCTGCATCAGCAGTCACTTTAGCTACCTCTCTCATCTGTTATTTCAGTGCTGATAGTGTGATTTAAAACATAGAAAAAATTACTTCTTAATATTATGGCTTTATCTAAAGCTCTTCAAGTAAACCAAGCAAACAAGAAAAAAACCCCACCTGGTAGGCAGGTTTCTGTTCTCAGTTGTTCATGTTTTATTAAAATAAACGTGTAGTTTGCAAGCAGTGAAACTAATGAAACCTGGTGTGCTGTAGCTCTGTGTCTAGTGATGGGATTCTGTGAAGTCTTGCAGGGCACAACTTAAACTGAAGATTTCCCTGAAATTAGGGCATGTGTAATGTCCCTTCTGTCCCACATAATCTCTGGTGCCTCTGGAAAGATGAGATCATATTTCAGTCTTTCCCAGAGCAGATGTCCTAATTGTTTGGGGTTTTCTACAATTTCTTTGAACATCAGCCTATTCATACAATATTTAAAGAACCT
The DNA here is from genome assembly GCA_024734035.1 of Alethe castanea. Taxonomy (NCBI): domain Eukaryota; kingdom Metazoa; phylum Chordata; class Aves; order Passeriformes; family Muscicapidae; genus Alethe; species Alethe castanea. The sequence goes on along the minus strand of JANRGV010000120.1, from coordinate 13,160,448 downwards.
TAGTATCTGTATAGCTGCATCAGATATGTGAAAATAGGAAAAAAAAACCCTGACAACGTACTGAGGACAGGAAAATCATGTAAACAAGAGGAACACTCCTTTACTCTGCCTGTGTATTCTGGCCCATATCAAAAGCAGCAGGTGCAGCTTCTGGGTCTGGGATCCTCAGGAAAGGAAGCACAGGGACCTGTTGGATGAGGTCCTGAGAGCCACAAGTGTGATTAAAGGGATGCAGCACCTCTCCTGTGAGGCTGAGAGATGGGGTTGTTCAGCCTGGAGAGGAAAAGGCTCCAGGGTGACCTTACTGTGGCTTTCAGTACTTGAAAGGGGACTGTGAGAAAGATGGGGGGGTCTGTTGTGATAGGACAGGGATAATGGGTTAAACTAAAATAGTGTCAGTTCAGATTAGATGTAAGGATGAGGTTTTTTATGGTGAGGGTGGTAAAACATTGGAATTAGTTGCCAGGAGAGGCAGTGGATGCCACATCTCTAGAAACATTGACAGTCAGTTTAGGTGGGGCTCTGGGGGCAACTGATCAAATAGAAAATCTCCTTGATTGCCCCTGAGTATCTCTTGTAGCTCAAACTATGCTGGGACCTGTCTGTTACACTCTAATAGCTCTTTGTGGGGCCCCTTCCCAGCAATGCCAGAGCTGGAATTGTCCCTCTGACTTCATTTTAGTGGCCACCAAACTACTGGAGTTCAGTGGAAAATTGATGATGTCTAATGGAGCTTTGGTTGCTGCCAGCTCATTCTGAGGGGTTTGCCAGGGTTGTCATCCCTGGCGTTCTGTACTCTGAGGTCAAAGATCAGTTTGTCTCATGCTGTTCACAGTCAAGCTTTGAGAAATCTGGTGCTTATGATTCATTGTTGTCTTGAGAAATTTAGTGAAACCACTTTGTTAGTTTCTGTAACAGACTTAGATGTTCCAGTTTTTTCAAAAAACAGATGTTGGAATTTGGGCGTAATTGGGTAACGGCTTACCTTCATAGGGAAAATGATGTGTGGTTTATGCTTATGGCATAAAAAAGGGCAGCAGATCCTGCAGTATATTACTTTATTAATTTGTAGTGTATTTACACCAATTAGCAAGGATGTTTTAGTTCAAATACCCTGATGAACTGTTGTGTAGTCAGACTGTGTTAAAATAATTCCAAAATTAACGTTTGACGATGTTGACACTTTGGTGATGCTGTGATGTTTACATCACAGCAAACATGCCTTTAATCAACTGAGTGCAGTGCTTTGAGAGCATTTCCACATTTCATTTTGGGAGTGATCCCCAAAACTGGCCATTTTTTTGGTTTGCTCATCACACTGAAGTAGTGAGTGCGAGGAGATGATTCTAGTAGGACTTGGTAAGAATATCTGTTTGACTAAATGGTGAAGACTGACAAATATATTTCTAGTTGCTTATTGTATTTCCTGATACTTACTATTTATAGAAACATATTTCATGCAAAAGCTGAAAACAGCTGGTAGATGTGTTTCTAGAAAGATAGTTAATAACAGTGTGTGACTACCTGGGTCTTACTCAGCAGTCAAGCACAGATTCAAATGCAAGAAGATAAATGTGATGGAAACAGAAGATGGGGGGAAATTGAGTGTGTTAACTATTTGGACCCATCTGTTTGCTGAAGTTCTGCTTTTGCTGTTTAATATAAATTGTTGGTTGGTTCCTTTTTAAAATCTGCCAATGCTTTTTTTTTTTTTTTTTTTTTTTTTTTTAAACATTCTGCTTTATTCGTTTGGTGTTTAAAGAAGCCTCAGTGTTTTTAACACCACAAATTCAACAAATGGATTATCAGAGACATTAGTACAAAAAGAAGGAAGGAAAACAGAGCCAGAACAAGAATGCTACTTGGAAATTGTATTAAAAATATAGGAAGATCATAAAAGTGCTTTAGAGTCAACAGAAATTAAGAGGGCCAATGATTATGTTTGCATAGTTTGGCATATTGTTCTCTAGAAAAAGGACTGAATTTACAGTCATTGCATGCTGAACAGATTCCTGCAAATTTGAATGTCACTGTCCCCTTGTGATTTACAGTCTTAATCTTTTGCATCTTTTCTTGCATTTCTAAAGTAAGTTATTTGAATGTGAACTTTCTAAACCTAAAATATCAGAGTCCTTTTAAAAACCTTTATACAGGAAGATTTTCATGCAATTCCTTAATGCTGAATAGAAGTGTTTTTGTCTTACCCTGCCTGACATCTTGCTCTCGAGGCCCCATCAGTGGCTCACAACACTTGACAAAAATGCTTCTGCACCACTGTGGTGAGATCAGCTCCTGTCCAGTGTTCAGTATCTGATGTGATGTGTGGCCCTGGATATCTTACATTATCTTGTACTCCCACGGTTCAGAAAGTCACATTCCATACTGTTAGAGTTTTGCTTATATTTTATAGGTAGGTAAAGTCTTAAACCTAAAGAGTGGTCTGAAAACTTAATGGAGTGTCTAAATGGACACAAATTTAATGACTCTCTACATGAAAAGTTTTAGCAGTGAACATACTTGAAAAGAATAATGTCCTTACAGCTTCAGATGATGCAAAACTTGTAAAAACCCATCTTGTATTTCCCCTGTTTCTCCATTCCCTGCACTAGCAAGTGTTGCAGATCTCAGCAGGTGCTGGCATGGAAATTTTTAATTATAAAGATTGGTTCTAGTCAGCTGCTCTATATTGCAAGATGATGTGGAAAAGGGAGAGTTATATGTTAAATTATATTTCATTGAAAATAAAGGGAGTTAGGAATAACTGCTGAAAGAAGAATCCTGGTAATGAGAAAAGAATTTAATTGTGATAGTAGTATAGGACAATATAATTTTTCTGGGATGGTGGAATTCATTGTTGTGATTCACAAGTGTCTACTTATAATAAATGACAGCAGGGAATCCCCAAAAGGCTTGTGTGTGTCTTTCCTGGAGAAGAGGTTTTTAGAAATGAATTTTACTGCATCACCTGGATTGGGCAAAAATCTAGTGATGTTTTTAAAAGTGAATCACAGTAGACCCTCTGCTTCCATATAAAATTGTGTATAAAACATTATATGAGGTGGAATGCTTTTTTTTTAAATTTAGCTTTGTTTGGGTTTTTTTTTGTTCTTTTTAAACTAAGGCATAAAGGTCAAAATACCTTGAGTTTGGTTTATTTATTAATCCAAACCTTCTTGTAGGGCATGTACTAGACAGCTCATGTATCAAAACTTAACCATGGCTTTAAGAACTTTTTTTGTCTGTTAATTTTTACTTTAGTTAGACTAGGGAAAAGGCAGATGCAGAAATTACCTGCTTTTCTCTCCTAGAATATTCTGCTTTTCTTTGAATCAAGTTATGCAAGGGGAAAAACCTACCCAAACAAAACCTGCCTTGTGGCTGGCTCTCACAGCTATTTCTGTAGCTTATCAAACACTGCTCAGCATCTCACCACTCGGATCTAGACAAAGTTATCATAAGTGGAATTAATGTCTTCTGGCCTCAATGAGTTTTAACTCCATGTCTATGCCAAGACACAGTGAGGGAAGCCTGTCTAGGTCCGGGGCATCAATTCTTTACTTTTGAGAGTATCAGTGTGTGCAATTCTGGCAGTCTGTTAAGGAAAAGCCTGATTTTGTGTCTTTATCTGAAGTTTCAAAGCCAAAGTGCTGCTAAAGACTGCCAGTGATACTTTTCTTTTCTCTCTTTTCAGTCTGGTGAGCTATTTTTTTTTTTTCCATGAGCCTGGGATCATGAAATGCAGGATGAAAAGTTACTGCAAGAAAAAACCTTGTGAGTGAGGCTGTCTGACCATGCAAATACACCCACCAGACCCTGAAAATCTTCCTTAGCCTTCTGAGAGCCACCTACTTCAAAACACTGTTCTTCCCAGGTTCACTGCATTTTTTTTGTTTCAGTTCTTGCTCTTAATGCTGGGTCCCCTCCCATCCATCTTTTTTTTTTCTTCAATATCTGCTGATCCCATTTCCTGGGAAAAAAGTATTCATCATTCTCATTTGACAAATGCTTCCTTTTTTTTAAAAAAAAAAAAAAAGGTAATTTTTGCCCATTTTCCAATCAGATAAGTTGTCTTTACCGGTTACAGCAAGCTTCACATCCCCTTTTTCTTGTTCAAGACCCCTGTTGGAGCAAATCATTCTGCAGCAAATTAAATTATCCTCCACAGTCTGTTTAGACAGAGTTAATGTGCATCACTTGAGTTTTCTCAGACAGCAGGGGGTTCTCAGGCCACAAAGTAAAATCCTCTGTTGAGTCTGTAATAAATCAAGTTAATTTAACACCTCAGACCTACAAAACTCGAATTTCCTGCTCCAGTTCTAGGAGGAAAGCTCACATGAGAGCAGGTTAAGTAGTCTCTTCCTTGCAAGAAAAGCACCACAAAAACCCAAAAGAGGTGAGGCTTTTCAACAGAGGAATAGCCAAGCTCCCCATCTCAACCCTGCTACATGACTTACCTTAAAAAGACAGCAGCATTTGTAATATTGAATTTGTAATATTTAAGCTGCAGGTTTTGTACTGTTTGATAATTTTAGACATCATAATATTTTTCTCAAAACGATCTCCAGATTCTGAGGTAGTTTAGAAAATGAGATTTTTGTTTACTTATTTTTAGTGATGAGGTAGGGGAAAGCACTTAGTTTTTATGGTTGCAGTGGCTGTGTATGTGTAGCTGTTTTTAATGCAGCTGATTCCCTTGGGTGTGGCACTGTGACACCCAAGATTAAATTCCTTGGGGAGTTCTAGTATTTCCAGACATGTACAACATTTTTTATTTAGAATTGATGCCATAAAGGGTGATAATTTTCATTGTTCCTTTTAATTCTGGGCAGCTAAAATTTACATGGCAACACTCTGAGATAGGCTAAAATAAAAGGGTGAAGTCTCTAAGAGATGAATGAGAAGTTACATGAATAACTCCTATTATTAATAATAGGAGCTGTGTTCCTTTTCCCTAGGTACCCTGTTGAAAATTGTATCCCTGAAGAAGTTGACAACAAATATGCTTTCCCTGTTTAAGTTGCAAAGCACAGTAACATCAAGGTCACTTGCTCCATTTGACGGAAGGAAAAAAGCACTGTATAAAATATGGATAGAGTGTCAATCAAACCCGAGTTTCTAGTATACACTATGGTAATGTGAGTCATATTGCTTTTTTATTTTTAAACACAACTAGCTATGGTAGTTTGGCAGCAGTGTTTTCACAAAGACAGCGCCTTCAAACTCTTTCATAGCAAGACTGGAAATCCTGCCAGGTAAAAAAAAAAAAAGTTATTGAAAACCTTTCTTCCCTTATAGGCCCATTTTGACAGGAAATCTTTGAGAGACAGCAGCAATGAAGTGCCCAGAGATTTCATCTGTCTTCTTTTGCTTCAGGAAATGCTGAGCACAGGCTCCCCTATTAGGCAAAATACACGAAATACCAAATCCCCTTAACAATAATCTTCTGACTACTCTGGGGTTGACAGCTTTCTGTGTCCTAGTCTGTCAGACAGGGCCTGTTACTGAGACTCACATTACTGGGACCAATGTGAAAGTTTTCAGCATTGCTTTGAGGGAAAGAACATATTGACAGTGCTTGCAAGTTATCTCATCCAATCAGATTTGTAGGGACTTAATCAGAATAAAATACATCTTACTAGAAATACATCACTTCACAGTGATTTTTCTTCTACTCCACAGTGCTGACATAAAGATTCAGTTTTAAAGCATTGTCTGTCATTCTGTGTGATTCAGTAAAATTCAGTGAATTTTAGCTGCTGTATTATAATTTCCAATAATATTTTTTGTTTGTTTTTGACAGATGCCGAATTTAAAATTTAAATAATGTTTCAAGAATGAAAATGACAGCTTGCAGTAATTCTGCAGGTGTCCAAGCAGATGTACTTCCAAATATAATTAGTTGAAATATGTACAGATTGCAGGAAATAAGAAAAAATTTACATCAAATTTTCATGAGTAAACTGTGTATGTTTGGGTATTTTAGCTAGTTTAAAAACTATTGGTTATTGAGAAACATTCATATGCTTGTAGAACAATGAATGCACATGAAATGTAGAACTGTTCAAGGCAAAACCCCAAAACTGTATTTGAACGTAGAGTTAGGAAGAAAAAAAAAAAGTTGAAAGTGTCCTACACTGGTATAGTCTTAAGGAGTTTCCTTGAGGAATTTTGTTAACCAGGCAAGTAATGGAGAGGGATATGTAAGAAACATTCCAAAACGTGGATTCTGCCTTCAAACTATTACTGAACAAAGTGATTTTGCCAGTTGTATTCATAATTTATACTACAAGCAGAGAAAACAGAAAAGGAAGTTGAATTTGTGAATTTATTTTCAATGAGGTATATGAATTTCACTGAGTGCAGAGGTAAAGATAGGAATGAAAGCTGATTTTTGAAGTTTTTCTTGCTTGATTGTGTGTCTTTACTGCCTACCAACAAAATACTTTCATGGAGTACCCTTAGATATTAAACATTCTGCTCTTTTTTATCATCTAATGCTTCATTTCAGAACAATTACAACAAAAGCTGAACACCACAGATGCTGGAAAACTGGCAAGTGACTCAGTAAAGGTAGAAAACAAACATGCTAAAAATAGTACAAAATAAGACAGTTATCTCTCTAAATTTTCTTTTATTATCTCAGTGTTTAAATCGTTGTTGAATCAAATAAACACGTAGTCCTAAATATAAGAATTGGAAAATAGGATTCTCATTCATCCCTTGAATAGAACCACTTGCCTTAACCTGTTTGAAATTAAAATCTTCCTCTTTCTATTCATTATCTACCATCCAAATAATCTTATTTTCTTCTCCCAGTACAATGACTCAGCTTTATCAAAAGATGTTTCTGATGCCTTGTCATCTAGCAGCCTGTGGCATAATGCCATTGTGTCTTGAGAAATAGGAGGTGTGATCCTGCATATGGTAAAGCAGAAGAAAGAATTGATCCTGTATTTCCAATTTGCTGAGAAAGAACTTTAATCACCAAGGAATCATACAAAGTAGTAGGCACACTTGCTTCCTACAATAGTTGTCTCAAAAGAAAGTTGTGCTCATGCCACTTCTCTCCTTATGGAGAACATAAAGAATTTTAAAACCTCATCAAGGAACACAGGGTTCTGTAAAAAACCCAACCACACCATGTGTTCCCCTCCCATGACATCAGCTGTTTGAAAGCTGAAGTGTTCTGAAGAGAAGTGTTTGAAGTGAACAAAGACAAGGCTAATAGTGAGCTACAGAGGGTGAGATGTGCCCTTCAGCTTTTTCCCTTGGGCCTGATTCCCACTCAGCTGGAGGAACAGAGGAGTTTGTTTTTGCCCATGGGGGTCACTGGGGCACACAAATGGTGCAGTAACAGGGTGGGAGGAGGAAAGATGTGGTGATTGCAGCCTTGCAGAAACTGCTGCCATTCCAGCCAGAGAAGGAAGGGAGAGCACTGTTTATTCTTCTTTATCTTTCTTTTCCTTCCTTACTTGGATCAGTGGTAGTAAAGATGTGTTGGTCATTTTGGCTGTCCTCCAGCCTATTTCCTACAGCATTTCCCTGGGAGGTTTTTTCCAAGTTTCTGTTATCTTAAGCTATGGGACATCTGACATACTGCTTTGGCAAAGGATTTAATCAGCACCAGCTTCAGCACTGTGTTTTGACGTTGAGTTAGGGAGAGGTTTTTTTTTTGAATTTTACTTAAATTTAAGTCTCACAACCAGGAAAAAATTTTCTTCCTTCATTTGCTGCAAATAGGATCTGAATTCCTGGTTAATCTTCCAGGGATCTTTTTACAAGTGCCTTCACAAATGCACTTCTGATTTGTTGGACTTCAGTCTGGTAACAGAATCATGTGTAAAACTGTCACTATGGCAGTATTTATATCCTTACTTCTTTTTACCTCTCAGTGGAACAAACTGCCATCCAGACTGTCCTGTGGAGGAAACCTCCTGTTTCCTCATTGTTTAAATATACAGAGTAAAATGGTTTAGAAAACTCTAAATGTAGTACTTCACATTCTCTTCCATCACAGTATATTTGTTTGTATAGGAGTCTTGGCTTCAGTATTTTAGTTTTTGTTTTCTGCTCTTTTTATCTTTTTTCCATATACATCAAGATTCCTTTTTCTCCAGTCTATTAATTTTCAGTAAAGCCTTTAATGTGACATGTTTATACGTGTTTCCATTGTATCTTTTATTTTATTTACACACTTTAGATCACACTTTAATTACTTGAAAACAATTATAATGTAACTCTATGAATGCAGACTGCACATTTCAAAAACAATATGTGTTCTTCATTTTTCATGGAGTCCTGTGATGGGATGGATAATTTTTTTATCACCATAAAAAAAAAATACAGGAAAGATTTCAAAGAGTGGAAAAGCTAAACAAAGATTTGGGGGCAGTTGGGCATGTGCCTCCTCCCTCTTCACTTCCTGTAGATATGTCTGTGATGCTTTTGAAGCTGTAAAGATGTGAAACAAATCTTATGGCAGATGCTATCACTCCAAGTTGAGCTGAGTCTTTTTCAGCCCACTAACTTAAATGGTTTTTGGATTAGGCCCTAAAGAAAAGGATGTCATCTCTGAGATGTGAAATGGTTTTTCAGAACATCCAAGGATAAGTATTGCAAACAGATTTGATTTCATACGGAATCTTTCTTTTCTCATTACAATGGATTTATCTAAACTGTCAGAAAATGTCAGATCTTCTATTTTTTGCCCCACAGGACTCTTTTTTTCAGCATCTTATTCCTTTTTCTACATTTTCTCCTTGCTTCAACACCCAGCATTTTTGCTAAAAATTCAGATATTTTCACTAATATCTTTGACCTCTGCAAACACAGGCTGTCTTCTCATTATTTTCAAATAATACTCTGCTTACAGAAAACTCTTTTCTGTGCTCTGAAATAGACTTTCAAGTGCATGTTAAAGTGACAGTTTTGCTGTAATCCCCAACAATTCAAACCAGTGAAATATTCCATCAGTTTGACCAGGTAAGCATGGTTTACAGATGCCAATGATTCCTTGCTCATGTTAAAAGGAATGTGGTGCCACAAGAGATCTGCTCTGGCATTATTCATTCAGCTGCAGACTTCTCTGCAAGCAGTGGTCAGAACCTTTGCCACTGCTCTCTTTACACTAGTCAGCTATGTTTTTTTTTTCCCCTATCCTACACCTCTTTTGTCACAGTATACAGGGTATTCTTGTTGCAGAAACCTAAATATTGAAATGCTTTTTGATATCTGTGCTAAAATGATGGTGCAGCATCACCTGTGAAGTGGGTGAGCATGGCTTGAAAAAGCAAAAGACTTCAGTCCGTGGTGTGCATATATCAGTGTTTTCTGTGCAGAAGCAGGATAATCCAGGAGGATAATGCAGGTGTAAAAATAGGAGAAAGAATCAGTCCAGAGAGAATTTCTCTCTACTTCTCAATTTTATAAAAAACTAAAGTTCTCCGGGGTTTTGAAGATAAAAATGTTGCCTTGTTTGCTAGGGAGAGACAAGACTTTCCCGCTGCTGATTAAAAGCTAGAGCAAAAGAATATTAAATGAATGGATACATGCAGAATGAATCAATAAGATTTTCAGTTCTCTATTGATGGCTGGGAAAGAAGGAATGAAACTACACTATGAAACAATAATGCTTTAATCCATATAGTAACCTGCATTTTTTTGAAATGACAAATTCTGCCTTGCAATTGTGAAACTTTTTTTTCACATTCACAGAAAAAAATGTAATATTTTGCATAAAATTTGCTGACTTTTTGATGTTCTTATTTCTGCAATAATTTGATGTTAAAAATAGTACATAACAAAGAAACAATAGCAATTCTAGCTCTGGTCGGGTTCTCCTATCCTGATGCAATTTTTAAATTTAACTGTTTCTACTTCCTCAGTTTGCCAAGGATGAGATCTGCTTAGCTACTCCCAAGAGTTTTGCCACTGATTTCAGTGAGACATTTCTGTTTCTTATGTGTTTATAGGTCTCTGTTCTCTGCCTAATTTCCCTCACTTTGGAGGCAGGCTCACTTTGATCTAGAACCATTAAAACTTTTTTTCTCCTGTTACATTTTTTAGGTGTTGTTGGTTGTGTTTTCTTGGTGCTAAAGCTGAGGATTTACTGGCTTCTGTCATTTGTACTTTCCATCACTACTGTTCAGTATTTAACCCACTTTCAGGAAACTGGCTTGACCTGAAATGTTCAAAGCATCAGCTGCTTCTTAATTAAAATAGGCTTTCAAAGCCATCAGGGAATTTTAAGTATCAGGTAAAACTGTTTTACTATATTGATAGATTAAGATTATTAGCTCAACTTTCAGCAATTGAAAGAAAGAATTACAAGTTTCTCATTCTTATGGCACAGCTTCCAGATGGGATACATCACTCGAAAGAAAATAAATATATCTATGCTAAATAAATGGACATTAGTTGCATATTAATTTAGTATTTACCTGGATCAGTGCATGCAATGTAGAAAGGTTCTTTTCCCAGCACTTCAGTACCATTCTCAAGTTTTTCTAACTGGTAATTCCGTGCTTGGTGACAGATGAAAGCTCTAACCTGGAGAGAACGAGTTCTGATCCTGCCTTTTGAGTATAAAAGATCTTAGAATGAAGTATTGTCAACCAGGATCTTTCCTGAAGTAACTCTTTATTCTAATTTTTCTATCAAATAATTGCTAACTTTTTCTGATGTACAATAGAATAAATCTTGGTGAGAACCTAAAACATAGACACTCTACACAGGTACAGGAGTATAAAAGTGGAGAATTGAGGAGAACAGTGCAGTGTATGTGTACTGTCTGAGAGAGCTCAAAGATGTCATGAAACCACCATGTTTGCTTGAACCTGCAATAGGATTTGCTCACCCTTAATGCTTTTGAATCAGAGGTAAACGCTGAAATGTGAAATATTTGTCAGTCAACTGCATAACAAAGCATGATAGTGGTTTCTTCTTCCTCCTCCTCTGTATTATTCATAATGCTTTAAAAATTCCCTGAGAAGAAAGCTGGATTATCTTAATTCTGGTTTTTATCTTCTGAATATACGTTGATGCTAAATGCTACCACTGCATAGTGGCAGATTTTCTTCTTATGTTCTCTTGAAGGCAAGATTCACTCTTAAGAAAAGTGATCTCAGGCCTCTTGTGAGGGACAGTGCATCTAGAATTGAAACCCAAGAACTCTAGACTGGGCAAGTGCAACAGAAAATTTTCATTGCATATCTAGAAAAAAACCCCAGAAAGTGCATCAGAAGTCCCCACCCCAATATCTTTATCCTGTACAGATATCATTTTTCTTTTCCTAGTAGAGAAGCCGCTGGAATACTGCCATTTTAATTAGGTTTTGTATTAAGGGGAGAAAAAAAAGAGGAAAAATAAAAGGATTGCAATCTGCCATTGAGATAGAGACTTGCCAGTATCATTAAAGAATGCTATAATAGTCACCTTATAAATATTATGAAATGATAAAAATATATATAGAGAGGTGTGACCAGCCTTCCTCACTGTGCTCCTGAGCCAGGCTGTGCACACCTGAGCACAGACACCTGATGCACAAACCATGACCAAAAAAAAAAAAACCACCAAAAAACCCCCAAACCACTTCATGGGATAAAAATACTGCTACTCTCTTTATATTTAGGGGTTAAATTCAAAAATATTCACACATCTCAGTTCTGCTTAAATTGGTTGTGTCATTGGCACTTCCAGCCTGAAGCTGCAGCTAAATGTAGTGCTTGTTTCTGCTGGCCCTAATTCCTTGTGTCCTGGGGCTGCCAGCTGGCTTTTCCCTTGCTCCCAGGTGTTGCTGAGAGAGGATGCACTCCTTTGCTTGTTCTGCCTCTGGGCTTGATTAATTTAAATCGTGTAGAACACAAAATTCCCAGAGGATGGGCTTTTCCTGTCGTCCTTTCTCTCCTGTATCCCTTGCAAGCTGTAGTCACTTCATGTGTGACATGCAGGACTCCAGGACCCTGCTTTGTCCCAGCTGGACAAGGACTTTTATTAGCAATAACTTACCTAAAAGTCCTTAGTATTGAGCTGTTTAGCTCATTGTGAAGCTGCAGTCCTGAATTCAAGCACTTTCTTCAAATGTGTTGTGAAAGAGATTTTATTCTAGATCTCCCAGCAATTGTTTGAAACATTATGTTTCAAAGTATAAAAATAGGGACAGTATGGAAATTTTGTTTTCTTTCCTTTTGTTCCTTTGCTCCCCTATTTGTGAGAGGAAGCTGCTGCAACCCATATGCCATTCATATATTTATTGCTGCAGCAGGTGAGCTGTCATTACTTGATGATCTGGAGTTAATGGTTTAATTCTTTAAGAAGAACCCTACTCACTCACCTATGCATATTTGCTGTCATCTTACTTCAGTGTCATTGTGGAATTTTTAACTCTTTTTAGGTTGTCTCATATCTTTCTGGATTCTCAGTCTTTTTATAATTAGCTCTCAAGTTACCAACGATTTTCAGGGTCAAGGTACTTAAAGATTTTTGTGAACTCAATCCTTCCTGCATAAATTCTAAGAAATAGAGTACAATTATTTGCTAAAGAATGATCAAATAGAAACTCATCAGTTAGATGCTGAATATGAAATGAGTACAGCCTGAATCCATTTTTCTGGGCAAGAGATTGTGGATGTAATGTAAAATTCTCCACATCATCTGACTCAGAATCTACTGGATCAGTAAAAGCAGCTAATGCAGAGTAGCTCCTAATTTTCAAGTACAGACAGAATTTTAGGTGATGTACATTGTTTCCAAAGTTTATGCATCTGGTTTATACTAGATTCTAACATACACTGTCATTAGTAGATGTTGTGCATGAAAACAAGTGTAAGACTATTACTGTTTTGTCATTATTACTGTGTCTATATTCCAAGAGCTTTCTATTTGAGAATTTGGTAAGTCAGCAAGCTGTTGGTTTTCACACACATTATGTACACATAGGTTTTAAATAGAGATCTGTTTCAGATTAAAGCAAAATCGCGTTGGTTGCTTTGGAAAACATTCTTGTTCAGATTATTTATTGAATGTATGGGTCTTCCTGATTAAGCGAGGATGAATAATGTCTATCTGTCAGGCTAAGAAAGTAACATTATGTATGGATTGCTGATTGTGCCTGGAATGCCATTCTAAAGAGACAATTCAGACACAGTATCTTCAGAAAAAGTGTAAGTTTCATATCAGAATAAATCTGAAATATATATTATATTATGTTATATTTTCATATTATACATGAAATATAAATTGCAAATATGAAATAACCAGTGTGCCTAGAATTCCATGAGATTCACACATAGAAGTGGACTTCAGCTGTTAATACCAGCCACGCTGAGCATGGAATCTTCCCTATGGGCCAGTGCAGATGGTGCTGAGTTCCAGGCTCAAACCACTCTGCTGTTTTAAGTGACTGCTGCCATGATGTTGACAAAATGGAAACTCGAGTTAACATCTTTCTGTTGTTAGTCATGCAAAATCTCACACACAGACAATGAAGGAGAAAACCAGAGAGAAGCCAATCTTGAAAAAATTTGTGATGTCAATTTGTAGTTTTCCCTGCTGGGCTCTCCAAAAGTAAGCAACAGAAGTGCTCAACACCTAACGTAGAGCTGACTAAATCAGACCTTCTTTTTGATGGTGCTAAGGTCTCCAGATGAATGCAATGCCCCTTTCTTCATTACTGAAAAGAAGGTGTTGGGCAGTGAAATTACTTACCTAATATCTGCATATTTAGTGCCTAAATAGTAACAGGAATTCCAGATTTAACTTCTCAAACACTTTCAAGGATGATGTAAGTATCAACTAGAAAGCTCAGCTTCTGTGCTTAAGTGTCATCTGGACCCAGAGGTTAAATATTGTCAGATTTCAGAATGCAGAGTTTCTCCAGAAGAAGCAGGACATTTAGAATGTTTTGGCATTTGGCTGTTCTTTAAGGCTTGAGGAACTGCTTTCCTGTAAGCAGATATTCAGTCTCCCTGCTTGGCATTATAAATAACATCTGTCTAGTGTCTAGATGATGGTATGGAGTATTAAAGGCTAAGAATTAGGCATTCATTAAATGATGAATCATATTCATTATGGCCTCTTTCTTTAGAACAACCCTATCTGCTACAAACCCAAATAATCTTTATGATGAATAAACAGAAAATGTCTTACTCAACTAATACCCAGCTTATTTCTGTAGGAGTTCATTTGCTTTATTGTTTTGTTTTATGCTCTCCTCCCAGTCAGAACAGTTTTGGCCTATATTCTTTGGAATCTTACTTGGCAGCATCAAGGCATTTATAATTTGTACATTTGGCTTTATTTTTGCAAAACCAAAACTATTGATACCATCTGAAAAAAATCAGTTAGAAATATGTAAATCCAGTCCCTAAATGCTGTTTCTTTTCCCACTCTTCTTCTACTGTCAGTTTTGTAACAGACACAAGGAATTTTATTTATTAATTGGATTGATTGATTTGATTGACTGACTGAGACATTTGGTACGGTTAAAATATTTGATGTATCAGAAGTTCTTGCTTTCAAATAACAGTTTCTTTTTTATGGAGCATTTAATAGGCCTGCATAGTATTTCAAATATTGGCCTCCCTTATATTTTTTTCTTTTGACCACCGTGAATGACACACTAAACATTCCTATTGAGTGACAGATTTGAGGCTGCAAAATGAACAGAGAGGAGAAAGTGCATAAGTCCTCAGCTAGTCTCTGTGTTTAATAGAAATGAGTCAGGAAAAAACCATTAGAAAAGCAGTTTCTATAGACTGTCAGGGCAGTATGTACTGTCATTTAGAATAGAATGTCTTCTGCTTTAGATAAAACATCTGAAGGACCATCAGTAGATGATTCCCATAACTCCCTCAGAAGTATTTTTTGCATGTAACAAGTCTATCAAATCATTTAGATTTCTTCTAATATAGCAGACAACATACCAGTACAAATATGGTCATTGGAAGTTCTTCCAAAGGGAAAAGGTTGCATGTTAGGGATTATTAGTTGGCCAGGGCAGAAAGAGGAATTCAGATTTTAGTGTTGAAAAGTGATAAAAAATTACTGTTTCTCTTTTGATCAGATTTTCTTTTTTATTATTGTGTGCTAGTTTCACAGATGGGATGAAAATATTTGCTCTAAATATCCTTTATAGAGACAGTTTTGTGGAGAATTGTACTTTTTTGCTCCCAGTCACTGGAAGATACTTTCTGCTGTGAAGATATTTCCCGCAAAAGATGAGATCTTGTTTTCCTTGTGGGCTTCCATTTTTTGTGTTACATGATTTCATATGGGAAAATAAGCTTTTTTCTTAGTAGTGACTGATCATAATTTTGCACATTCATTTTGCATCTTGAAGATGATGGAGCCCATATTGCTTTCGTGTATTCTCTGAAAGAGATAATCTATTTTTGTTACAAAAGATTTTACCTCTCTGCCTACATTGGTGAAACCAGCTGAGGGTGCCCCACATCCTCTGTCTAATTCTGAGGCAAAAGTCACTGTGACTTAAACAGCAAATGCACAGAGCACACATTTACTTTTACATGACATATTGCTCCAATGAGTTCACTGAAGATTTGCATCAGATCCCTGCTCTGCCCTGACTCCTGCTGCAATTTTTGTTATGATACTGTAAAATATTTAGCTGTGCATTGGGGTCTAATGTCAGTGCAAAGACTGCTATTGACTTCAGTGGGATTTGGAATCGGATCATAAAGGATAGGTCGTGTTTTTATTTGAAGGAGTGAGCCACAGACTAAACAAATTTTTCACCATAGTGAGTCTTGAGAAAATATTAAATAAGGGTTGTGCTCTGTGAAGGACTGTCTTTGGAGCTATAATAGGTCAGTCATTAACCACCTTGTGCATTTAAAAATATCACTCTAACTTATCTGCCTTTTTCTTAAGTCTAATCATAGAAAAAATAATTTACTGTATACAGTCACGTTCAAAAGCATGTCTTTGAAACATGCTTTCTGAATACTTAATAAAAGTATTTATCTGCTAAATCTGCCATATAGAATCCCCTTTTCATGTTTATAATGCAAATATAATAAAAGATCTACTGTTGCTGATGTTTATGTACAAATGTGGCCACTAACCTTGCCCTGCTTTCATAGATGTGTTCATCTCATGAGACACTTTGTATGCTGTAAACTGAAAAAAGATACACAATTAAAACTTGTTAAAGATAATTAAACTGAAGTGGAGGGAAAAAAACCTGCCTCACTGCTTTGTTCATAATAATAGTCTCTGAACTATAATTAAATTCTTCCTTCCAATAATTGTATACATATAAAGGAATTTTCCAGATAGCAAAACAATACAATGATTAAAAATGATTAAGAAGCTGATTCCAAAAGCAAAGATGAGCCAGGGAGGGTTGGAAAGATTTTAGGTGCCTCTGAATATACTGTACCAGCTGGGTACCAGATGGTGTTTGGCTACTTGCACCCACTAACTCAAAATACCAGAGGAGCGACTCCATCATTGCCAGAATCAGTTCCCCTCCCTTAAATAAAAGTGGCACTCTTGGGAACGACTTGGCAGTGCAGAAAATTTCCTGACAATGAGATCTATTAGATTGTGAAATAGTCTCCCAAAGGCAGAAGTAGATGCCAAATTGCTTGGCATGTTGGAGAGGCTGAACGAAATCTAGAAAAATACTGTAGAGATGTGCTACTCTAGTGAGGTGGTGACTTAACTCTGTTCTAAACCTGGAGGTGAGGAATTTAGATAAGAATGTTTCTGCTTTGTAACTTTGGAATATTTAACTTTGTCTTTCACATTAAGCTTGTTTGCATGGGGCATCAAGGACTGAAGATCTGCTTTTTCCTGCCTTGTATTTAATTAAAAAAAAATGCCAATCAGTCATTTCATGGATATAGCAGGCTTCATGATCTTGGTGGTTGTGTGCTTTTTTCAAAGTTATCTTGCACTAGTGTCACATACATGCTTTCCTTCCAAAACATTAAGGCATCTTGCAGAAACAATAAGCATCACCAATATGTTACATGAGACGGGCAGACATCATCAGCTTTTGAGGATAATGAAAAAGCTCTTGTAATTAGTTCGTCTTATCTGTGATCAAAGGATAATTAGAAAAAAAGAAAAGATAATTAAAAAGAAATTAACTTCATACTCCCATTTCTGTTGGCTGCTGAAGAATCAAGCCAGAAATAGGAAGCACATCACTGTACGTAGGAGTTTGCTAGCAAGAAATCATCTCCAAATTGTTGGAAGTGTGATTACACTGATTGTGTCCAAAATGAAAGGTTAAAGAAATCAGTAAAAGCATTGTATTACAGAACACAAAACTAGGAAGGATCTGATTAACTAATAAAGGCTCCAGCCTCTGTAGATGCTGCTGGAACTTGTTTGATATTTCAGACTAGCTGAAGGAAAGAGTAGAAGGGAAGGGAAAAAGAAGGGAAAAAGTGAAACATTTTTTTCTTTTCTGTTTTGTTAGTCTTTATTTATTCATTTAAATGAATAGAAAACCTTGGAGACCTAAAGCCTCCAGTGTCATTTGAAAGTATCATTTTCGATTTGAGCCCCAGCTGTGGACTCCTTTGTCTTTGAACTAAATGCAGCTGGGGCTGAAAGTGCCCTTGGCAGAGACAAAACAGTTGTTTTCTGAGGCGAGGAGGCTTTGATTCCACATCTTTCTCACTGCCACTGCAGACTAATTTTTGCTTGTAAGTAGAATTCAGGTCTAGTGTTTAAAACCACAGATCTGCTTTGTGCTGAGTGGCTTCCATGCAGAAAGGGTATAGCCTTCTCCTGAGTCTCTGCTACCTTTTGAAATCTTTGAAGTGTCCCAACAGGAGATCTTCTAAGTACAAGAAATAGGGAGTTTTAAAAATTCAGTCAGCTTACATCCAGTGTTAGTTTGTATTGATGGTCAGAAGTGTTGGTGCTGCTGCTCTCTCAGGGTTTGTTCCCCAGTCTCATAGAGTTCAGAAGCAGCAAGACAAAATCGTGAGACAGCTAAAGACTGTTTTGATAGTCATTTCTTTCAGACATTTGATTTTGTGGAATTATTGCTTAAATCCCAGTAGCACACTGCTGCTTTGTTGGTGTTGGGTGTTTGCCAATCAGCACTTACTTGAACAGCACTGCTCAGGACAGTTTGCACATGCTATAATGTGTGCTGTGTTACAATGTGCTGTGTATAATGTGGCTGCTGTTCTTCAGATGTTCCTGTGCTCATATTTAAGCTCTGTGACCTCCAGGGAATGAATGGCAATGATCAAAAAACTGCTGATCCAGTTTCTTCATCAATTTTTCCCAAAGCCAGATCGCAGAGGGGTATCAGAAATTAATAACATCACTGAGTTTATTGTGAACTGACAATTTAAAAAATATTATCTGTCCACAGTAGCAGCGACTGTTAACTGGGTTCTTCTAGCAGCACCCCACTGCTCTTACCTTACTGAAAGTCCTGTATGAAGTTTTTATAGGAGATTGTGAAACCAAAGCAATACAAAAATAAACATTCAGCCATGCTCAGGTCTGTCACTCATTAACCCTATGGAGCAATGAAGAGAACATAAACCAAATGCAGACCCTGGCCAGCAGAGTTCCTTTTTTTTTTATTCTGAGGAGGATGCAAGTGTCATAAGGAGCTGCCACAAAGCTCACAGCATACAGAATGTCTTCTCTTCAAACTCTGTTTGTACTGGGGAAAGAGAAGAGTGATAAAAACACTGCTCTTATGCCACAGTCCTGGGTATGAAATGGCCCAAACGTTTCCAGTAAAACAAAGAACAGAACTTAGCTTACCTTTGAAGATATTCTGGCCAAAAATGATTTTTGCTTTAAAATGATTGACAAAGGGATAAAAAAGACATCAAATTTTTTTTTCCTAATTCATAATTTTTCTGGATAACTATATATTTCATATAAAGTCACAGGAACATCCAAGTGTGTAGAGACAGACCCTGTAGTGTGAACCCAGAGGTGGACACTTCTCTGTTGTTTCTGTAAAAGAATTGTGTGCCCACAATTTAGACAAAAAGAATTTAGACACACAGCATTTGAAAATGCACCTGCCTTTGTTTTGTTTCCTTCAAAGTGGGGTTGTCCTCTCATGTTACACAAATCAGTAGGAAAAAAGCTGCCTTGCTATAACACTGCTGACTTCTGTACAGACTGAACTTGACATTTGACTTTGGCCAACTTCTGCCAGAGAAGAATGTGTCCTTCACTATTCCGATTTGCAGACTTCTAAAATATTTGCTATTTCAAAAAAGTATACTGTGTGTCACAGCTTGCTTTCTGAAGAGCTGCAGATAAACAGCAGATTTTTTTAAAATTTCTAGCTTTTTTGCTACCTGTGATAATTAGTTTTTAACATATAATATTGATCAATGTTTTAGAAATCAAGTGACACTGGAATATATGCCATAACTGAGATAATCCTACTGTAGGTTTCTAAAGAATAGGCTTAACATTTCTCTTTAACTTAATCTGGTGATCTGTGAACTGTTAAACACTCAATAATTTCAATTTGGCAGCAATAGAAAATAGTATTTTTTCCATGTAGCAAGTGCATGCAAGATGCATGAATTAGGAAAGAAGATTTTAGGAGCTTGTGAAAAAAAAAAGCTGACCCGTCTAAACAAGCAGCTTTTCTTTTTTGTGCTTGTGTGTACTGCACATCCTATCAGAACACAGTCCCAAATTGTAGTGGTGTCCCAAACCACAGGATTAATGTGTCTATGGACAGACCTCTTATGCCTCCAGAATGAAGTACTCCTTGCTAATTTCTCTTCAAGACACCAGCTTAATTGCATTTTAAACAAATGGGCTGCTTTGCTGGCCAACTTTTAAATGAGATAACAGCAATGTTCACTCTCCAGCAGTGATGAGTGCCTTGCAGTAGATTCAAAACTCTGTTCAATAACAGGTTTAATCTCACACCAGCAGATTTACTGCAGAATAAACTGCCACAGAGCTCATAATTAGTAAAACAAAAAAAAATCCGACCTACTAAATATTATTTTCCAAAACAGCAGGCTATGTTTTAGTGGAAAATTTCAGTCCTTTTCTTTGTATGTTTTATTGATTTTATGTATGATATTGGGAATTCATGCTATGATTTAAGATAATGGTCTTTATTGATCACTTAAGCAGTTGTTTAGCTACACAGTAACAAAATGATGCTCCCATTCATGGAATATGTGATACTGACAGCGGGGAGACCACAGTGCTTCCCTTCTTAATGTTTATTTCTTTTTTCCAAAAGCATATTCGCTGCTGGAAAACAGCAACTGCAAACATTTGTGCTTTAGAAACAATCTTCCCATAATTTTCTTTGTTGCAGCTATTAGTAGCCAATTGTGATTCACTGATACCCAGCTCAACAAACAGATGTTCCCAAGAATATTCTCTGTAGCATGAAAAGAAAATATTAATGAGGTAATTGGAACTACTGAGGAAAAGAAAATGGTATCTAGTTCCTAATGTTTGAAGTTATGCCCTTTAGTGTTTTCTTGTATTAAGAGGCAAAGTTAAGTTTCAGTATCTAACTGTTTGAGCACCAGAAGGCAAATTTCTAAAAAGGTCTTATTCAGGGTTCAGGTTTGTGTGTGCACAGTGTGTTTATACTCAGGAAGAAGAAAGCTGGAGAAGGTAATTGAAAAATTTGGTCTCTGAAAATTAAAAAAAAAAAAAAAAAAAATATATATATATGTATCCCCCAACAACTCCCAAGGACAAAGAGCAGTTTGGAGGACAGGGAATGTCAGGTGCAGTATGGTTTTTTCTTTGCAGTGGGTTGTACATGTGGTGACTGGTTCTGCTTATGAAAAGAGAGGGATTTTTAGTGAATCAGTGCATAATTAGTCCACCATCTAAACTACAGGATAAAAGTTTCTATCTCACATCCATTTTGTGTGTGTACTATTGCTCTAGATACAGTCATTATTCATTTAATTTATTTCAAAGTTTCCCAAAAATTTACAGAAGGCACAACACATCCTGTAAAACCACCTTTTCAGTATGTCATTTTCCCCTGATTAGGATTTATATACCAGCATATTAAAAAGCTAAATTTAGTGCATTGCTTTTCCACTAATCTATTTCAATTGGATTGTGATACTGCAATCGTTCTGATGCAATATACATTATGCACAGCATTTGTGTTTAGGAACAGAATCCATTTGGCTGTGCTAAAATAAGTATAGAATAATAGAAATAATAAATAAGTATAGAATAATAAGAAATACTTTCCATGTTTCTATATGTGCGAGGTTTTATAATCACATGTGAAGGTGCTAGTGGTGCCATAAACAAAGAGGAAGGATTCTAACAAAATCCTCCTTGTTTTATCAAACCCTGTAAAAACAATGATCAGTAATAGCAGAAGGTTATCACAGCATGTGTCTCTTGATATAAAAATACTTTTGAAAAGGAATCTGCACTTAGTTATATGAGATGGTAAACATTGACTATACAACCTAGTGGTAGAATGCCAGTTCAAATACTTGGGTGTAGAAAACACCAGCTCAATAGTCCATCAAAATCTATAAAACTATATAATGTAAAATTTAGCTTTTAATCTCTTGAAAAACTGGGTTTTGGATTTTTTTATGCAGGTACCTCAGGAAAGATATAAAATATTTCATTATACTGAAATGTTGTATTTAGATATATTTATACAGTTCTTTATTTGATTCTGGCCTTCTTTGCTTCTCTGATGATAGCCCTAAATCAGAATGATTCATACTAGTCTTGTAATTTGGACAAGTGGCAAGGACTTAGAAATTCTGGGTTTATTTGTTGGCACCAGTGGAGGCCTTCTTGATTCCTGTAATATTTTTATGCATCTGTAAAATAGAAGCTTCCCTGCCTGTGGGTTGTGAGGGTAGGCTTCTTACTGATAGAGAACCACAAAAACTCTGTAAAAGTCATGGTCATGCCACCTAGATATCCTTACTGATAATGTTCAATGCACTACTTTTTCTAATATTTGTAAGTGCTGATCTTTTATACCAGATACAGCATATTGTACCTAAATAATATTCAGACTCCTTCGTTCTCCAGCTGGGAAAATTACCTGGTTTAGAATTGATTGATCATTGCTCTTGTCAAAGGAATGTATTTTTCTCACAAACTTGATACTTTCAAGGTATGGTCCCAAATACAAAAATGGTTTTGCATGTCTGCTTCCTTGTGCATTGTGAGCATTATTGCCATGCCTGGGTGTTCTGCAAACCTCCTGCAAAGAACTTTGTAGTCAAGGAAAAAAACACATACCTCAAGAATAAAAAAAATACATCTAAGCTCAAGAGGAAATAAAAGAAATAGATTAGTGATAGTACAAAGGTTTATAGGGTATTCCACAATTTTTATTGTAAGAAAGGCAAACTTACAGATGCTTCAAGAAAATCCTTTGACATATTTGTGTGTACATATATATATTTATATATATATACACACACACAGACACAAGAGAGGTGGAAGAGTAGTGTTAAGAAATTAGGAGAAAGATAAGGAGAGCTACTCGTGAAACAAAATGATTGTAGGAGATTTGGGAAGTATGACTAGGAAAGGTAGAGAAGGTAAATGACCTCTGCCAGTGGTTTTAAACAGGTCTGAACAGAGTCCAGAGGCAGGGAAAGCATTGCTAGAAGCTAAATTGAGCTGTTACATAAAACACTGTCTATGATATTAATACGAACAATGAAATTTGTAGTACATGATATCAGTGCTACAAACTGTTGTAAGAAGTTCCTGAATGGGATATGTGTCTGCTTTTTAAAAGGACCACGTGTATTTTATTCAGACTATTCCTCATGTATCAGGCATTTAGCTGTGGCATATTTGGAGTTTTAAAAAATGAAATTAAGTCCTTTTCATTTGCATCTGAACACTGATATAATTGTTCTGCTGGTTACTAACTTGGCCTGAGGTCCACCTTGGCCTCATGGATGAGAAACCTTTATAGTCCCTCCATACCATGGAGATGGGGTACCACAGATACTTTTAACTTTCATTCCAAAAAAACCTTAAAGAAAACTTACATTATCACTTACGTATTTTCTCTGTATAGGTTACCAAGGGTGCCATTTCCTTAGCCATGGTGTTGTAAGCCTCTGCAAAAGCCCATTTAGTAAAAGCTGACTGTTAAGCAAATTAATTGGTGGAAAAGATTAATATTTATTCTGTTTTCCCAGCACAGAAAAAACATTAAATATATTGTGCAAAATCCATTAAGTGGCAACAAAGACTTTAAGCTACAATAAACTTATTGTTTTTAACATTGTTTTTATATATATTTAAAAAAAGTCCTTTTTTTTCATTTCTGTGTATTAAAAAATATTTTTATTGCATTTTTAGAGGAAAATTTGGTTTGGTTCTCAGATTTGGCTCTCTCAGTTCTATGTTCCTCTTACTGGCTGTTATTTGCCGTCCTGGCTGGTTTATTTCCACCTTTCCTGCTCATTCTCAGATTTGCATGTAACTTGGCTTCTGGCATGAAAACTTTCTAATTGTAGAGGAAAAGAGAAAATTTCTCTTTAGAAAGAGCAGTGATTTGAGTGTCACTGGCTATGATATTATGTTCCTTTTTCTCCAGCATTTCTGTTAGAAAGACATCAAAAGATAAAGTGTGACTAATAAAAAAAAAAAAAGAGGTTTTGATAAATGTAGGGAGAAGTTTGTTGATACACTAATACTAGAACATTAGAAAGGATGGGTAAATTCCTTAACCTGTATTTAGTAACACGCAAAATCTTCAGGCCATTTGGCATGAGTATTGCCTGGTCTTTTTCCAGAACAGAGCTGAACTCTGGGGTACATTAAAAAAGACCATACTGAGTTTCTAATGTGGCAGAATGTGAGTAAAAGTGGTGTGTTTTGCCATTTAGTCACATTCTGTATTTTATGAAAAGAAAAACTAGGTTAAAAAAAAACCTGAAATGCCCTTTTAGTGAAGCTAATTTTTTTTATTTTCAAAACTAAAACAGAAAAGAGGAGAAAATTTACCTAAAGATGTAATTGATGTCTCAATAAGGATGCTTAGGTTAAATATTGCAATATAAGTTTATCTGAGTAGAACTGGGAAAATTGTTGTTTTAGTCTGCAAAGTATCAAATGTCTTCTGCTTCTCCATCCTGAATATTTCTGTAATTTTATATCAATGATATATTAATAACGATTATATTTTTTTCTTTGCAAATAATCAGAGAGGTAGACACAGATTTAATTTTAAAATGGGAAAGGAAAGCAAGAAAATGCAGTATTCCAAGTATTTTCTAGAATCATTGCTCATAGAAGCATCAGATACTCATATTTAATGTTGGTTTCCCTCATTTAATCAAATTAGATTCAACCTGTCTTTAATAGCTTGTGGTTTTTTGAAGTTCTGTAGAAGGTGAGTATAAATGAAGGAGAATTGTGCAGTATATTCCATTGTACAGTAATGTTAATATTCTAGTTTTTACACATAAATCCTTTTTCACAGGAATTTCTAACTGAAATAAAAATCCTTAGGGATTAAGTTTCTAGGGGTTCAAAATTATAGATTCATTTGACCCTCTTAATTCCAGTAATTTATAAATACATTGTGCTGTTCTTTAAAGTACTTAGAAACTTTAGGAGATTGTCTTAGATATTCTGGTTTTTGTTATATTTATTCAACAGCAAGCTTGTTTCCTATACTTAAAATATCCTAAATCAAGATGAACTGAGTATGCATTTTATTATATTGGTGGTCTTTTGGGATAGTAAGAAATAAACATTTTACATATGTAGGAACCTCTCTTTAGCCAAAATTTCTTTAGGACTTGTGGTATGTAAAGTTCCAGAGCATGCAGTGCTCTGTGGATGAAGAGCTCCCCAGTTATTCTCTGACAGGGACACTGGAGCTGTTTGTGTCACTGGTTTGCAAATAATGGTTCTCTGGGAGAATTCTAAATTGCAGTTTTCACTCCAGACTGGTGCTTTTTAGGATGAGCTGAGTTGCTGTGAGGCTTGGCACTCTCCAGTGCACCTTAGGCAGCAGTTCTTCTACTTCCATTGAGATTGTAACAGCTGGCCATTACAATCAATCAAGTGACGTTTCAGGAGTAATTTTTCTTTAATATTAAGAAGAAAAAAAAGAAATAAAACATACTAAATTGAAGTTCGTTGTGCCAGAAAGAGCAAGGAATGTATGAATTTACCTTGGACTATAAAAAGCAGCCTCTTGCAAGTAAATCACAAACTGATCATGCAGTTATTTTTATTTGGAACACTATGGTATTTTCTATTAATATATTGGCACTTTCCACATCTTTGTAGTATTGTTCTACATAGGTGTTGGTTATATGTTGCACTACAGTTCTTCACATATGAGTGCAGTACACTCAACTATAGGATGTGTGTGAATTTGGGGATCTGATCAAAACTTCACTATCCAAACTATTAAATAAATTTTCCTTACATTAAATCAAGCCTTCAAACCAAAAATGAAGTATTAGAGATGCTAGTGAAGAAATAAGGTTTCTAAAGAATGGGTGGGACAGCCTTCAAAGATGGTCAAAATAGATCCTTAAAAAGGTCTGGGACAGTAATGTGATGTGAATTAAAATGTTTGATTATCTTAAGTGGAATATGAAGAAATAGAGGTTTTATTCTCTGCCATGTATGACTCAACCAACCAGAGAGTTTGTGCAAGGGGTTTCTGATTCTCCCAGAGTCCACCAGTCCCTTGAGTTAAATATTATTTTTGCACACTGTGTTTTAGTGCTTTAATGTTCTACTTTGACTCAAGCAGCTAATCCTGTATGAACATAATCATATGCTCATTGCATGATCCTGTGATTATATGTAATTGGAGTTATTAATGAGGCATTCTTACTGTGAATTGGCAATTAGCTTGTTGGTAACACAGGAACAAAATCATGACAATAGAAGTTGTAATCAGAACACTTAATACAAGGCACATCCTTAGTGGGGACTACCTGGTAACTGTATTTTGCTACTTTGCAACTTAATGTCTTCAGGGATATTTAATGATTGAAGCGCTGTGCTGGAGGGATCAGAACAGGGGAAATGATAAAGAAGCTGCAGTATGATACAACAAGAGTGGTATATCAAATTCCTCCTCCCTGTTGTTCCTGAAGTAATGCAATTGACACTCTTTTTAACTAGAATTAAAGAAGCAGCAGGTTCAGAAAGCAATGCTTACCATTTAAACTTCCCACCATTAACATCTGACACTCTTCAGGGTGAATTTTCCTTTCAGTTTATAGGGATGCTTTTCCTCTCATGGGCATGAAGTGAGGGGATTAAAGATCCTCCTCTTATGTGAGAGTAGTGAAGATGATCAGTTGAAGCACAGTGGATGAAAGCATTTGAGGAGGGCTTCAGGAAGGGATCTTCTTCCTCCATCAGACAATTGTGTTTATTGCTTTGGCAGCACTTATTTTTTTCTTCCACTATTAGTGAAGTTAATTCTATTTACCTCTTATTCCTTTTAGGAGTCATCACAGAGTATCTCCAGCACAGGTGACCCCCTCACAAACCAGGTGACAATGCTGGCTGTGATTGAAAGCAGTGAGAAAATGTTTTGGACATTTTGTGACACCTTACACAAACAAAGGAAAACAGATGGGGATTGCATCCTGCAAATGAAGTCTGGGATTTAACACTCATTTTTAGGGTTTTAAAACTGAATGAAACTGAGAAATTTATCATCAGGTGCTTTTAGTACTGATTTGTAGTCTGTGAAGCTTCATGCAGAACTTTAATTAATTTTCTCAAGAAATATGCTACCACAAGGGATGAAGAAGTTTCTACCAATAGATTCCTTCATCATAAATAATTAAGTGAAACAAAAAAAATATTTTTTGGCATATAGCAAATTGAAATATTTTCCCATGGCTTGAGAGTGAGCAGTTCTTATAAGCCTAATTACCTACCTGTCTGTCAAGTAAGTGCATCAATGTTGCATATTGTCCTTGACAGCTTCTGTTTTTACACCATATTGTAGTCATTAACATGTGTAGTTGCTGGCTCATGGACATATTTTTCATACATAATCTTTTGCTCCCCTGATTTTAGAAAAAACTTCAAAGCAATGGAAAATCTGGAAAATGCAATCTCCACGTTCTGCTTTAGTGTAAGTGTGCAGGCCATCTCTTATAACATGTATTTTTAAATTAATAAATGAAAAAGCACAGTCATCTTGTGTACAAACTCTCTTTCAGCTACCATCTCTGATCTCCTGTGCCAGGGATTTAAGCCACGATGTCACCTCTGGGCTATTTTCTATTTTTTCATAATATAATCTTTGTTTCTCATTAGCATTACCTCTTAATTAATGGAAGTGACTGATCCAGCTGTAGATGAATAAACCAGAACTCTTTATTAGAGATGTTTCCCCTGCCTGAGGCTTTCCCTGCTTAGCTTTTATTTTCTTCTGCCTTGCCTCTCATGGAAGTCCAGTTTCATCATGATAACATCAGACCTCTTCCTAGCTAAGTTTCATCTTATTCTTGCAATTCCTTTTTGAATAAAATCTATCAGATGATTGTTTGGATTGATAAGAAGACATTTAAAACTCTTCTTCATGCTCCCAACATTTCATGTCTCAGTTGTGATAATAGTTTTTTCCTGGCCTTGACAAGCTCATCACATCCAGGTGAGTGCTCCAACAAAGCCTCTCTGTCTGTATGATATATTATATAATATTGTATGATATAAGCATGCAGTGTGGTCTTTCTTCCCTTTTTGTTGAATTGCCAGCTTCTGCCTTCCCTTGCCCACTTGTTAGATGTTCAAACAAGCACTTTGGTGCTTTCTTCTCTGTTGACCCTGTACTTTAAAG
The DNA here is from genome assembly GCA_024734035.1 of Alethe castanea. Taxonomy (NCBI): domain Eukaryota; kingdom Metazoa; phylum Chordata; class Aves; order Passeriformes; family Muscicapidae; genus Alethe; species Alethe castanea. The sequence continues at coordinate 13,132,649 of JANRGV010000120.1, read as the reverse complement.
TTGCCATAAATGTTTAAAAGATGACCTCATTAAATTCAAGTCCTTAAAACTCTCCCTTGTTATAATGCCCATGAAAGAAGTGAGAAGAAATGTCAGGCTGTGGGTGCTCTGTGGATGTTGCATTTTTACTTTCCTGGTTTCCTTGTGCACCTGTCTCTGCTTACATCCCACTGGTCTGTCTAGTTTTTTTGCAGTCCCTGGGAAATGACAGCTTTAGTTCTCATGCTACCCAGCACAGCACACTCCCACTCCCTGATTTGATGCCTCACAATGTGGTCAAACTAAATGCTGTTTTAAATAGTAGTAGAGTTAGGAACTGAGTTATGAGCATTCAACTAGACTGGTTCAGATTTCTAGGTGGTTAAGCTTATCAGTCTTACATAAAATTGCTTTTGTGATGGCATTTGATTTTTTTACGTTCTCTTTTAAAATTGTTCTCCTTGTGTTGGACATGCAAAGTGAGACTTGATAGGTCAGAAACAGGAAGAGATTAAGTTATGAGAGGCCTAATCCGAAGCCTATAATAGTATTCAGATGTTAGCTGAAGTAAACATTTATGCTGCCCAAAGGCAAGATTTTGGATTTAACCTTGAAACGCTTGTACTTCTCTTCCAATTTGTATTCCTTGCTTATTTGATTTGTTTGTTTTGTTTTTGACTTTGTTTTGTTTCTCATAATCTAGAGGGGAAACTATCTTCAGAAACATAAGGCTTCACAAATAGCTGGCAATAAAGTTTCCATCGTACAACACACAGGGGAGTTTTGAGCAGAAACTCACTCTATTTCTTTATGCAGAATTATTTCAGTTTTTTCAGGAGTATGAAGACTGGGGAGTGGGATGAGACCTTGAACAAATAAGAAATTATTTGAACAGTATTCTAGTAAAGCTATGGATGTCTAATGTATGCACATCCCCGATTTTTTTTTTGCCAGCAAAAATTGCATTGCACTTAGGTATTAAGCCTTTTTCTCTCCAGCCTGATCTACCAATTACTGGCCTTTTCATTTTGTCAGTAATATGCAGACTTTCTCTTAACTCTGCTGTAATTTGCAAGGACACAAAGCATGCTTGAAATTACCTACCTGACTGCACTTTGTGTGAAGAACTCCATCCTCTTGGCTGTTTTAGATTAACAGTGAATTACAGTTCACTTCAGTGCAATTAGATCTAATGAGGTGCACATGGAGACCATTGGGCCACCCTGTAACCACATTAGATGGACCTGCTAGTTGCCATTTTAATCAATTGGTTTGACCTCTGAATACAAACTACGACAAAACACGGAGACCTTTGTGGTCCAGATGCCTGTTTACCTGAAATGCAGGGAGAGATGATAAAAATTCTCCTCTGATCAGGAAAAACTCCTTCTCTAGAGAATCTTTTAAAAATAAATTCTGTTTGTAAAAGTATTAATGTGGAAGGACACGTCTGGTGGAGATAACTTGATTTGCAAGTTGCAGTTCAAGGTGCAGGTTGAGCCACTGCTGTAAAGGGGCTTTAGTGACATTCTTATGAATGGCAAGTTCCTTAAGAATTGAAATGATTGGTCATATTATAAGTAAAGTTATAATATTACTATAAAGGCTTTCTTTTCTGGTATGACTTGATTTGAAGTTTCATCATTGACTGTTAGGAGGCAAAGGCTAACTTTCATAAGAAAAAAATAATTTTATCAGATGATATTCTGGTGATGAAAATAAGGAAAACCTTATATAATCCTTTGGAAAGTAGGCAAAATTTCATACAAGACAGTTTTGTTTAACTGTGTTCAGTAACTGTTTGTTTTTGTTTGCTGGAGAAAATATTTTCACTTAGTATGGAACACACTGTCCAAGTCCTTATCAAGTGACTCTGCCATTAACACCAAAGAAAGGGCACTGGATTGTAATTTACAGAACTGAACTATTATGAAGTGAGTGTTCTTGGAGAGAGTTAAATATGGGGATAAAGCTACCAGAAATGAGTGTTCTGTTCCCCAGAGAAACTTTGAGCACAGCAAACTGAAAAGCAGTAGGACTATTTCTACAGTTTTTTACACAGACGTGGATCTGTTTGTTTCCATGTGACCTTTATTTTTTTTGTTTCATTTTCTGCCTGTTGTGATAAGTCCCAACAAATACTGATATAGAAGGGAAGGAAGATTTTTCAGATGACTGTGAAGTGTGGTTAGAAAGCCTAATTCAGATTTTTTTTTTCATGGACAAAACACCCATCCAAGGGTTTAGGAGATGGAAATGGGACGTGTATGGAGCTCTCTCTCTCATATGTCTGAAGAATTCATAGGCAATCTGTAATGAGAGACCCCCTCTAATCCCTTAATGCATGAGTTTTATTTCTATTCTACCTGCCAGAATAAGTTTTGTGTTTGTGCTAATGAAGAATTTAAAAATGAAAGAAAGGAAAACAATTTATAAAAATGGAGGAAAAAAAGTAGTTTGGTCCTTCTACGAAATTCAAAGTGATTTTTAGATTATTTTTAATATGTTAAATGCCTATATATACCTCGAGATAGTAGTAGTGGCTTGTCTATTCTTTATGCAACATAATATTAATGGACCAAAAAAGTTTGGGCAGTGTACCTACCCAGTATTTGCATTGTTAAAACCTTGGTAACTTTGGCCTTGTGCCTTGGAGAATTGATATTTGCAAATAATGGCTGAAACAGTTCTCATTAGTCATTTCCAGGAGACTGAAATAGCTCAGTTTTATAAGTCTCCTTGGTATATTTGAGAATTACTGTCTTACAACTTTTGGAATATCTTCTGCACCATACCTTGTGAGGGGACATGAGTCAGATGTGCAACCTAACAGGAATCAGCCATGAATTCCTGGGTATGAGTCATGCTGAGGAACAATGTCTTGATCCTTGCTTGAAATTGCAAGCATGTAAACTTCCTTCTTCCTATTGTGCTTAGCTTCTAAATGAGAAAAGTCCTTTTGTACTTTAATTAAAGGAAACATCCTAAAAACTCATGCTTTATTCTAGTGACATGTAGTGACAGGTTGAAAAAGATAAGTTTTGTGGTAAGTCAATGAAATAAGAAGTATTTTACCGAAGTTCCCAAATTAGACAAAGGTATTTTTATCTCATATGTATACAAGTTTTTTAAAACCTTGTTTCTGTTATGAATACAAATTAATTTAAATGAATTAAAACCCATCTTCTGTTTCTGATGTAGATTATCAGTTGATAACAGATATAATTATCAATTAATTGTATGACCCACTGGTAATTGATTAATGCATAAAGAATGTTTGCTTCCTTGTAGACCTTTTATACTGGAACCTTCCCATCATGCAGTCTGCCCACTACTGTATACAGTTACCATAATATGAACAAATCTGAGAGTTCAAAAGTTTTCTGTACCTAATGAAGTCCATCTAATGTGAAAACTGAAAATCAAAATATCCTGAACTGTATTAACTGGGTGAAAATACTGGTAGCCAATGGAATAAGCATCCTCAGGATCTACACTAGCCACTGCACAAGATGTTGAAAAGTATTCCTGAAAGGTACAACCTAGATTACAAATGTTTTCAATTATATATTCCATGGATCCTTTAACTGTATTGTGAACTAACTGGTATGGATGGCTGCACTAAAATTGGTCTTCTATAATGCAGATTTTTCTGTACTGTTCACGTACATTACAACTATGGTATAAAAGATGCTTAACATTTTTCTGTTCTTTTCTTAGCACGAATTAAAATGCAAGTGAGTTTCGGGTAGGAACTCCTCTTGTTTAGACTGGATTGAGATACAAGCTTGTAAAGGATTTGAGAGTAAATAGGCAACCTGAAATACCCATTGACCTGACTTGTGTTTGAACTCCCTTCCTTTTTCTTCCCAAAGGTTGGCTGATGTCATAGGCCATCTGTTTCCTGTAGAGCAGAAATGTATGGACATTGAGAGAGCAGAATTTTAATCTGTTCAGTGAACTACAATTTAAATGTTTGTTTCAAGTGGAAATTTGAGTGCAGTGAATTTGTGCTGGTTTGTGTATTTAAGGTCTGAGTGTTATGCTGTGTCTCACAGTAATGAAGCAGGGCACAGGCTTGCCCTGCCAGCACTGGCACCTTCTCAGGCCTGTTGAGCATATCCAAATCTCAGATAATTCTGAATGCAGGAGCTGGATCTGATGTGAAACATCCCTCAGGAGGAGAAACTCCTCAGTAGCAGGTAAGGAGTGTTCAACTGAAACTCCTCATTTCATTTGGTTTACAAGTGTGCACACAGTCCTGGGGCCACACTAGCTCTTAGAAAGTTGGACCATCTTGAGAGCCCAGGTTATTAATTTATTATTAAAGAAACAGTGCATTTAGGCACCTCATTTGGATGCTTTCACTGTTGGCATTAAATAAGAGTATTTTAGTATTGCTGAAGTACATAGCAGTAGCTCAAAGTTGCTGATGATCACATATCCCTTATTGGCATATCCCTTACTTACTCCCTTTTTCATATTCCTTATCTAATTCCTGAGGCTAAGCTAAAATTTTAAAACTAAAATATTTTCCTCTTTGACACTCAAAGTAATTTTACTCCATTTGTATAAAAAGTAATCTGTCACTGTGCTTCAATATAGGTATTAAAAATTCTTACTCCTATGTGACACAAAACTGTATAATTAAATAAAATAAATAACGAGTGGAAAATTTGCCAGAATTGCTATTGTTCTGGTGCTTGTTTTTTGTTATGCTGTTTCAATGTTTGGTTTTCTATGTGGCAATAATAATAACAGGAGCATTTGCAAAACAACAGCATTTTGGCTTCAAACCCAATTAGAACAAAAAGCACAATAACACATTATAATATAAATCTGACATGTAGTTTTCCTTTAGGAGATATTCACTTTTTAGCTTTAAACAAGTCCCTTAGAAGCTTTAGGGTTCTTAGGATGCCTGGAGTCAATTTTGAACAATTTTGCAACTTACTACAGGGAAGCTTAATTCAAATTCAACAAAACACTGAAAGAGGTAGTGCTTTGGGGCACTTAACTTCCTCAAAGGACCATCAGTATGAAACTTCAGATGGGGAGAAACAAGATGTAAATAAAATATGTCAACCTAAAGCCATGGTAAATAGCTCTCTCTTCTTAAGAAAGAAGAATTTTCTCTTCTTAAGAAAGAAGAATTTTCTTTCACACTATCAGGACATATAAATACCACTGTGATAGAAAAATGATGACAATGCATTGTTTCACTATCAGAGTGGAATAAAGCTCTTCTGTAGTGGAAGAGATTCAATTATTAGTTCCAAATACAAGATTTAATTTCCTGATTCTTATTTGAGAAGGGTTCTGCTAGCATTTGCCTTCAAATCTGCATTCCCAAAGAAAGTACATCCTGTAGTGCTGCCACAGAGAGCACCTAATGATGTGGGTGAAGAACTTTCATTTTGTGGGCTTTTCACCTTGGATGTATTGATGACATGTGACTCATTGCTCAAGGTACACCAGTGTGTTTTCTGATCTGGGACAAACTCTGACAGCTTTAATGCTAGAAAACCACAAATAGTGTATTGAGTGTTCTCATGATTAATTTAGGTAGGAAAAAACCCAGAAATTGAAAATAAATTCCTGCCCTTGCAGTCTCTGTTAGTAGTACTTGGATTTTGGCTGTCTGCTTATGATTAACAAATTATTTGGCACTGAAATTAGCAGTACAACCACCTCCATATATGTATCTAGAAAACTGAGCACCATATTTTTATTAATATTCAGCAGTCCTGCTCTTCTGTGCATGCTGCTCTTTCAATACCATTCTCCCAAAGAGATGTAAATATCACACACATTCCCATTATTAGCACATTAATTGTGGTGCTCTTGCTACACAATAGAATAACATTTGAGATAAGAAGCATTTTGAAAATAACATATTTAATCAGGAAGTACAAGAAAACCACTATTCTGCCCCCAAATTCCTAAAATACTTCTTTATTTTTCCCCTGATTCTTTATGCAATGGTGCTATTGTGACACTAAGACTCTGCTGCAATACATACATACAAGATTTTAGAATGGCTTAGTCTTGTTATTTTTGAAATGTGTGTACTCACAGTTAATAATTGCTATTATACATACCATAATACCTTTGTATAGTAATCTAGGTAAAATTCTTTTAGACATATAGTGAGATTTTAAAAATCCCTTTTCTTATTGTTGACTATTGATATGCCTAGAAATTGACAAAAGAATTTCAGTATGAACTGAAAAGAAAGATTTTTAATTCTGTTCAGAATGTTTTCACTTCAAGAGCCTGAAGGAGTTTGTAGTCACATACCCCCTGGATTTAATTAATGCTTTATTGAATATTGGAATTATTTCTTTCTTGTTTATTTGATTTGTTGAACCAAAAACTGTGTTGCTCAAATATATTATTTAACTAACTTCGTATTTCACTGTATAGCAGGCCTGTACCATTGCTAACTATACAAGAACAAGAAGAATCTCTTAAAAAAATACATGAAACTCTGTCTGACCCTTGAAGATATGCATTACCTTGTTTTGAATTTTTTTCAGGAAACTCTGTTGAGATTTTCATATGCAAACAAAGCACTGGAGTTATTTTTCCCTTGGCAATTATTATATCTCACGATCTCCTCAAAATAATTTTTGACTATTTAAAAAGATATTTTAAGTTTACATATCCTTTATCTGATCTGAAAAGAAAGCTATTTATGTTGACCAAGGGATTGATATATGGAATGCAGGGGATATTTAGAACCAGTTAATATTAACAACTTTTTCTGCCAGTGTGTAGCAGAACATGTACATAAACAAGACCAGTCCTAAGTACAGAAGAAGGTATTGCTCCTAGCAAACAGTAACAGGGAAAAAGATAAGACTTGTAGTATCTCATCACTGTAGCAGGGTACTGTGAGGTCAAAACATTTGTCCCATGTTGCTTTCCCTATTTTCTTCAGTTTGACATGCTGCACTAAAAAGATACAGACCTGCTGTCACTATCCTAGTAAATCAAGATGTTGATTTCAAATCTTTTCAGCCCCTTCAGGGTAAAAGCTCTATGCTTGCAGCCTCACCAGTGAGCCAGATGAGCCCTTGGTACATTGTATAGTCACTTTATTACCTCTATCTAATGCTGACTGAATAATGTCAAGAGTAAAAAAGATGGTTGTGCATATTCCCTTCATTTTTTCCTTCCCTGAGGCAGCATGGTACAGGGAATAGGGATGTGTACTGACAATTATCACTGTACTAATTTGCTTTGTATCTTTTCCCCTTCATGCATGCTTCTGTAAACACCTAAAAATTGTAATCTTCCCACCATTTTCAGGATTCATTGTTAAATAATTCCCCTACAAAAGAGTATGAATGTAAAAAATAAGATTTTTGTCACAGCTGCAGTTTAATACTAACATTTCTTACAACGTTAATCCTTGCCAGTTTGCACATGTTCATCTCTTGCCTGCTTTCTCAGGAATGATCTTGTCTTTCTTTCTGTGTAGGGATAATGATATCTCTATCACTTTCTTTTTATTGGGCCAGAGGTCAGCATTTGGGAGGTTCTTCTACCTTCCTGTCCTTTGATATTGTATAATCTCAGCTATCAAATTGCCTTTCATTCCAATTATAACACAACTGTAACTGCTCTATAAACATGCTGATACCTCCTTGTCTTGATTAATAATATGCAGAAACATCTCTCGGGATGAGAAAAATATTGCTGTAAAGTCTAAATCAGAACACCAAACACTTATACTTCCCTTGCTTTTGCGAGTTCTCTATTATGCTCATGATAAACAATGATAACTCAAAGGAAAAATTCAGGATTTCTTAATAATTTTATTTTTTTTTTAAATTAGGAATGTTTGTAAGGATGCTGCTATCCCAGCTACAGTATTCACCCTGGTGGGCTTGTATTAGTCAGTGTACCTTAATCAAATAGAGAAGGGAATAAGAAAAAGATCAAAATTACTGTGTTGGATGCATACAAATATATATCTACATGTAATCTTTAGGGCCCAGCCTGTATGGGTAGTATAGAAAAACAAATATCTTTTGTTTGGTTGTGGTTTTTTTTTCTGTGAAAATCATTGGTTCTGTACAGACAAATAGTATACCTTAAAAGAAAAATAACATTAACTCTGCAGTTGCATTTGGTCTGAAAGTAACCTAGAATGTGGAACACTTAATTTGTCAAGACATTCTGACAGGTCTCATCAAAATCTGGTATAAGCTTTACTAGTTTGGCTCATTAAATTGAAAATGGGCTTGGAAAAGGTCATGGGGAATTAGAGGTTACAGAACAAATAATCAAACCAATTAGCTATAACTTGAATCTTGTGAGATGTTTAAAAGAGAAAGCAGACCTGACCTTGTCAGAGAGAGAAGGATATTAAAATTGCATATCAAGAAGTAATCCAGAAAGCTTAATACAGATGTGTACAATATTGCTGAAGTTTGGGTTTTGTTGTTGCCACTTTTTAATTTTGTTTTGTGGGGTTTTTTTTTGTTTGGTTGTTTTTTTGTTTTATTTTGTTTTTTTTTTTTTTTAAGTACTAAACCTCTCCCACCCAACATAATGATATCC
>JANRGV010000120.1:13113472-13123999 GCA_024734035.1 Alethe castanea | reverse complement strand
GTTGTTGCCACTTTTTAATTTTGTTTTGTGGGGTTTTTTTTTTGTTTGGTTGTTTTTTTGTTTTATTTAGTTTTTTTTTTTTTTAAGTACTAAACCTCTCCCACCCAACATAATGATATCCCTGTACCAAGCTTCCTATCTATTTTAGAGGTTTCTGATTCACAGTGAAGGTTGTTTATTTATATTGTGATGTTAGGTACATTAAAGTCTCATGATCTGATCCTTCTCACATGCTATATTGTAAATTAGAAATAACTCCACTGAACTTAATTATGTCACTGTAAAAGTGATGTAAGAGGGGAAAACAGGAAATTAAGGTCCATGTTAATTTTGATTGAAATAATCCATTCTGTGAAATCTGAAAATGTATATCAAGTGGCCTTTTCTCTTCATGTATGTTGTCAGAAAATTCTTGTAAGTTCTTGCACCAGTTAGCCACTTTGCAGAATTTTATAACATGTTCAATAGCAGTACAAAATTGCCTTGAAGAAAGCTGAAGCTATCCACCCATCAACTCTTTTTTTTTTCTTTCTTTTCTCTTATTTTGTACTGAGATAAAAGATGCTCTATTATTTCCTACAAAGAATTATTATTTTTGAAATATTTTTTTGTTAATTTGCAAATATATATCAGATAAGTTGTCTGGTCATGATCTGAAGGAGAATCACACTAACATAAAAAATATGAGTTGTACTTATTTTTTAATTTATTAAAGGATTGTTAGGGGGCACTTGGTTCAGATAAGAACCCCTGAAGAGTATCACTGGGGCTCACAGGTTTGACCACTTGGCTGTCCTTGAAGTCTCTGCTTCTCACATTGGCCAGTATTTTCAGAACTGCTCTACACCTTCTTCACTAACTTCAACAATTTATTTCCCAGTGACTACAATTAACGTTTTTGCATGAGGGCATGCTTTGAATGATGACTTGCATTTACTTCTTAGACATTAGTCTGAGAAAGATGGATACCAAAAACTTCAGCTAATCTCTCAGCTGAGATTATTTTGCTCCACTGGCCCTGGTAGAGGTTGTGTAATTCATATTTTGCTCCATTGCCCTGAAGTTGTTAGGAAACTGGAATGTAGTGTGTGAAGGAGTTTGCTGCTGAGAAGGGGATTCTTCTGCTGGACTGGAAGGCAGAGAAGGCTCAAGGCTGGATGTCTTCCCAAACAGCTGAGAACTGGCATGGTTTACTCAAATGGAAATCACAGATAAGCTATTGGAGAAATGTAATGCTTTTATCAGCACAAAAGGGGATAAACAGCAGGAACTGGCAGTGGAAGGGAAATGCTGCACTGCACATGTACAGCACTTGTTTGGAATCAGACTCTATTGAACATAACTGCTCAGAAAGCTGGAAAGAAAAGTGAATAATGGCATTCAGAGTCAAAGGCTGTACCATATAGCAACATTTGTGCTAAGTGCTTTCAAAGTGCTAAACCATTGTTTTAGATGTCATATGACAGAGCAGTTGATGAGTTGACAGTGACAAAAGGTCACTTCTTTGGGGCTAGAAATGACTTCCAAAACCAGACTTCTCAGAATCAGCAATCTACTAGAGTTGTAACACAACCATGTTGTAGGTTGAGCAGCCCTGAAAAAAACCAGAACACTGGAATATGTTTCATAGCAATGTTAAATTTATAAACTTCCTACAGCCTACTAAAATAACATTTCAGGATCTATTCAGCTTGTGATCTTACCATGCTACTCATGTTAGAGATAAAAGAAAATGAAATTCTGTGTTTTTGAGGCATATGAACAGAATGACTGAATGATATTAAACAGAACCTGCAGTGACATCCTTTGTTAAACTCAGTTTTAAAATGAAGGTAAAGAGATGATTTCAAACAATGTTATTATGGTCTATATTGGTTTCTGAAAATAAACTCTATGCTCTACATAATTTTCATCACATCTTATTCCAGATAAGGAATATTTGATTTCTAATAATTCAAGAATTTATTTTTGAGTTTTCTTTTCTTTGGCTTAGTGTGAAACAAAAGGTGTGGCAAAGTAATAATTTTTTATCAGATAATAAATGCTCCTGTTTTCAGGAAAACACAACAATTGTCTAATTGTCATAATTTGACTGTAATTTGGAATTTTTAAAATAAAAGTTTCATTCTCTTGACATATTACTACAGTTACATGTCTTTCATTTCCAAGCATTTTTTTCATTTTGTGTGTGTATTTATATTAAAATATGGAAGAGTACTATATTCTTAATGATAAACAGGTCTGCAATGCATATAAACTTGTGATGTAGGAACAAATTCCTTTACGCCAAAGCAGCTGACCTACAAACAAAATACTGTTTCAAATACAGAATATAGTCTACATCTAGATGGAAATCAATGGAATTTGTGTCCCTATGGTAACCCTTCCCTGTGGATTAAATGCACTACATGGCCTCTATATTACATGTTTTACTGCTTTCTAAAACTTACACCAAATTCTTAGCCTTAGTCCTCTGAGTTGTTTTTGGGATTCAGGATTTAAGAACATTCTTCATGTTTACTTACTTTTGTCATTTAAGTTCTGATCTTACACAGCTCTGAATTGTAAGCAAAAGTCACTGAATCTAGAGTCAAAACCAAATAATGAACAAAATATTACCAAAGCCTTAATCTTCAAATGTGGCATGGAGAAGTTTTCTGATTAATAGATTTTCATTTTCTATCCATTTTTGACCAAAGTTTAGGTGAAAGTCAGATGTTCCTGTAGAAGGCACAGAAATGAAGGTAATGCAGCAGCTATGCCCAGTGCCAGACTACTTTGTTCATGGGTAGTATTTATTTAGACAGATAAATAAATAATGCTTTTAAATCACCATTCTCACTGGGGAAAACTCTGAGGAGACTCTGGGCTATGTTTAGGTTCATGTCTACAAACAGCTGGAGACAACACCAGGGTAAATGTCTTGCCTCAGGTCAGATGTGGTTTATTAATCCAATCTGAGTGGAACCCAAGGTACTTGACTTGCAGTACCTTTTCTGAATGCGCTGCTTTATTTTTAAAAATGAATAACACAGTCTGTTAAAAACCACCAAAAAAACCCCTCATGAAATATTTATCATGAACCAGCTTCAGATGTGGTACTTCAAATAATGCACAGGCTAATTTTGCTGTAATATTTGCTAAAAGCCCTTTTGGTAGGAGAGCTGTCATCTGTCAGTCTAAGGGAAATGGTGGGACCTCATCAGAGCTGTATAGGAAGGTTTGGATTCCTCTTATGGTTTCTGCATTTGTCCTTTGTTATCAGCTGTGCAGATAATGAGGTTCCTGGATTTTCCCATTTTTAGGATATTTGGAGAAATCACATTTCCTATTTATTGGTACTGGTCTAGAGATAAACTCATATCATACAAACACATGGTGTAATAGGTCATAAAATTTTATTTTAAAAACTGGTGAAACAGAATTCAAAGAGGAAAATATTTCTATGCATTGTTGTCATCTAACCCCTCCACCATAAAAGAATATGGAGCAGAATCCTTTGTTCTGTATGAAATGTCTGGGCTGCTGTAAAGTGCAAGGCTCTGTTGATTACAGTCATAGTAGAAAATGAAACTTCCAAGAAAAAAAAAAAGCCTGGAAATTCTTAGAACACCAAACTATATTACTTAAATTAAAATGGAGTAGAAGGAAACCTCAAGACTTAAAGCACTGTATACGAATCTTTTCTTTTCCAGTGATTAAATTCTATCCAGTGGAGTAAAACTCAAAACTGAGAGGAGGAGTTATGAAAGAGTCTCAGCCATTTCTACATTCATGGATTGCATGACAATATGTAAGTTTATCTTCCTTTAATAGTACTTGTCAGTCCACTGAATTCGACATTTTAGCCATGTTCATGTTCTGGATTTATGCAATTTATTGTTATAGTAGTGGTCTGAACACTCCCCAACAGTTTTGTGAGCTTTGTTTTTTTTAAAATGCATGTCCAAAGAGGATTGATGAAGATTATAAAATGCTAAACATAAAGTAAAATTTTACTTTGGTAATTAACTAACAGTAGCTAGCATTGTTTTAACGGAAGTAATCGTAGAAAATGAATTTTTTTAAAGTAACATTCCACCTTACCTACAATTCTGCAAAGTCCTGGCCATATTATCTTGTTCTGAGGTGGAACCTAGGCACTTTCCAAGAGGCTGTAGAACCACTGAGCTGTTCTAGGCCTTTGATCTTGACATTTTAAAATATAACTAAAGTATGAAACAGTTACATAATCTTGCCAGCCCTAGGAAACCCAGCAAAATCAAAACCAAAACAAGCAAACTTGCTTGGAATATTGTTCAATGAGCCAAGTGGGTACTGGCATGCTTAAGTGGGAATGTAGAGTTACACATCTGTCACAGGATATTTTGTGATACTTCTTGTAAAATGCCATTATGTACCATCTTCATTCTGAATGTCCAGGTGAGGAGGCCAAGAAATGTTAAAACCATATAGTGAAATAAGAGGCATCTACAAAAAGATTTTGCCCCTAATGTGGAAATTATAAGTATAACCAGTGAACAAGAAGTCAGATTTTAATAAAGGCAAAATAAAGTTCACAATATAACTGTGATGCAATTTAGTATGCTTAGGCTTGATAGCTGCAAAGATTATTTAAAGACAGATAAAGAGAAAATAAAGGTAATAAAGTGGGTGCTAAATCTTCAGACCTGACAAAACAGTAGACATTCATTTGGAATGGAATAGTCTTGTCACAGTAAATACAGTAAACTAACATGTTCAACATCATAGAGGTCACTGCTGTAGAGAGGAGTTTGGTGAGAAGTGCTGGTCAACTTACAAGTGTACATTGAAATGCAACCTTAGTATTTACATCCCTTGTGAGAAATGTTTACTTTTTTATCTCTAACCTTTAAGTGTCTTTATGTAATTAGAAAATAATTATCTGATAACTATATTTTCTGCTGAAACTTGTATTAGGATATCAAAATTCAAGAGAGGGAAGGCAAACTTGGAGGAGGCATCTTGCAAAAATTGAATCCTCTTGGAGTTGGGAAGCTGTTAAGCTCATACTCACTTTTATATAGATGCAACTTCATCCTTAGAAAGGTAAATCCATTTTTAAATTGGATAACTGGTTGGTACATTAAACCAATTCACACGTTTAGGGATTGTATAATTACAACTTGTTGTATATGACATGCTGAGCTGGAATAATTTTTTAAAAAGGTCAAAGCCAGTTAAAAACAAAGTTCCAACTTTTTGCATTTGAATGATTACTTAGAATTTAATTAAGTACCCAGCCCTGGAAGAAAAAAAGAGAATGAAATATTGTAAAACTCTACCCAATAATAGATCGGGGCAAATGGAATTTATGTCTCATGGCTTGTTCTTTATTGATCAGAAGCTTATCATAGCATTTGAATTAATAAAAGTACAGTTAAAGCCATTCACAAATGATGCTTGGACATAAGTGCAAGTAGGCTTTATTGATTTCTAGTGTCAGCTGGGCTTCAGAGAGATTTGCCATATGTTGAACATATGAAAATAGCAGGAACAAAAAAAACCCCAAACTCTCCTACTCTATCAGCCAATAAAGTTTTAAAAGTTTGTAAAGAATTGAGTGGGCTCAGTGCAGCACATCCATGTGTATTTCATAGTATCCCATCAGTTAAAGAGCTTCACAAATAATCTGTTAAAATCTATTAAGTATATTTTTGCTACAGAATTTATTTAAAACACACTTTTACTCTTTTATCAGTATTTTTCTGGGTACTGAGTTAAGTATGTTTTCCATAGAAAAAGCAATGAAAATTAATTTTCCATCTATACCTTCTCTATGTAACATACCTGCCATGGACACATAGCATTACAGTGGGAAAATAATCATAACCAGATTTGGTATGCCTTCATCTTCCAAAATTATTTTCAAAGCATTTTATGTGGCTCTTAAAAGTCTTCTGAATTGTATCATGTCAGTTTGTGGTCATAGGCCAAAGAACCTTTGGTTTCTTACATTACAAGGTAATATGGCAAAAATGTATCTTTGAAAAACCAGAGAAATAATGCAGTGTAGATATACAGTGTGGAAAGTAGGGCTTGATGTTGTTACAGGGACCTTGAGTCTTCAGGAGAGTGTTATATGAATATAAAAAAAATTGTTTATTTAAGACCCAGTCATTTGAAACTTGATGAATATGGGCTTCATTTCATTTTTTACAGTTTTAGGGGTATTTGTCTCTTATAGTACTGGCTCATGTTAACTCATACTCCACTGCCAGTAGGTGAAATGGCTTTTATCCTTTGGCTTTTGCTGATGTGGGAGCTCAGACCTTTTACCTACTATTCAGACCTTTTACCTACTATATTTGTATGTACATTGATCAGAATTGCTACTAGATTTTATACACTAGTTTTTCCCATTCATTCTGCAAGTGCTAAAGGAATTTGTGGTTTGAAATTTGCATTTGTTGCGCTATTGTTAATTTCATTGAAATATGTAATATTTGTTGCATAGTTAATAATTCTGTTTTTTACAACAGAACTGTTTGAGAGGTGAAGAACCTCTCAAAAAAGGCATCCTCAGATTACTCCATACATTAAATTGAGTCTGTATAACCTGTGCAAATCTGAGACAGAGTGTGTTTGCATGCACTGATCCAAAGACTGCACCCAAGAGACCTCCCAGCAGGATCTGCCAGAGAATATCTCTGATTTAGCTGGGGAAGTTGTAGAGCTGCAACTACACAACCAAGATTTGAAATGGAGGTCTTAAGGAATTCAGATATTCCTGCTGTGGTGTTAGTGGTTCAAACAACTCATCCAAGGACTTCAGCAGATGTCCCATTAAGTGAGGGAGAAGCCAGTCTGCTCTACCCATCTGGATGGTCTTGTTCTGCATTTTATGGGCACCCCCTACTTTTCAGGAACTACTGCTCTAGTCTAGTTAAGCTGATATTTTTAAAAAATAGCCATGTGACATGTTTCAAATTTTAGGATACTCAGGAAGTAAAGGGTGCTTGACAAGTGTTTCTAAATTGTCTGAGTGTATTTTTGCTATTTCTTTTAATGGAATGATCGCTTACAGATACAGAACTCTCAATTTCTAGATCCTACACAAAATAATGAATTTGCCACATAAGGTAATAATAAGACCTTTCAAAGAATTGTATCAATTTTTTGAGAAAAATAAAATAATAAAAAACCCAACATAAACAAACAGAATACCCGACAAAACAACAAAAATTTCCCAAACTAATCCTTGTAACAGAACCATATCACCAAAACTGGAAAATGTAATTGCCTGAAAATGTTGAAATTTCATTTCATTAGAGGTTACAATTTTCAGTGGAAATCAGTTAACTTGAAACATACTGTGGTTGTCATCTTAAACCAAAACAATCTCATCATAAATTCCAAGCAAACTGTAGAAAAACATATGGTTTAGTAAATACAATAAACCTTCATTGCTGAAATCATACACATAAACCAGATCTCCATCTGAACTAGTAACACAAATTATAAAAGAAGCCCTTGAATAGGCATCCCTCCCTTTAATGAAACACGTTTCAGTTGAGAACTATAAGATTAAAGAACCACAACAAAAGTTTCCCAAAGTCATATCATTTATAACTGCAACCAGTTTCCAGATGCAGAAATGTTCAGCTGTTTCTACTATGAGCTCACAATACCAACCATGTCTCTCCCTGATCTACAGAACCCCTTCAGTCTGACTTTTGTGTGTAGAACTGTCTAAGTATTACAAGTCCAGTAACCTTTGTTGGGACTGGTCATATGCAGAGGAAGATAATATTTAAAAATTACGTCATCAAGACTGTATCTTTCTTCTCAAATTCATGTCTTTCAAATCTGTTGCAATCCTTTATATTTGATTGCATTAACGTTAACAAAATATGGTAAACAACAGCACTATAAACCTTTTAGTTTTATAATATCGAATAAAACATTTGAGATGCATTTCAAATTCTACTAGGAAAAGCAAGCAAACAAAAAGCAACAAAAACCCCTAGCTGAAGAGAGACCTTTCTACCATTTGATTGAAGCAAAAGGACCTTGACTGTGAGTGTAACAGCAGTGTCATAATTATTCTTAATATTCAGAAGGAATAAAGAAAGTATCATTGTGTAAGGGCAATTTAGCTGGTCCTTTCTGGACAAACAGGAGCAATAGCCCTGTTGAACATTCTATTCTCTCACAGTCTGAACTTTGGAATATTTGATCACCCAGTAGGCTTTAACTTAAAAAAAAATCAGGTAAGATTGTATAGGGTAGTAAGAGCTTGTACTCCTTGAATTAGGAAATACAAAGGAAAGGCGTATGGGAGAATGGAGTGAGAACAAACCAGGAAAAGGAAAGAAAGCTCTAAGTAGCAGTTACAGCACACTGAAGTTTGGCAAGGCATGAGCAAGGTGTGGTCAAATTTCTAAGAAGAGTACAGACATCTGAAATATTCAGGAAAATTCTATGATACATCAGCTTCTGGCACTGGATTCAAAGATCCAAACCGCCTGCTTAATCTTCTGTTCTGCTGTCATGTCACAGAAATAGTGCCATTTTTCAAGATCAGGCATGACTGAAGAAAATAGGGATTTTGTTAGAGTCTGTTACTTCATATTACTAAAGTTATAAGGTAAAACATACCAAAACAGGATCTAATTAAGAAGGAGTATTTAAATTATTAGTCTTTGTGACTTAATGTCAATGAGCACTACTTAGATGAGCATGTGTGTGTATGTGTAGGAATATCTACACCTGCCTCAGCATTTCACTGCTGCTTGTGTTTGCCCTGGTAAAGATGGCTATCTGAAAACCTAGTATTTGTTTTCCATCTACTTCATTTCCACAAAGCATTTTCCAATAACTAACTGCTGCTTTCTAGATTGTTACCACCTCTTCTAGGAATTCTCCTTGCCAACCTCCCAAAATAAAGAATTGAATTCATGTAGTAATGTCAACCCAGTTTGACAAGTCTTCATGTCAGCCTCAACTATGATTGGCAAAAGGCCAAGCATTTGTCACATGGGTTTTGGCAGTGGATTGAAAATGAAATCTATTTCTGTTACTTTTTTTTTCCTTTAATATCAAGTATATATTTTTACCTACTTCATAACACAGATTTAAACCACTAAGTGACATTTTGTAGGACTGCAGAATTCCATGAAAGATATCTTCTTAAAAGCATTTTGGCAACCATAAAGAAAAATAAAAATCAGGCTGAATTGAAAATACCAAGTTGAGTTAAATTCTTAGTGTCTGCCTCTCACTTAGTTGTCATGTTGGTAAGCAATCCTTTTGTATTTGGATTTTAGGCACTCCCAAATGATACTGCAGATTTGTAAAGGACACCTGGCGTTTTGTTTTGTTAATTTATTATTTTATTTTATTATTTTATTTAATTATTTTAGAAAATGAAATAATTTAAATAATTAAAACACTTACTTTTTAGGATACCCATTTGTAATTTGCAGTAAACTTCTTCATGATTGAAAGAGGGAGCATGCAGCCCAGTCACAGGGTATTGTTCTCTTTTTCCATCAATTCCCTGTTTCAGGTGATGGAGGAAATGTTTTATAAAGTTTCACAAATACATAATTTTACTCATTGCCAACAGGGAAGGAAAAGGAGTTTGACTGTCAGGAATGTTATCTGCTCTAAAGAAAATAGCCAACTGATAACTGCCTAAAAATTGGTCACTCAAAATTGAATGGCCAATAAACAGTTATGGTGGAATATGTTTCATTTTAGGACAATATGGAAGCACACAGGAACACTGTCAGTTGAGAGATTTATTTACTATTGTAGCAGAGATAACTGGAAATTAAATCTGTCACTGAAGTTGCTAAGCTATACTATACAAAAGCTGTTCTCACCTAATAAATTGTACAAAATAGAGCTAGAATGAAGTTTGAATCTCAAAAGGGTCATTTCCTCTAGCAGAATGGTATGATACTTGTTTTATGGCTTGTTGGCCCATATTCACTCAGAGTGTGAAGTCCAAGAGCTACCAGTAAGTATTAAAAGCCATTATTGCTTCCTGTATGGTCTATTCAAGTCCCTACTCCCAGCAATGGAGCAAAAAATACAATTTAGGCTGGGCACTCTGAGCTCTTAACCATTCAAGTGTGATGAAAACAACTAGAGGTATTAATTTCTATTTTTGCTAAAATTTGGGACATTACAAATGAAGACCCAACAATAGTGTGATTTATTTTAACAAAATTTTTACAATTGCTTTCCTAAGAGTGCAGAATTTAAATTGCTTTATGAAATTACTGTAAATGACAATAGAGAATTGCTTTCCCATATTAGGCATTATGAAAGGCCACTCATCCCAGAGC
Source organism: Alethe castanea (assembly GCA_024734035.1). Lineage (NCBI taxonomy): Eukaryota > Metazoa > Chordata > Aves > Passeriformes > Muscicapidae > Alethe > Alethe castanea. The sequence continues at coordinate 13,113,680 of JANRGV010000120.1, read as the reverse complement.
TTTTCTAGTTTCTCCTTAAAGTTTTGTCAGGTCAATTCTATTCCTGAAAAGGGTTTCAGCTGTAATAAAAAATATTTTCTGAGGGAGATATATTTATTTATATATAACCTTTCCAGGTTCACATTTTTCTTCATGCGCAATGATTGATTCGGCAGCAGGGGACAGAAGAAACACATTAAATTTTCAAACTTTTTTTTTCTTTTCCTTG
>JANRGV010000120.1:13054219-13113372 GCA_024734035.1 Alethe castanea | reverse complement strand
TTTTCAAACTTTTTTTTTCTTTTCCTTGCTTTGTTCAAAGGTGTCTTGAAGTCAGTTGGGAAACGCTTCCAATTTAATTTTGGATCACATTCGTAATGTTTCTTCATCACCTTCAAGAAAGATGTTTGTAGCTGATGAAAATGTACCAGAAAGATAATTTCTAGATTTTTTTTTTTTTTTTAAACAATCCAATTAGGATTTAGACATTCATGTGAGTTGCCAGATTGGGTGACTGGATAACACTTTGGACACTGTGTCTGGGTGTTTGAAGTCTGTAGGGAAGAAAATGCAGATTCTGTTACTTGAGGTATGTGAAATAAGTGATACTTCAGAATTTTGCTTGAGCTTGAAGTACTAAAACAATAGCTTGAATCTGAGTGTCCCTTCTTAATATTAATGATGCCTGAAGAAGTTTGCATATTCTCAGCCTTAACTTTTGAAGTGGAGGCAGTTCAGTGGAAGCAAAGTATGTGAGCTTGCTTCTAAACTCAGTCTTCAAACTATAAACATTAAATATAGAGAACCATGGCACCTTAGACTTGTAATTTTAAAAATAATATCAGCTTTCAGTTACTGTGTGTGCCTCTCAGGGGAGGGCATAATGGGAGCACCAGCTGGATTTGGCCACAGAGTAAAAATAAGCATTTCCAAAGGCAGTATTAAATAGTACCTTTACCTTACTTCCTTTTAGATGGAAATTTTCAGAGTTTAAAGAAAAATTTAAAAGACAGTAATAGAGCTAGATTGTCAATTCGGATTTTACTGACTTCCATAGCTCTAAGCTTTACTACACCACAAATAATATTTAACATGCTGAAAGTACATCTCTGTGGCCAGTGGATATTTATTCACATCACAGAGTTTGGCTCTGTTCACCACACTTGGCAGTCTTTAGTCAGAAAAGGCCAAGAACTGGAATAGCAGGAGGGTTGCAGGTCACTTGCTCCCTGGCAGTTTTGTGGGGAAGTCTGAGCAGTGCCTGTCTGTGTTATACCATACTCTCATGTTGTCAATCCTTTATTTTCATGAATACAGAAATCATCCCAAAAGTAAAATATATATATTATGTGTGAATGTCTGTATTATGTTTGATGGACATTTTCTTGTAGAGTGCCAGATACTGCAATTCTTACATAGTCCCAGTGAGGGAATAATTTACAAAGCAAGGTGCCAGTTATTACAGCTGTTTTTTGTGGCATTTCAAGGGGATTTCTTTTGCTGATGTAGCTCAAACAGCACATGTAGTCTTTTACTGGAGTCTTTTACTGTAGTCTTTTACTTTTTACAGTCTAACTGGAGCTATGGAAATTTTAAATTAGAATTAGATACAATTCAATTCATAAGCAGAATGTAGATTTCTGCTTTATAGATATGTGATGTACCTGAAAGAAACTGTTTTCTCTTACAGTTTAAAAAAGAATGCTTTAAAAAGTGTTTCACTAAAAGCATAGATCTAAAATTACTTCATTTGTGAAGGGGAGAGGCAGATTGTCTGTAAAATGAATAATATTGCAAGATAGATCCTAGACTCTTAAGGTGAATGACCAGATACATGCACCATCAGCTGTAATGATATCTATAGCCTAATGCTATAATAACTCTTTTTACCAAATCTACAAACATTAGTAGGCAATGCACCCCAAGAAACTGATTGGTCCCTGCTGTTGCTATTGAAATTATGCTCTGCCTTTCTGAAGACAGGATTGGAGGGTTTGTGTATTTATCAGTAAGAGACATTTACATTGACACTGACTGACAATGTCCTATTGAGCTTCCCTGAAAAGTTCATTGTGACATTTATTCACACTTAATTAGCATCTCTTGGGATTAATATATCATTTTATCAAGCTAATGCAACCTTAGTATAAAAAGATGTAAATTCAATATGATACCAACACGTACCTGGATATTTTAATTAATCTGCCTAAACTGAACATGCCATTCCAAATTTATTATGATCAAGATTTAAACTCCCCATGGAATTCTCAGAATGTTAATTGGCTATTTTACTAGACAATTCTCTCCTTGTTGTTCAAGTAGCTCCTAGAAGCCCTGTTGACCCTGATAGCAGGTAATGTAAGAGGAAAATCTCTATTTTAATGCACTTATGGAGTAAATAATACACCAGATTTATGTATAAATAATATACTAAGTAATATTTAACGTAGTTTGGGTAAATTGAAGCAAAAGCTTGTGATACATTTTTGTAATTCCTTCTTCATTTAAGGTTCTTTTCTTTACACTGGAGCATTTTTTGTAGGTGAGAAAGGTACCAAGAATGTTGCTAACTGTTGGACTACAGAAATACAGCCTTTTCAGAACTACTGAAGGCATACTTCACAAGGACAGCTCCAAACAGATTTTCGGACTTAAACTCTTGTACCTTTAGATCTTATAAAAAGTACCCTTTGAAAAAGAGATTCTTCTCACTATCCTGTCAATTCTTGCCCAGTTCTTTTCACTTGTGTCCCTTGTATTTTATCCAGATGATATCAATAGATTAAAGAACTATGTAGATACTCCCCTTCCTTCTTCACAATATGTTGTTTTCTCTATTTCTTATCTGTTTTTAAATAACTAAAATCCTTGGGTGCCACAAGGAGTCTTAAATGTTCTCTTACAAATCTTGTCTATTTTTATGAGAAGGCATTGCCATTGATGATTTTTTGGAGGATGAGACATCCAGAGTTTAGCCATATTTGGGAGGAGAGTGACATGTCACATAAGGTATTTGGTGTGCAGCATTGCTTTGAGCTTCTCTTCTTGCTAAGGAAGAGCTGAAAATAACATGGCATTTGAGAGGTATCAGGCTGCACAAGGGAGATATGAAAATGTACATTGAAAAGCAAACATGTCCCTTCAGTGGTATTTCAGTGCATGACCACTACTACAACATTTAATTTTGCTATTCACTGTTTCAGATGAGAGCAACTGCTTATTAGTATATTTTTGGGTCCTGATTATAACATCTTACCAATATGTCCTGAATGCCACCTCCAATATACCTGGATTTTTGACATAGGATGGCAACAAAAATGCACACATTTTACCTTGTTGCCTAGACAGCTGTTTGTTGGTGGTCTGTCATTTTCCATTAGGAAAGGATGTCTCTTTCATTCCAGTGTGAAAGTTCAAATTCTGTCTTTCTCCAATTGTGATGAGAACAAATACCTTGTTCCTTATTCATACTCTGTCATTTAGTGTTAATGTGTGAGGTTTGAGTGCCATGAAGTGTGATTTTTCTAGTTGCTCACACTGTGAAAAAACATCTTCAGCACTCTTCAGCTATACATTTAGGCAGCTTTTCTAAAATTTAAATAGATTTTATTTCATTTGTGTTTTTTGGAGTGCGTATAGAGATGAGCAGGAAGGGGCCAAATTTTGGGTTTGTCATTCTTGTAAGTTCATTTGGAAGCTTTTCAGTTCAATAGACTTTAAATTTGCAGTGATGTACCTGAAAACTGAATTAATCTCTGGACATCTGTCTATTCTCTGATGCTTTAAGTTGTGATGTAGAGATGCTTGTTTTTTTTAACTAAAACCCAAGAAGCACAATTTAATTGCAATTTTATGCACAAAGAGCAATAATTTTCTTCCTGACTGACAGATTCTAAATGGCTGTCACTTGTAAAGTACATAACTATCACTTTCAGGTAGTTTTTCTTTGAGTTGCGTGAGCACTGCAGTTTCTTGTGAAAATTACAGGAAAAAAAAGAAATTTGCCTTAAAAAGGAAACAAGATATACTTCTATCATGGTGAGGGAGGGGGCATAAAACAATATCACACTGCTAATTTCATTTTATTGAGTGAGCCCAGCAAGGAACAGGTGATACCAAAGAACACCTTTCACAACACAGCTATACATGAAAAAAAAATTCAAATTGATTGTTTTTGGTGCCTTCAAATTGGAACCAAAAATATATTTTATAAGCACATTCTATTGAAGCCTATATTCCCCAACACAAATACCTTGGTTAATAAACCTGTGAATATGCTGTACTGAAGTACAGCAAAACTTTATTGTGAGCTGGTTATTTTTAGGAAAGAAATTTCATGTCAATATTGTGTGAAGAATTATTAAAGTCTTCAGCTCTTTTCTCAGGTCTCTAGCTAAAAAAAAAAAAAAGGAATGCTGAAAATTTCTAGATGCTTTCGACTTTCAAATTTGAAATGGACAACATTTTTTTCTCCTTTGAAGATGCTGAAAGAAATGTAGAGAGACTAAGTAATTATTGGAAGTAATAGAAGATTACTTGTAAGATTTTTGTGCTATTCTGTGGTTCTTTGCTCAGGTTCTATGGAAATAGTTGGGAAATGGCACAGTAAATTAAGGTCCTGGCACAGTGGATTAAAACCTGTGCAAGTAATTCTCCAGATGCGAACAATCACTTTGGCTTCTTCAGTCAAATAATGAGCCTCTTTTAACATTCACTGAAGGAAATCTTAGGGCTTCCAGCATTAGCTAAAAATAATTATCAATATGAAAAGAAAGGCTGAGCAAAATTGGTTTTCTGTATGATTTTTTGGAAGTAAGGTTTTGTAGTACATTTCTCATACTTCATAGTGCGTATTGTTGTGAAAGTTTTAGTTTTCTGAGATTAGATGTCAGTCAGCATGGGGTCTTATTTTTATTACTCATTTTATCATGTAGGTAACCTAGAGATAATCCAGAGAGCAGAATCTCACTTGTGGATGTTGTAGATGTATTGACACAGCCACGGTTTTGAAAAGGTCAACAGGATAAAACAGACAAAAGAAGGTGTTACCTTCATTTGATGTGTGGAGAACAGGGGCACTGAAAAGGCAAGCTGAAGCCAAAATTTCAACCATGATGCCAAACTGATATGTGTTCTAATTTTCTGGTATAAAGACTTGCGGGAAAAAATATTTACAATATTGTGAGTGACTCTCTTAAACCTGTTTTTCATTTGAAATTATGTGTCTTCTCTCAGGGGCATACCATTTTGCACAGATAATTTTATAATGTGGGTTCAGGAAAATCTCTTTGAATTCTTTGTAAAGCAGAGGTCAGATTCAGCAGTATAATGTACCATCAAAATTCAGGCATATAGATGTAACACTAATTTTTTAATTGTCATCTGGATCTGTCTTAAATGACAGAAAATTACAGCTTCATTGTATTCTTTGTTTCCAGGGATTAAGATCTTTTCCTGAATGCTCCATTTTTCAGATTTGCTAATTTGAAGGAATCTGTCAACCCCAGGTTCAATGATTTAGGGGGGGTGTTGAATTTATGTTGAAGTTTTAACAGAGATTAGTACAATTTCATGTCCTGTGAGATAAATACCTGCACAGCTGGCCTCCATGTTACTCCTAGCTTTGTTGGTCTCAGTCTCAGGGTTAAAATTTATCAGAATTTCTGAATTTTTAAGGGAAGAGATTTAATATGTCTACAAAGCAGTTGGGTTTTAGGAGTGAAGCTCTCTAGTCTATTTTATTCAAAATAATTGGAATAAAACCTTGCCTTCCCTTTTGTTAAGAAACTTGAACTGAATTTCCTCAAATTGGCTAAGTTTTCTTAAGCTTTAAGAAAAGAAATGCTTTATGCAACTGGTCTTAAAATCACTGCTCTTCTGTATTTTCATCGCAAATTTAGAAGAAAAATAAGGTAAATGTGATGGGGAATAGATGTTTTTTTTCTTTGACTGTACCTGATTGCTTTTAGAAGCTGTATGATTGTTTTTTACCTTGTGTCTTTTTAGCTAGTAGTTAATAAAATATATATGTAGATTTGTCTTGTAGACCATGAGCTGGCATTTTGGACGCAGTGTGTATGTTAAACACATAATCTGTGTTTGCTTGAAAAGAATGGCCTTGAAGCTGTTCACCAGCTTGAATTACAATCCTGGAGAATATTTGCTGTGTAATTTTAAGTGTTAAACTTTAAAATGGTTCATTTGAGCAGTCACTGAAAGAATTAAAAGATCCTAAGAGAGTCCTTTGACAACACCATTGGGACTCTTTATTTTAGAGGTAGATGCTACAGAACCCACTGGTTCTGGGTTTGCTCCTGCCTTTGGGTGGTCCAATGAGGGTTTTAATGACATGAGAGTTACAATCCCATGGCAAAGTACTGTATAAAAATACCCCATAGGGTTGTTTATCTTCTCGTCCTCAAACACGAAGTATTCAAAAATTCACTCCAACTCTGTAAGGCAAATGTATTCCTTTCCTTTAAGATTGCACAGTTCTTGCCTTTGTGGCACCCTGTTTGAGAAGAAGACATCAAAAGAAAAGGGAGCAATTATTATAATACACAGCACAGCCTGGCATCTGAATCTGTAGACATTAAGTATGTCAGCTGTCTCCTCATAAGCATATAGTGATGCCATTGGTTTACAGCTCCGTAGAAAAGAGGTAGAATATAAACTTAAATGGTTTCCTTAAAAAAATGAATCTGGAGCTGTTTCTTCTTCTAAACTGTTTCTCCTGCTGACAAAAAGCAAGTTCTTTAATATGTCAGGCCATTCGGCAATATTTTTTCCCATTCAGAAGAGTTTTGAAAGCCTTATTTTGTCCTTGGTTGTAATAAAACTGCTTGTGAGTTGACATATTTTGGTTTTGCATCAAGTATAGATCACATTCTAACTTAGGTAAGTAAACTTGAGTTTTACATCCCTCAGCTTTGAAGGCTTTGTATTAAGTGACCTACTTAGATTGCAGGAATTTCATCATCATATTTTTCCCACTCTCAATGGTTTTCCAAATAAATGCAAACAAATAAATCTTGCAGTGCCACCTAGACTGGAGCAGTATTTGCCCAAAATATTGCTCTTGTGACTGTTATTTTCTGGCTTTATAGTCATCAGTATGGCAGCATGATATTTTACCTAACTCATAAGCAACTATTCAGCAACAGTGTATTATGGAAAAGCTTGCAGACTCCAAAGCTGTTTTGTGTGTAAAGTTCTTGCCTTTCTTCAGTCTTTGTTTTGGATTGAGTTCTTTGTTTCACCCAAGGTCGAGATAAATCTGCTTTTGTTCACTGTGAAAAAGAGATGCTCATGCCCATTCAAGAAACTCTAAATGATTTAATTTGTGTGAAATAGAAGCAGGAAGGGGCAAAAAAAGCCATCCCTGCAGTTCTGGGAGGACATCAGGTAAGGCAGCAAGATGGATGTAACACATTGAGTCAGGAGGATGCACAGCCCCTGCCCTCCACATTCTTGTCTAGTGCCCCTTTGAACTCAAAACAAGCAAACAACCCCCCTAGATAATTAACAGGAGTAGCCTCTGAGTCAGAGACCTGCCAGGCTCCTACTTTACTGCAGCTTTGAAACAGGAAAAGACAAGAAGGCACTCCATGAAAGATCATATTCTTTCACCACTCTAGTCAGAGAACAAAGGAAATCTCCTTTTTGTCTAATAAAGACTGAAGAGAAGAAAGAGCCAATGTCGCTGTTAGGATTCTCTCACTAATTGCCCAGAAAGTAAGAAGAAACCCCAGACAGTCACAGTTAAGGGGATTTAAAAAAACCTCAAGAAACTAATGAGGAGATAAATATTTTATAATCATGTTCACTGAAGGAACCTGGCCCTCTGACTTCTCCCAGTGTCTCCTGTGCTGCAAGGGAGAGTTAAGGGACAGATTCATAGAGAGAAAACTGTTCTGTAATTATATTTATTGAGAAAGTAAATAGATTCCTGCACAGCAGAGGATGTTAGACAGCACAACATTCATCATGCTGTGATACTTTGTTTTTTCTACTGTAATTTTAGTTCCTTTCTTATATTTGAAGGGGAAAATTCCACCAATATTACAATATATTACAACTTCACCATTCTTGCAATAGCACCTGCAGAATGCTCTGGAAGAGACTTTCTGAATAAATGAGAACTCTTAAACAAGTTATATCAACATTTTGCTTTGGGGAAATGAATGTAATAAGAGCAATAAAATAACCTCAGATACACTTTGGGAGGCTTATATCAGCAATACTCAGTTTTCATACAACAGTGAAAAACAATCTGCTTTCCAACAACTTCACCTCTGATCATTCTGCAGCAATGGCAGCTGCATCCAGTGGAAATCTTTTCTTCTTCGTGTCCTCATCCAGATGTAGTTACAGTCCAGTCAGTTTATGTAGGCTTCTGGATTTGTGTACAGAAAACTAAGAGAGAAAAACAAACAAGAATTCCATCAATCTCAGTCCCAAGACTGCAGGTGAACATAATGGAGGTCATATAGGATATCAGGCAAAGGGACAGGTTTTACAGAGCAAGCACGAGCAAAGAGCTCTCCAGGCTTCCTATCATGAAGAACTGTATCATTGACTAATCAAGGAGTCAATATTTGTTTATTTAAAATATCAAACACTTCTAAGGTTTGATGAAAATTCTTGCTTGGGTTTCATCCCTTTGATCTCCTCCTCTAGGGAAATTTTGTCTTCCACGTTCAACATTTTAACTAGGTGCACGTAGTCTTTTTACTTTAACACCAAGAAACATAGCTTCAAAACTGCAGACTGATTTCTCAGCAGTTGCATAACAGGTTACCACACTAATGCAGAGAAATTTTTTTTACGTTCGTGGATAAAAAAATTTACCAGTTAGCCCATTAATTTAAAGCAGGACTTTGTGACATCCCTGAAAAGTAGTCTGTACAGACATGAGAAAAACAGTGGAAAACAGTAGGCCAGAAAAGATTCTTTGTATTTTTCTTGCTTTTCTTTAATTTCAGCATAGTAAAAATGGGTGAATTTTATTTTATCATAAAATGCCTGCTTCTGCCTTAGTGATTATTTAGACTCACTATCCAAATAATCAAGCCTGACTGCTCGATGAAGTGAAAAAATTGTTTACTGTTGATGATTCTGAATCTCTTGAAACCTTTCTAAAGAATTTTTAATAAGAAACATGAAGCTTATATGTGCAAGTAATAACTGATTTTGGTGGTAACAGCACCAGGCCATAGTGCATGTGACCATGGCTGAAAAATACACAACTTCATTTTGCACCTTTGACTTTTTTACTTGCCCTCAGCCTATGAATCTGTCTCTCCCAGGGCTTCCTCTTCAAAACTTGAAGCAGGTTCATGCAGCAGGATCACTGGTCTAAGATTGCATGTTATATTGAGACACCAGGAAATTATATCCATTATAAGGACTCTAGAAAGAGATTTCTCAAGATTTAAGGTTTACAATTCACGCTTCTTTTCAATTTCAAATGGATAACTCTTCAATCTGAGAAAAAAAGAGGGTAATGTACAATCCACAACATATTTTAAAAAATGGACCTCCTCAACTTGCCATTATGCAGAATTGATTATCAGCAGAAACTGTGCACCACTGAAGTCAAGAGCATTCACAATCCAGAGCTGTGTTTTTGAGTTTTTCAGTAGTATTTTGTGATGTTCAGACACACTTGCACTACTCTAGTCTATTACCTTAGAGACATATGGTATCCCAAAGGATACATAACTTCAAAATCAAAATAACTTTCATAATTTAAATTTAATAATTAAATCAATTAAATATTTAAATCCAATAATTTAAAAGCTTTTACTTCAGTGCAGATTAATTTATGAGTTTTGAATAAGTACTTTGCAGTGCTATAAACTTTGTCAATACATTCATTATCATTTGTGGCATCATTAAACACAACAAGATTATTTCAAAAGAGCTGGGAAATGAGAATGTTGGAATTGTGGAATCAAAGAAGGTCAGTTCTTTCAATTTCTTAAGCTTTGAGTTAGGCTTACAACTCCCATTATTATTAGGAGATCTGTGAAGCTAAATCAAGTCCCATCTCATTTTTTGTGCCCAAAACTGGGAAAATGCTCTGATAACCTGGCTTCTTCAGTCTCTGCTTTATTGTTTTTATTTTAATTCTATAGAAGTAGAAAGAAGTCATGATGAAACAGTTTTTTTAACAGTGTTGATATTGCAGCCTGATTTGCTGCCCCCAAAAATTCAGAAAGATGGCTGTAAAAATGCAATTTATGTTTAATAGAGATTAATGCAAAGTTATCCTTCTGTTAAAATATTTAATGCAGCAAAAGTGAATGGCACAATGTCTAGTGAATTGCATGTGAAGTTAATGATAATTCTTGTCTCATATGCACTCTGCAGATTAAGACAGCAATGCTGGTACATTAATTTTGAAGAAAGTACTATAAAGGTTCTGGAACCCAAATTTTGCCATGAAGTTAGGGACTCTGAAGAAATAATTGACAGTTTGAACTGCCACTTGACAAAATCCTTGTCAAAGGATTAGACCCATACATGCTAATAGGCAAGAAATGGAGGTTAAGATCTGGTTGAAATGAAGAAACATGATTAAAAAAAAAGAACCAGTTTTATTATTGAGAACAGTAGTAATTTAGAGATTTCTTCCCCTTTCTACAGAGATTCATCTTTCTAAGAGGTAAAAAATCTTTTGTGTAAGGATGCAGATAAAATTTCAGTAAAAATAACTTGAAAACTAACCTAGGTACAGCTATTAAAGGAGTTTTTGCTGTATGATGGACTCAAACAAAATATCAATTTGTAAAGGCAACAGCCTATTCTTTATAACATCACCAAACTTGCAAATAGACCTCACATCCACCTCAGAAATTGTTGGTACTGCTTTTAGGTACCAGCTTCTTTTGTATGCACTTTATGGGTATGAATTGTTGGTTTTAAAATCCTACACAATAAAAAGTGGCATGCAGAGATATTCCAAAACAGTTCTAAAACACCTATTATCTTTCAGTGCATTTCAACTTTGGGAGAGGCTTAGAGCTACAGACAAGCATTCCCAGTGTGAGAAGTGTAGATCTCAAGGAAGATAAAATTATGGAAAGACAACTGGGCCTCTGTCTGTGCTGCAGCTGCTTCATTGCACCAACCAAAGTTTTGAATTGCCTTATTGAAAGAAATAAACTTTAAAAATTGCATGCTTACATTCCGTGGTAAAGCAAGTGGATGATAAAGAAGCAATAACTTTTAGTGTGAAATTTCAAAAAAAACCCCAGTAATGCTTTCAGATGACATGCTGAATTCTATCCCTCTGAAAAGCCTACATTTAAAACTTTTTAAAACGATTGAATTTTTCAAACTCTTATTTCAGAAAATTCCACATCATTGATACATATTTAATTGGGGAATAAGAAGCCTTAAGAGCAAGAAATAAGAAAAAATCTAAACCCTGTTTCAAGAATGTAGGAGTTGTGAGAGTTACAGAATTAAGTGAAATACTTTTGTTTTTAATCTCCACATGATGCATAACCTATTTCTGAAGTTGAAAACTTATCCTCATGGCAATTAAATGTAGGAATCTCCATGTTGAAACAACAAATCATTAAAAAAATGAATTAATTCTTTCAGAATACAGGATGGAACATTGGTTACTTTTGCTTAATAGACTATATCACATGCCAGATGTGAACATCTTAAATTATCTTCATGATACAGGCAGTGTATATATGACAAATGCAAAGAATGAATAGGTTATTGGTATTTTAGCAAAAAACCTCTGAACTCAGGAAATGTTGAAAAGAAACCTGTGAAACTGAGGTAAACTCTGCCTTGCTTTCCTATATGAAAAAGACTGGTAATAGATTTCTGAAAAAACCCCCAAAGTCTGTCAACCTCACCTTGAAGACTTGGCATTTAAGAATCCTCTGGAATAATCATTATGTTCTTTAAGCAATCTATTTTCTGTACAGTACTCCATTTCCCTCTCATGATTTTTTCTCTGTCTGATTGACACTGAGTACCCTGTGTTGGTGTTGGCTTTGCATGGTGTTGAATGCATGGTACATCTCATTTCCCAGTCACTCTTGCCAAAATGTACATTTTGTAGTCACATATCAGTCTTGTATATGACAACAAAAAATTAGAAATATTCTTTTCTTGTGTACCTGCTCAGAGAAGGGACAGACACCTGAAGCAGTGGTAACTCTTGCTAATAGGCCAAATGTAACACACAGTGAGACTCAAAGTAATGTCTGGCTACCTAATTAACTTCCCTTCACTATCCAAATTTGAAGCAAAAAGTAAAACTAGCAAATGTTTTAGGTCAGGTAAGCCTTATTAGTCTTTTAGTATAGGTCAGGTACAGCTGGCTAATTGTGAGAAATGCACTTTAATTGCTGTCAATCTAGTTAGCTGTGTGATAAACCAGCTATTCTTTCATTACACTTCCATGCTTTAATGCCAGGGTATTTAGCAATTCCCATCATTGGCCCATGTGTAATCAGACAATTCTGTTTCTGAATTAATTTAAGACTTTAAAAAGAAGCACAATGGTAGTAAGAAGTCTAGTGAAAACAATCATATTATTGGAGCAAATTCTATTTCTGGTCAATATATGCTGTAAAGATTTACAGTCCTTTTCTGTTTTTGCAGGCTCCTGTTCAGCTAGAAGGAACACTTGCTGATCTAAGCTGCAAATGCTAAAGAGTGCTTCAAACCAGGTGGACATGGAAGTGCTGTTTTTTCACTCCACGTTGTCACTTGAAAGACAAAGGAGTAGCTGCAAGTGCCATTGGAGCCAGTGAGGAGCAGTTTGAAGGGATGCAGGAACTGCCCAGCCCTGCAAGGAGCACCCCTGGCAGCTGTCAGGGAATGGAAATAGGTGATTAACAGGGCTTAAACAGGAACATGTGCTAATAGATCTGGTCTTACAGCATCTGAAATCAATGAATTGGTATGGCCTGAGAGCTCCTTGTGGCCAGTAGCTCTTGTTTCTTAAGTGTTACAGCTGTTTGCTGTTAGCTTTCACATTATGTTTGGCATTTGGTTTTCCTGTAAGTAGGAGCCTCATCTGTGTTTATAGTTGCAAAGGCTGCTAGAAATTAGATAATTAGGTTTTAAATCCCATCTGTTTGTGAAAGGAACCTAGATGTGTCACTTCCTCAGCTGAAGGTGCTGTCAACCTCCCTGACTGCATCCACAAGCAGGTACAGCAATCTATTTATATGTATGCACACATACAGATATATGTATATATATGCATTTCAGGGCCCAGGCAAAGATTTTAGCTTGCTTTGTTTTGGCATTGGCATATTTGTGAGGCTGACAACAGGATTGCTAGCTGAAGCCATTGTGATTGCTAGCTGAAGCCAGTTTTAGTGTATATCTTTTTTAATCTTTTCATAATAGAAGGGATAAAGACTGACAAAAGAATGCAGCAATATGTGTGAAATTAATAGCTAATTTTGTGGTTTGGATACAAGTCAGCAAATTGGTCAATACTTGTGATACTGTTTACTTTCTTGGTGCATATTTGTATGCCTGTAGGGTGACTTTTTAATCTGCTGTGAGTTTGCTGCCTGTAGGAAGCCACTCCTATTTTGTGTTCTATTCAGGTGCAGCCTGCCCTTGCTGAAGACAGGCTCTTCTTTGTTTTTCTGTTTGGTCTTGCTTTGATCCCTTAGTCTTAAATATGGAAATATGCATTTTAATTAGAAAAGGACAAGCATAATACTTTACAATTTTAGTAGCTATGTAATAATTTTATTGCTAACAAAATGGACTTTATGTTTCTGCAATGTGAGATGTTAAATGTAGACACAGAACTATTTTTCTTTTTCATGCATGTATGTTACAGACAAAAATTCTCCTCTTTCGGTGCTATTTTGACTAATATATATGCAAAAATCCCCTATAGTAAAAAAGGTACTTGTGAGTTATATTATATCTCAGCAAACAGAGCAATAAACTACCAAAAAAAAAAAAAACTCAGGAAAATCTGGGAAAATCTGTGGTTGTTTAGAATCAATTAAAAGTATCTTATGGTTTTTATCTTTCTTATGAGTGAACAATGTATTTTTAGTAACTTACTTTAGCAAGTTTTGACCATAGCTAGAGTAGTTATTGGTCAACTATATATAAACATTGAGATTGCTGTTAAAAAATTTTGTCCCCTTGAAATCAAGGCAAGTAAAGCTATGAAATTAAGATACCTGAATTAAGGCACTGTTCAGACACTTTATTCCTATTCTAGCATCATACCCGCATTACTTGCCTCAGTAAATGTTTCAAAATGAAGTTTAAAATTCTTAAACTGAAGATAAGTTAAGCATGTGCTTTGGAGGGTATTGAAGCCTTAATTTAAGATTTATCCTAATTCTAAAGGAGAATATATCTCACATGACTAGAGAATGGTAAAATGCAGATTTTTTTCTTCTATTTGGTATTTTTTCCCTTATTTCCTACTGTATTACATCTTCTCTTTTTTTTTTTTTTTTGGTATGCTCAATACAAAATCATTTCTTCACAGTTCTGTTCCTCCCAAGTGAGTGTAATGCTCTACAAAATTGTCACTGTCAGGCTCTAATTTCATCACATAATAAATTCATTTATCCCTACAGTAGTTAAATAAATTTAGAAAGATGTTTTAGCCTGGAATGTTCTCTTAAAACCTGTCTCCTGGTTTTATCACTTTAAAATATCTTTCAAGCAGACAGTTAAAATAATACTTTTTGTTTTCATTTAGAATTAAAAATACAAATTCTCTCAGTGGAGTCTTCAGCAGCTCACAATGATAGGCTAATATTCTGGGACAGATAATATACTTGAAAATGTCAACCATAATTGAAAAAAAAAACCTCAAAAAAGCAAAATTTGACCAGAACTGTTATGAGGGGTCTTATCCTCTCCAATTCTTCTACAGCAGCTAGGCCTGAGGTAGGAGCATCAGCTGCTCTCAGGAGTTTGTTCTGTCACTGAGCTGCCATTCATTGGTCATAAACCTCCATAAACAGCATAATATATTTTTTTTTTTTTTGCCAGGTAACAGTTTTTTATTACTGGAACTCTGCTGGAATGTTTTCTCTCCTTCTTCCTTAACAGTCTGAAATGTCACAGGATCTAGTTTAAGGCTTATTAAAGTTTTGCAGCGGGGGATACCACCTGAGTCTTCCTGCTTTTTCTGGTAAAGCCTTTCTCACTCAGCTGTTCAAAAGATTCAAAAATACATTTCCCCCCCTCTAATTGCCTGTCAATCAGAAGCAAAAGGGATTAGTAAATAGCAACTTCTGCCATCGAAATTGGAATTTGAATCTCACATTGGTTGCTAAAGTAAGTTTTCAAATCTGAGTTGTAAGCTGTAGCAAGTTTCTTGAAAATCAAACCTGCTGTAATACAGAAAAATAGTTCAAACTGCTGTTACAAACTTCTCTGACTTGGCTGTAAATGCCTTCATAGTCTGATGTCAGTAGAAAGCCAGTCTGCATTACAGTAAATAACTGATTCCATGGTCCAGCTGGACTCTGTTTTGTTAGTGAAAATATTGTCTGCTGGACAGTGTGAGAGCCTTGGGATGCTGCTCTTCCTTGTGCATGTGGCTGAATTTGTGTAGCAGTGTCCTGTGGCATACCCTGTTTGCCTTTGAAACAAAGGCAGTCTTTTTTCCAAAGGAATCTGAGAGGTGGATTCTCACATAGGCCAATCCATTTATAATCAAATATGTGCTTAGGACGGGTTATAATGTCTAAAATCTTGACCACAATGTGACATTTCAGCCATATGTCTCCTGAGAACAGCTCATCAATCCACTGACCTGAACTGAAACCACGATTTTGGCTTCAGACAGGAAGTTAGTCTCAGCTGTTTTGGAAAAAAAGGGATAATATCTGCTTTGATTAGTGACAATCAGGAAATTCAAGTAAAAATTGACACTACGGGGAATGTTGTTTGCCCACTAAAATATTGAAACAGAAATGTTTAAGTACTGTACAACACTTGCTCATCTTCTTAATAATACTGTCTGAATAGTATTAATCAAATATTGCTTTGAAAATTCTTAGACATTTCACAAACCATGTAAAGCAAACATTTTGAAATAAAAATGATGTTGCACAAATACTTTACTGCTCATCACAGTACTTTACATGGCTTAGTGTTAATTTATTTCAGAAGGGATAAGTTTTTGCTTCTAACAAACTTTTGGCTGCATATGAGGTCTCTCAGATTTTGAGGGTATCTCTTTAAATCTAACTTTACTCATTTGTCCATTTGCAAACCAATGAAGACAACAGAGTATTGCTATTGATCACTTAAATCTAAGGTCTTCATTTAAATTAAATAGTCTTTCCTCAATACAGACAGTTCTTGTGTCTGTTATATGGGCAGGTGGAGAAGATGTATAATTGTTTCATTGGTGTAGGCATTGGCATAATGTAATTTTTGAGTTCTTGTTACCTGTAATTAGTGAGGGCATAAAAAGTTGTTCAAAATATCAGAAGTCAGCAGTCCACTAACTCAAAAGTTAGTGCCTGGGTTGATCACAGGGTATGATATCAATTTGCAGAGAGAGGTTTTAAAATGTATGATTAAACTTACTGAACTTTGTGTTTGCAAATGTAAAATCTTTTCCTACCTTCAATGCACACATATATACACACACACAAAATAAATAGAATCCATGCAAAACAGATGAATAAGAATTGAATAGGCTTATCTGATGTCCTTTATCCCTTCCAAACCAAAGCTTTGAATTCACTTGCCAAACAATTATTGGAGTGTGTTCAGAAAATTGAAATTAAGTTTTGGTCTACAGCAAATAGTGTATTTTTTAATTCCTCCTCTTTATTTGAAAGCTATCACACTAAACTGAACATAGGTTAGGAGCTGCCACTCTGTAACTGCTGTAAAAATAATAGACAAATGTTTGACTAACCTTGTTTGTATGCAGAACTGTAGTGCATATGTGAAATAGCTAAAAGTGGTTGTAGATACAGTAACTTAGTAATTAGTAATCCTTGCATACAAATACCGTTTGGATGGATGTATTTCAGGGTAGACAGAGCAGCATGTTCAGTCAGTTTTCCTCTAAATGGAGCAAATATTCCCATACTATACCTGGCAGGTAACATTCAGTAGGTTCATCCCTGTTATCAAGTTAGGGAAACAACATGCTTCTAGTGAGTTTTACACTTTGTGCACATAACCTGCTTTTCTGTTAATTTGGGGCAGGAAAGGTAATCAGAATTCAAATTTGCCGAAACTCACTGTTGGGACTTGGGCTTAAAAGCCCTAAAACTTCCACACACCTACACTGTTCTGCCTTTAATATGGTTGGCAAGTTTAATCACCAACCAGAATTGATTTTTGCAGCTCAAATGGGACTAAGGCATGGCTGCAACCTCTTGTCAGATGTCCCTGTGAACGAATAAGTTTTAGCAGAGTGGAAAATACCCAAATGTGTCTGAAGTAAATGGCTCCAAGTTGTTCTTTCCAAAGCACACATAATTCAAATAGTTCAATTGTAAATAAACAGACATGGTTAGCTCAGTTCCTCAGTCTGTGCAGTGTGTGGCAATAACAAAATTATCGGACGTGTTGATCTGATTATAGCAACAAAGTAGATTTCCCATAACATCTTGTTCTGTGCTTGTTTACTGTACTTCCCATTTCTTTTAAGAGCATGGGGCTCATTGAAAAGGGTACAGGCTTCCAGGAAAGTACATCTTACTTGAGGGATGATAAATTTTGTTAACTTTAGACTATTTGAGGTCATTATTAATTGTTCCTTGGGTAGTTTATAGAAACAGCTGGAAGAATAAACAGTAGCATTTTCCTGTAGCTTTTAGCAGTTGGCTTTTCTAACATGCTTTTTCATCCTTTTTCCTCAAATGAACAAAAAAGAATAGTATTTCCACAAGCCCTGATAAATCAATAACTTAGTGCAGTTAGTTACACTTATTTAGTGCAGTTAATATTAAGAGTTTATAGGATTTTCTTTGTATTTACTTCTTTATTCCCCCATCAGCCATTAAAGAACATTCTCATTTTCCACATGAAAGGTTCAGGAGCAATTTCACAGTGCAAACCCAACAAACTGAACAGCACAAGATTAACTGACTATACTACCTTGCATTACTAGTTAGGCTCTGCCTGTAGGATTTAAATTTGCACAGCCCTTCTGAACAAACATAAACAATTTAACTACATCCCAAATGCTTCATAGAGAAACTCTGTTCAATTTCTTCCATTTCTGGATTGCACATTTAAAGTAATTTCTCCTAAATTAAATGTTATTTGGTTTATTAGAATAATCAGAACAGCTTCAGATTTTAATAAAGTTATTTTAGACTAAAGCTATTGAGATGGGTTTAAAAAGCCCCAAACCAACTAAGAAATCTCAAGGCACAGGGAATGGAGGTAGTATTATACACACATAATCATATCCAAGCATCCTACATTTTTTAGCCCTGCTAGAGTATAAAGTGGTTTGCAACTTTAATCAGATGATCCAGATAAGTAGAAGATATGTTTTTCCAGACATTATATTTAATGCAACTGATCAAACACAGAAGAGTTACTCAACCTTCATTTTGTCAAATAACAGCCTAACTCATAATTACCTTTTCAAAGCACCTGTCCTCATGTTGCTATTTCTTAGTCCTGCTCTTTATGTGGACCAAATGGGATTAAATACAACAGTATTGCCTGCACTGTTTAAAATCACATTTTGCTGTTTCTGTAGGACTGGAGAGTTGCATCCTCTAATGGCCGTTTTATTTGTTTCTAGGTTTTCCATGAATTTACCAATTTCTTCTTTGAACTGCATGTTTTTCTAATCTGTGTATCAAGGCTTCTTTTTCTAACTATTGTGACTTTTAACGTGGCATTAGTAATTTTTGTTTCTGCTGTGCTACTTTGATATTGGCAGGATTCAGTTCAAAAGAATGCTATGAAGCCTTCATTAGGGGAATGTGATACCAGGCCCTGGGAATTCAGCCAGGGGGAATCAATTGGTGACATATTCAAAGGGGGAAAGTGTAATGCAATACCTTCTTTGAATTCACATGCACCACAGCAGACTCCTGAGATGTACAAGTAGAGAGCCTGGGCCAAGACTTGGTGGTTGTGTTCAGTAAATTCTTGCTTAAGACCTGAATGCTGTTTGTATTAGGTTGGACTCCAAGGGTGATAAACCATGCTGTATTGTGGCTTCAAGGCAAGGTTTTCAAATATTTGTTCTATGTCCATAAAATGGTATTAGGGCAGGGATGAGACCAGGGAACAATAAGTGTAGTGTGGGCATGATTGGTGTAAGCAGAGAATGCCCTACTTTGCTCAACTGGCAGGAGCAGGATGTGTTGAAAAAGTCAATGTTTGACTTGCAAGATATTCCTGAGTATGAAGAACAGTAAAATAGTATTGAAAGGCCAATTCTTAATGAAGCATATTGCCAGAAACTTAATGGTTATCCTATATAATTCAGTATCCACATTTCAATGAATTACAGTTAAATGACATCTTAGAAAGGATATAGTCTAATCAAAGGATCAAGAAGTAATAATCCTACAGAAATGTTTTAACTGACTAAACATCTTGTTGTAGCTAGACTTATTAGTAACCTGATAAGCATGTAGGTAACTAATTGCAGGTATTTAATTATGGGGTGTAAACATTAGAATTTGTCTCCTAGTTATCTTTTAAACTGAAGGGATTTCTTTCATCAGCATGGGAATGAGTGGAAGGGAAAAAACCCTCTACAATCCACTATCTGTATTTGTATGCAGTTTTTTCTGATTTAATCTTGTACTAAATACTGGTACTGCTTATGCTGAAACCTTGTTACTTAAAACCACTTTCTTCAAAAGCTGTAGCAAGTGCATACGAAAATTTTCCACTTTCCCTAGGCACTCTTTTGTCTGTTTTTGCAGTCCACTCTTATCTGGGATACTCCTTGTTGTACCCTCTGCTTTACCACAGCTGACTGTTGGTTAGGAAGAAAGTGTTTGGGTATTTTATTTCAACTCTGATTTCTGTTCTTATCTAACAAAACTGTCTGGGTACATGCAGAAACCATGACAATGGAAGACTGTATATTATCAGTTTGAGCCTGTTACATGTGATTACCTCTGACAGCATTAACTTCTCTGTCATTTTCCACTGTACTCAGTGTCTCCAAATGTCTCTCAGTTCCTATCCACAGGCATTCCAGGTTCTGATTTGGTTTTAAAAAACAAGCAGAAATATTCTTAAAGCAGAGCTCTGAAATAACAAAGTTCTTTGACTCATACTTTTTCACTTACATGTTGTGCTTTCTACTCTTCATAGCTCAGCTACATTTCTGAAATTTACCCTTTTATCTGGATTGCTTTTCTGGCATCTGGAGAGAGCCCTGACATATAGTGCAATGAATTCAGGCTCCTATGACTCTTAGTGGAAATATGTATGTGGGGTTTTTTAATGTTAATACTGATTGTTAAATAATGTTATTTGAACTTTACATGCAACTGTAAATTGTGTGTAAATTCAAGACTCTAATGAAGTCTTACACTAACATCATCTATTTATATATTTACCCAGATGGATATTTAGAATAGCTACATTTGGGTAATTCAGCATCATAATACTACAAAATACAGCATGTTGGGTCACTTTGTATTGGTGTTTCTAAGGAGCAAGTCAATAGAGGATATGCTTTCAGGAGTGGACTGTGCTGATTTTTTTCCCACAGGAGCTGTGATTCAAAAGCTTTTAGAGGACTTTAATCCTCTGTTCTAGAGAAATGGAAGAGAAGTTGATCATTAGAGATGTTAACCAAAGTTCCTAAATCACGGCCATAAAAGTTCTGTAAGTTCAATGGTTTTGTATAATGCTCATTCATTAAATAATGCCTAATGAAAGGTTAAAAAGGTTCATATTGTGGGAATGATAACGGAAAAAGCATAAAACAGGTACCACTGCTATGCAGCAGTGTAGATAGTCTGTGCCATAGTGAAAATGAACATCAAGGGAGGGGGAGGAGGTGATGAACATCAGAATCAGAATCGTAAGTTTTGTTTTGCAAAACCATGGACTCTATGAAGAAACACCTGTGAGTTTCTGTAGGCTTACATATTGCAGGCCAGTTGCATCTTCAGTGTAAATATCTGACCTACCTGTCAAAGGTATTGCATCCTGGAAAGGCTCCCTATGCCCACACTTATAGCACAGGGATGAGGAATTAAACAACTAAAACCAAATATAGACCATACAAATAAATGCAGTAATGTCTGTGTTCTAGTGATGTATCATTTAGCTGGGAAGCAGATCTACTTTCCAGAGAGATACAGCAACATGTGAATATTCAATTCTGATGTAGCTTGCCAAGAATGTAAATATTTTTATATGGTGATATGCAATATTAGATCATTCCCTGGATTCCTTCCCCAAACATTTTGCACAAAAAATACACAGTTTTCAAGCACTCATACTGAGATGAACCCTATTTTCTATGTTCCAAGTACTGGCATTGAAGGGAGGTATAAGAAAATACTTTGTACAAAGAAGTGTTATGTGTTGAAATACCCATTGACAGGTAAGTGAGACATACCCAATTCCTTTAGATTATTTTATTTCAAAGCATTATATGTACAAGTTCCTTCCTCCCAAGAAATTAAGTGTTCAAATTCAGATGCATTGCCATATACCTCTCCAAGTGTTTTGTGATCTTCAAGGATGTATTGTAAAACACTGAACTATGGATGCACTGCCTGATTCTCCAGGGGATGAGATTGTTGCTGAATAAAGCAGTGAAGGCAACTATGCTTAAAGGTGAGATAAGGGAATATAATCAGTTTAATAAATCATTTTATTGCCTTATTATTTGCATTATGTAAATGCAAAATAATTACAACATGTAGGAGTCACGACCCTTCAGAATAATCTTAGTGTCTTGACTTCTGCAGATGTGTGCCTCACTGATGTATGGGACTGTAAATACCAAAACAGTTATACAAAAGCTAGAGGAAAATGGGCACCAGTGTGAGTAGAAAGGCAGAGATAGGAAGTGCTATTTGATTTGTGTCCAAGAAGGTGCTGGAATATGAAGTGAACGAGGCTTGGAGGGCAAAGGTGTATTGGATGGGAGGGAGGGCCCTTCAGAAGGGCACAAACAGCACCCAGACTTTGGAATGTGAGTGTGGAAGTCCTCTTTACCATGGCTATCTTGACATTCTGACTGTGTTACCATGAACTGTTGTCTGATGAGGCACATTTGTCCTTTTTTCTTCTTGTTCTTGAGAAGCATGGGAATGAGATTGTAAGTCACTGCTGTCCCTTTAGTACAGATTTATATTCTGTGTCCTTGCAGAAGTAGCAGATGGCTGCCCAGGAAGCCTTTTGGGGCACCCTTAATAGAGTTTGGTGGAGATGAGTTTGTTACATGGTGTGATCTCATCTCTCATCTCATTGTACCACTTGCACCAGAAGAAGCAAAAAGCTGTATTAAGAGAAATAGATGTTCCATGGATGGAATGGCTGTTGATGCCCCAAGGACACTGAAGGACTGGAAAGAAAAGAAGATCATGTCTGTGATAGATGGAAGGACTGGCATGCATTTTATTATTCAGATACCAGAAAGAATATGGAATAAGTTTAGGGACTACTGCACTCTAATGAACTTGCTTTGAGAAATTTTCTGAAAGCAGCTATTTACTGAGGATATCAGCTGCAGCCATCTGGAACTGAGGGTCAAACAGAGCTGATTATTGCCAGCTCAGAATTGGGATTTTCAATAACTTTGCAGCATTGCTGAACTCCTACTGTTTAACCCTAAATGACATTTATTAAGTTTGTGCAGACAATGGGCTGACAGAGTCACTTCCTCATTATTAAAAGTGCCTTTTTCTAATCTTGCATCATCTCAGTGCTTTATTTAAAACTAAAATCAATATTCATGGTGCAGAGGGCTTTCTTGCCCAACTCTTTCATAAATCTCTTAAGTACTTCTTAGTTTTCAAGTACCTTCCTTCAGTGCAGACAGCAAATATAATAGATCTATGAAAAGACAGTCTCAGAGAAAGTGCTTAAAGTTCATTAAACTCTAAGAAAGTGCCAAGCTTGTCGTACTGGGTTTTGCTTCTTCCCAATAGGGTATTTCTGTCTTGCATATTAAAATAGTTACTGAAAAAGTTTTTTTGCTACGTTGTATGTTAAAATATTAAAAGAACAAAATAAGCAGTACTTGTTACATTAGTTATCAATCTACCAGGAATTGTACAGTGTAGCTATGAAGTAATTACAGAACTCATAACTGGAGCAATGTCTCAAAAATGACGTAGTGGCGATTTCAGCAGTCAAGTGAGAATAAATAAAAGATTAAGCAAGAATTATTTCAATCATGTATGCTGTCCAAAGAAATCTCTGTGTCAGGTGCATCAATTTAGACCCTGCACAAGACCCTGAAGTAAGGTCCTCTTGTAAAAAGTCAAACCCAGTGAAATATCCTGTAGTATGGGCAGAGGAAAACTAAAGGTAGCTCTTTATGTATATGTGTAGAAGTTAGGGGATGAAATTGGTATTATTTTAAATTATATATACTCAAGCTAATTGCTCTAAATAAAATCAGAAAGAAAGGATGGAATTTCATACAGAGAAAATGAAAATTCTTAGGCCTAGAAGTCTCTGTAATGAATCAGTCAAACTAAGTTAGGAGACAGAATGATTAAAGGACTGTAGTAAGACCATGCTGCAAATGATCAGAGCAAGGAATGCTGGGGAAAGAAGACATCATGTAATAAAGAAGGCATTTATTGATAAAAACACTTTGATGATGGCTGACGACGCCTCCATAGTATTAATTTGGTAACCTTTGAGATGCTGTGGAAATAATAGCTGTTGTGGATTGCTGCTTGCTGCATTGTATCAGGAACAGCAAGCACAAATCTGGCTGTAGCAAAGCTAATGCAAATACCAACCTGAGTAAATAAGGAACTGTTGGTGGACAAACATCTGTCTAATCTGGGAATTAAACCAATTACTACCGAAAAGAGGTGTGATCTCAGCAGTTTTAGTTCTAGAAAGAAACTGATTGACATGGGGAAATGTATTGGCTCAACCTTATCACAGAGTATGAAACATTACAGCAAAGATGCTCATAAAATTAGCTAGGAATATTGATATTTTCTTTCCACAAATTGGGATGGGGTAAAATCCTTAAGAAGTATAAGTTGTTTGTAGCATAATTCTGAAGTCAGCTGTGTTTGAGAAATGAAGTATGGTGCTTTGACTCCACCCTTGACTGCAGCTGCTCAATAACTTCCAGTGGCATCTCCTACCTTTGCATATAGTAGTGTAAACTTTACAGGGACATTAAGAAAGCCTAAGTATATCTTAGAGATGGTGCAGGATTTTGTGAGTTTGGATGGAAATATGAAATGTGTCAAAGGGATTCATGGAGGGGAGAAAAAATACTTGACCTTTTGTAAAAATGGAGACAAAGATCACAGAACAAGTGTAACAGAAGAGGGGGATGAAAATGATAAATAAATTAAAAGGAGGTGAAAGCAGTGTCCGCTCATAGGCTGTAGAGAGAAATCTTTCTCCTCATACTGTGCCAGAAAGCATTTTTAATGTAACAGTTGCAGAGAAGAGAACAGAAAAGTCTCTGCCTGGTCTCTTGCCCCATGTTCTTATAAGAGTTTGTGAAGAATCTTGCTGGAAAAGTTTGATGAAGATAAGGTAGAACTAAACAATCTGATCAGAAGGGTAGAGCACTTTTTCTGGTATAAATGAATAGTACCGATCGTATTTTCTAGTACTCTTTCCAAGACACATATTTTTTAAACACTGCTGGAAACATAGATTTGGCCTATTACAACAGGCTTATTGCCTTACTGAAAAGCTGACCATAAAATGTGTTGTCAGGAGACAAGATGCATCATGTTAACCCTGAATCCTAAAGCACAACAGGAAAACATTGAAACAGCAGTGAGGAGTTTATAAAAAAATACCAGCACCATGTATCAAAGAATGTCAGTAATATAAAACATTTTCAGTGTCTTCCAAATACATTTTACTGTGTATTTTTTATTTCTCCTTACTGCAGCAAATTACAGGTAGGCAGGTGGTTTTCCAGGACCAGTCTTGCTACTCACTAGTCACAAAACCAGTCCTTGTTTTTTTTCCCCAAGTATTTTTGCTTTATTTCAAATTTCTTTTAAAGAGACTAATTTATAAAAGCAAGTTGCCTTTTTTTCCTCACAGATGAAAAACGGGATTAAGAGAGTCATGAATTAATTTGGTGAGCCATAGAATATTCCTTCCAGTGAGGCACAGATAAAACTGGGGGCAGAACACAAACCTCCTCAAACTCAGCTCCCCTTCCTCTTGCCTACTTTGTACAATTATTTCACAGCTGAGTCTGAACACAGCTTGAAATAAACAGTCCTATTTGGAATATAATGGAGACTTTTTTGGGGTATTTAATGAGGCAACATGATATGGAAGTGGTGTCTTCAAAAAAGATTCCTGTCAGTGGCTTGCACCACGCGAGCACAGATGTTCAGCAGAGTAGCAGTGAGATGTTCACCAGAGTTCTGAGCTCTGTCTAGCAGCTCCCCTCCAAATGTGGGAGCTCCTGCAGCTTGTCCATTATGTTCCTGTTTGGCAGAAATGTGCCTGCTGCTGTGCTGACACACATCACTGAGCCTTGTTCTGTGGGTCTGCGTTTGTGTGCAGGCACGCTTCTCTGGAACCAGCAAGGGGATCTATCAGACCTGGGGAGGCTTGATTCCTTTTTTTTATTTTTTTAAATTTTTTTTAAAATTCTTTTTCTTCTCTGAGCCTATATATTCCTTTATGTCACTGAAGCTTTGTAAGAAACAGAGGTAATTCATAATAAAATTCAACAAGTAAGGACAAAGCTGCAGAAGACATATATACCCTAACATACTGGATTTTGGAGTTTTTTCCTCCCCACTCCCCTCCCCTATTGTTATCAGCTAAAATGCAGGTTTCAGTGTATGTACTGCAGGAATTCTGGTAGCTCATTTCTACTTTCTTTAAGCAGTTGGTCATTTAATTTCAGGGACATGTTTTGGTGCGTGCCCTCAATAGCAGGCCTTTGGTGGGCTAGATGTGAAGGAATTGTTTGCTGGGGATGGAGTGGAGTTGGCATTGCTTTTATGGAGGGGGAAGAATTTGAGTATTAGGAAAGATTTGTAGTATGATTTCTGTATAACCAGGTGCCATGGGACAGATTAGGAAATCCTGGAAAATGGGATAGCTGCTTCTGTACGTAGAACATGGGCACTGAAGGAGAAAAGTGATTTTTGCACATCTCTTGAATCTTCATGCTTGCAGGAGGAATGGCATTGGTAAAACACTGGATTACATTTTCAAATGTGCTGACTATCTAGTGACTGTTAGCTTCAAGTTATCTTGGGGCTGTTCAAAAATGCTGACTGTTAGGACCAATGAAGGGTAGGATCCCCCTTTTCAACACAAGTTGCCTTTAAATCTTTGCATTGTCTCTACTCATATGTTTTAATCTGCAAGCTCATGTATTTTAATTAACTACATGTACTAGTACTCTGTCTATTTATATATTTTTTAATCCTTTTTCTTGTTTTCTTTGCTGAATTACTTTCAGACAATCAGTTTAGGTCTTAAATGAGATTTAATGGGTGCAAGTTAACTACTTTGTAACTTCAGAGAGAGTAGCAGCATCCATACTTCAAGATACCTACAAGCTATTGTAATGTACTGAAATAACTATAATACAAAGTGGAGAAACTGTAGATGTACTTTGAGTATGCAGTGAGCAGAACACAGTTTGAACATAAAATGCAAGTCCTCTTCTATTCTGCATGTCATGCTCGCTGAATTTTGTGCGGATTCTTTTGAATCAAGCCATAATATCTGACTTAAAATTTTAAGAAAAATGTCCCTGAAATCTGTGGCAGTGAACAACTGGCAGTGCTAACTTGTCACACAGAATGAAGTAGTAACTGATGTATTGTCCAGGTCTGCAATAATCATCTGAGCTAAATCAGTGGCTCTGTGAGAGATGTGAAATGTGCTTTTCACCAGTGTTCTGCCCCAGTCCAAATGCTAAGGGTAACTGATAGACTGCTTATGCAAATTTTGATGCTGCTCAGATTTCATTGCTCTTTCAAATGTGTTTTCAGGAACAATTGCAAGAGTTGCGATTTTAATCTCCATGCATTGACATAAATAATTTTAGCGTAAATCAGAGTTGGACTTCAATGTGACGGATTTCCTTCTTTCCATTTTATAAAAGTTTGGATACTTGGGAAGAAGAAACACTGCTTTGGATCATGTGCCATAAATAATGTTTTGTTTCATGTTTAGTTAAAACCAAAATAAAACCTCTGGGTAACAATCAGCCTGTCTCCCCCATCTCTTAAGGGTGCTGCTCTGATGACTTTTCAGCACAACTACAGATACTGAGTTTGTGGGTATTGAAGTCAGCAGGCAGAGGCAGTTGTGATGAATATCATAATATTTTATTATTGATGTATCAATTTGAAGTATGGTGAGAAATGTAGGTAAGGAAAGTTAAATTAGTGAAAAGCCACTTTTATTTATCTATCTAACACTGAAATATTTTGTGGGAAGGAGAAAGAGACAATGAAAAAACTGGTGCAAAATGGCAATGAAAGTGATTAAGGGCCTGGATTTACTTCTAGACAGGACACAATGAAAGAAAAAGGGGAAAAGTAATAGTTCAGGAAGAAAATGAATGAGAAGATACATGGTAGAGGTTTGTGCAAGCTGGTGGTATGACTGCTGAGTAGCTACACTGTTTGCTCATGTTTGCACTTTCCAATGTTAAAAGAACATGCTTTAAAAATAAATACAAGTGTTTAAAAATGTATACTTTTTCTGCATGGTAGATAATGATCTCATGATGTATAATTAAGAGCTTCATAGGTTTGGGTTCTGGCTTGTTTGGCTACACTTCTTAAAAATCCAGTTAACACCAATTTCCACAATAACATGGTGGGAGGAGTGTGTGGGGGAATTACAATGGAAACAAAAATTGTGCCTGTCCATTGGAAAACAAGCTGCTTTTCTGATTGAGTAGGGAATAATGTATAACAGGACTGCAAACTAGTGTGTTAAGTCAGAAGGTAGACCGGTAGATCTGTTATACTTTTATCTTAGTTTTTTTATATTTGGCACCTGTAGTTTTTCCACATTAAGGAAATGGAACAAGAAAAAGCTCACATCATCTTGGTGTCTAAGAAACCCTAAACAGTCAGGAGCTGGCATGTGACCAGCACTCCCATTATTTGTGGGCTAACATCTGTAACCTTTGTTTCAGACCTCTTCTCTGCCTAATGAGTTTAGCAGCCACACTTATTGGCCTCAGCAACTCATTCTGTGTGGAGAGGGGCACTGAGTTCAGCAGTGCAGCAATCTGCACTGCATCTTTGTTTCATCTGGGTTAGAGACCACTTGCCTGTGATACTGAGTGCTTCTTTTATTTCAAGGGTAGCGTAGATGCTGGTCAGGGGATTGGGAAAAAAGGTGAGGACTTGGTGAAATTGTGCAATGAGATGGAAATATATCTGCCTAGCACCACGATGTTGAACAAAAGAAATTTTAATATAAAAGTTCTTGTATGTACAGCGGCTGCATAGAATCTAAGTGGTTTTCATAATATGTGTATATGTATTAATTTACCCCAATGTGAGGCTCAGGGTTCCTCTTTTGCCTTCTCTATTTCCTTGGAACTTGGCAAAGTAGCATGAGACTACTCTGCTTGGGGGTAGACATCTGGTCTTGGGGGATGGACAGAAAAGCTGATTTGTTAAGGCATTTCCTGGGGCAAGGCTGCTGAAGGCAAGTCAGACTGCCTGTCCAGGACACCAGGCAGGATGTGACCAAATCTCTGTAGCTCATGGCTCACTCTCTCTGCCAGGACTGAACTGCAGGAGAGATGGGGCAAGGAAGGGTAGGAGGGGCAGCCTTTCCTTCCTCCTCCCCTCTACACTGCTCCCACTTCTCTGACAAAAGCAGGAAAGAGACCTTCTCTACCATTTCCATCCCTTCCTTTGCTGGGAGACAATAGTCCAGCCTCAATCGTGGTTTGTGCTGAGAAACCTTGAGCCAGCTCTGTCCTGGAGGATTTATGATTGTGTTTTTAGACTCCAGATTATCTCTTGATCTTTTGCACTCTTGACCAGAGCTCAGTAATTTGGAGCAAGAGAAGGAAGATCTCTGCTGTGCTCCTGCTTAGTATCTAAAATCTTGTTGTGTTGTCTTTCTTTACCAGTGCAAGTTCTTTTCTTATGGAGAGACCTCACTGAAAAGGGAGAGATTCAGTTTATTTAGCTCTTGCTCTTCTGGGCAGTAATTTGGGGGATAATTTGGTAATTTGCCAGGGTGCATGATAATAAAATGACGTCACAATGCCAGGAAATAAATAATTTGTTTACTGAAAAGTCCAAAGATCGAAGTTCCAGATATGGTGTAACTACTCCATGGCACTCCATTATCACATTTTCCTATCTTTTCTGTACACCATTGAGACAGTGGTGCTTTTTTATTTTATCCTTGAGTTGGTCACAGTGATGGAATGTCTTTCATCACTTCAGGTCAGGCTGCCCAGGTTCTCTTGAACATGTGGATTCAAATCTGACTTGTTATTGCAAATGGAAATTGGGTGTATCAAAGTGTTAACTGATATTATTTTTCAGTGTTTTACACATCAGCCTAAACAATGTGTGAAGAGGACTTTTCTACTGATAATTTGAATCTAAAACCAGTTTCTTTGTGCCGTAGTTGAATGTCTCTTCCACATGTAGCTGCATTGTACTGGTATGTAAAGTGATGGAGAGTCAGAACTCTTATTTTTAACTAAGAGATGGACTGGGGTTTTTGTGAGCATAAGCAGGGATCACTCTCATGGTGCTGGTACCTATAAAGATGCTTCTGTCTTTCATCTTTGCTTTCCTCTGTGAACCCTCAAACTTGTTGATTTAAACTTTGTTCGAGTTCCAATCTCACCCTTTAGATTCCCCAGTAATTTATACTTTATGCCTGTGTGTAATTTCTGTTCTTGGCATCATGTTTGGGGGATTACTTTGTGCTGTCATCCAGGAACATCCCCCTGCTCCAGCCTGGTACCATGTACACCTCTAGTGAAAAGAACAAGGGAAGAAACTCCCTCACAGATAGGAATTGTTACACTGCTGCCTGTGCTGTCCTTGTCTTTGAGTGATACTAAGATGTGTTCTTTCTCCTGAAATACAACCCAGGAAATTGCTCTTGTTTTGTTGCAAAACTGATGATGTTTTCCATAGTGATAAAAGGATTTAACAGAGGATTTCCTTTTTTTTTTTTTTTTTCCCACCTCCCCTATATCTATAGCTGCATTTGACTTAAAATTTTTGGTTCCTAGTAGGATGACACAAGATGACCAATTTGCATTTATATGTCATGCAGTGATATGTAAAAACTCATTTTGGAACAAAAAGCTGCTTTCTGAGGAGTCAGTGGTAACCCAGTTGAAAGTTGAATTAGCATTTTCATATAGAGAGAGCACTTGGTAGCTCAGACAGAATGGAGATTTTAATGGTATATTCAGTGGAAGCCATGAGGGAATGTTTAAGCAGAGATTATCACTAACTAAATTAAAGACTGATAATTTAATTTTGCTTCCAAAGAAAGATGATGCGAGTTGCATCCTTCCTCTCTGGCATTGGTTAGGAAAAATACTCATAATATAAATTATATTCTGGCATTGGAGAAGTGTCCCCCACAGTATTCCTTTCATTTTCTTGATTAGAGAGCAGCCATGCATGGAAGTGACAGTTCTACCATCAGAGTATGTTCATGACTAAGTTACATTAAATAGTTCTTCACGTTAACACTGTGTCTGCTGTAATTTCACCTAAAGAGTTCACAAAATATCTCACATCTTTTAGCTATACACAGAACATCAGAAGGAACCTCATAACAATAGGAGCAGAATTTTTTTACTGCTGCCAGGTTACAAAAAAGCATTTTAAAAAGCAGCTGTACTTTCAGTGTACATGTAATGATTCACCATAGATGGCTGTGTGGCATTTATCACCTCCAATGCTAATCAGCCAGGATAGTGAGTGTGGTTATAGCCATGTCACAGATAATGAATCTGGACTTTGACATAGGATGGTTCAGCTTTAGAAGTCAGTGACTGATCAGTCACAGGGCAGGTTAATGGAGAAGCTAGAAGACACTGCACTCAAAGATAATCCTTCCAAAATGAGAGCTTTGGAAGTGAAAGTTCTTAACATGTTTTTAAGGTATAACCTATTTCAGTGCGTCAAAAAAAAAACAACAAAAACCAACAAAAAACCAAGAAATTCGGCTGACAAATGGCAGGTCACAAATGAAATTAAAACTCTCATTTTTTTCCCTTTTGGAAACAATATAGTATCCTCCTTGAAGTTGCAATAATGAGCCCAATGTAAAGAAAGAAACACCAGCCTGTGTTTAGAAAGTGAATTACTGCCTGGTTTACCGTGACTTCTGTGGTTTTACTAAAAAAACTCAGTAGCTGAGATCTATGAGTGTGAGAATTTAAGGGGAGAGAGTGAAGCTTATAAACAGAAGTGAACTTTCATCAGTGTTTTGAAAACAAACTTTGCAATTAGCTTCATGGCTTTCTATGTACTTGAGTGCTTGAAGGTGGCAAGAGTCTTGAATCTTCCCTGGGGGTTAAATAGCACAGAGAAGGCTTTTAAAATACAGGTTGTATACAAGATATAGTCACCTACTCACATTCAACAAGTACATGCCTAAAAAATCCTGGTGGGGTGACAAACAGGGCAGTTGTGCCTTCTCCCATGTCTGATGTGACTCACAGGTCCATAAACCAACCAAGCAAAATCTTGCAATGCATTCACAGATCTGTAGGCAGTCAAAGCAAATCACAGTGTGGGTGTCATTGAAGAGCCTGGACAAAAGCCCTTGATCAGATCCACTGTTTGTTCTACAGTAATTGTGGTGTCTGAGTATTTTTTCGGGGGTATACACAAATAAAGCACTACCATAATCCACAGATAACACAGCCATTGTCACAGCATGGACATTTAAGCCCCACATTTGAGAAGCATGCAATTGTTACTTTAGCCCTTAAAAATACAAAAATCCAAAACAATTCACTCTCAAGCTGATAAATCTGGTTTAATCAAATTTAAGAATTGAAGCACAAAAAACAGATTCAGAAATGCAGAGATACCAGTCATGGAAATGTGTGTGACCAAAGACAGAATCTGTACTCAGCAGCTGCTTTAAAATGCACATGAATGGAATGGCACTGCTGCTGCTTGTGTGCCTGGCTGCCCATCAGACATACCTGACAATTACACTCAGTGAAGACAAAACACAAAAGAGAAATGGGAGTAAAAGAAATATTGCTGGGGCAGAGGCCAGTGAAAGAAAAAGGTTTGCTGTGCTGCCTCTTTCTCTTCCTCCCCAGACCACTGGATAAAGGAGGTGGCTTGTAATCAGAAGGGATGGACAGAGGGTTTTGGGGTGGTGTGTTTTGTGTGTTTTTTTGTTTTTTTTTTTATTAAAAGAGTGAGAGTGCAGAAAGTCATGTATTGTCAGTGAGTCAAAGTAGATTACAAAGGACAGAGAACACAAAAAGAAAAATGGAGCTAAAAAAGATGTTGGTTGCTTTTTTTTTTTTCTACCTCTAAAGAGCTTTAAGAGGAAGGAGAAAAGTTTCTGTATCTAAAAGGAATATAAATGAAGACATTTGCAGTTTCTGGGTCAGCACAAAGGCTGCTCAGCTGATAGTTGTACAGCCTCCCTTGCAGGAGATCAAATTTGGGATTGACCTCAAGAATTTTTCTCCCTTGACCTTCCAGATGGAGGTGTTTCAACCTGGAAAGTGGGTTTTGCACTGTGCAATCCCAAACAACTCATATGGGAATCACACAGATTTTGAGATGAAGTGTAAGCCTTTTAATGAGATAGTTTGCTTTGCCATTTGGAGACAACACCTACATAGCTACTGGACTGATAGTGTTGACTTTAAAAATTGGGTAGATTAACAATTATTTGGATTCTTGAGTAACTGCAACAAAAACAAAGTAGGAAAGGGCTTGCAGCCCCATTCCTCTAAATTGCTTGGATTTTTTATGACTGATTTTAGTCAAGTGGGTTGATTGGTATAGCACAGATTGCTCTGCCAACAGCCCCCTTCAAGCATGCAAACCTCCCCAGTAATCCTCAGTGGAGCAGAGGAAAGTTGTGATTTATCCTACATGCAGAACCCTGCACTGCAAGGCAGTTGTGACCTCCTCTTCTGCTATTTCCAGCCTTGGTTGGTCAGCGGATTAAAATGCTAAATTTGGGCCATGTGAAGGTCAGGAAAACAAGCTACCCTCCTTGAGTTTAAACTGGGTGCTAAGATACTAAAATACATAAATACCTAGTGAAATAAAAAGGGTATGTTCTGAGAAAAACAGAGCTCTACTAATATATACACTTCTGGGAAACTTCATCTTTGTAACCGTTTTTCCAGTTCTTCAGTGTCTGTCATTGTAGCAGTGGTGGAGTGAAATAATTATAACACCTGCTGGGGCTGGAAAGCTATTTTTAATAGACTATTTCTTTTAGCTTGCTAGGTTTAAGATGGACTACATCTTTCCCCAGATCAGAATGAAATACTAACCTCTGCTTTATGAAGAGGTCTGTGAAAATAAAACAAAATACAAACAATCCCTACCACTTCAGTAAATTCTTATATAAAGCACCAAGTGACCCAAGAAAGTCAGTGAGGAAATTATTTTTTTATATTGACTGCAAAGGCCAAACAGAGTCTGGAGTGTGTGGTTAATACCACCCACTGTGCTGAGCATCAACTGTTTTGTCTTATGATACAGTTTGTCCTCAATATCTGACTTTTTTTCACACTTGTTTCTTGCCTGGCTCCTAACTGGAGGGTATCACTTCATTTAGCATTTGAAATTTGTCTGTCCTAGAGTTGCTAGATCTTCTCATCCAGATAGAAAAGGATATTTTGACAACTCCTGAGTTTTGTTCTACTACATTAACAGGAAATAAATATTTCAGGCTTTCTTTTGCTGTTTTTGTTTGGTTTTGGGCTTTTTTTGGGGGCGGATGGGTATTTGTTTTCTGGTATTTTTTTTTTTTTAATTTGGGAGGCATATGTTTGTTTGTTTGTTGTTTATTCCCACAAAACACTTGTTTACTACCATTTGAGTTGCTGCTGGTAAAGTTTTTCCTGTAGGCTTCGAGCTTTTAGTTGTACAGGGTTAACCCTGCAAGGAGAATTGGGCATGGTTAGCCAAGTTTTAATGTCCTCTCATATGGGAACATAAAGAGCAGAAAGTACAAGCAGAGCAATGCTGAATGCTGGGGCTGCTAGGAAAACATGTGTTATGTCCATGTGCCTCACAGACTCACACCATGGGAGACACATGGAGCAGATCATCTTGAAGAGTCAGAGCTTTTGTAGGATAAGTAATTGCTTCATCTCAAGCTTCATCCAGATGCACAGCCCACAGTGTTGGCTGGGAGTTCACTCTTTTACCAGAACCTGGTGAGAAGAATAAGATCTTTCCAGTACAAATGTTGCCACATTTAGCCACGTTTTTCTTCCTTGAAGCAAGATTGCTCTAATCTGTTTTGCATGTGGCTACAGCCTGAGGTCATTTGGAAATAGCAGCTAATGCAGAATGTCACAACTCAGCCTGTCATTGGGAAGTGGAATTGTTTTACACTGGTGCTTGGGTCCTGCAGTCATTTTCAGTAAATATTTGAGTAAAGTTGTTGGTCTTCAATTCCCTGCACTTAGATGCTGCTATTAGGAGCAGTGGGTGTGGTAGCTCAGAGGTGCTGCCCATGAAAATGCTGCAGTTCTGCATTTCAGGCCCTTTCTCTGGGAAAGAAAAGGGAAGAGGTTCCAACCCTGTTGTCATAAATGTACTTACTGTATGGTTTATTCCTATTACTTCCTATGAGGCATGGAGTTTTTCTGTTTTGCACTTCACTGTGTGGTTATTACCTACATATGATCAGCAATGACAAGGAAATTGCTTGTACCTTCTTATTGAGTCATCTTTGCCTTGAGTGTGCTCTGTTAGTATGTAGGAGTTCCAGGATGTGAGCTGCATTTAGTTACTTTTTGTCCCAAAACTACAAAATCTGGACAAATTTAACCTAAACATAACCTTGTGGTTAAAAAAAAAAAAATGCAGATTTTACAAAGAATAAATATTACATAGCAGTGGGGGCAGGATTTTGTATATTGCTCTGAAACTCTACAAGAAAATGTTCAATTTTCTCCTCCTCTGAAATTTGAA
This sequence comes from Alethe castanea, assembly GCA_024734035.1. NCBI lineage: Eukaryota > Metazoa > Chordata > Aves > Passeriformes > Muscicapidae > Alethe > Alethe castanea. The sequence continues at coordinate 13,078,348 of JANRGV010000120.1, read as the reverse complement.
ACAAATGACAGTCTGTCAGGGGACACAGGTGGCAGATGTTGGCTCTGCTCAAAGGTGAAAGAAATCTTTGAGTTTAATTTATGGGTATACAGCTTATAGAGGGAGAGCTTCTCTTCACAGTACAAGTACCCCTACACTGAGATTATGCAATTTTCTTGAAACCATTGTAATGTCTTACAAAAAAAAACCCCAGTACCTTGCAATTCTGATGAGTGTAATGGTTTGCCTATCTGTAGGATCAACCAAACATGTAAAAAGGAAGCAAAAATTTCTCTCCAGGTCTCCAGGGCACTGCAGATACACAAAGTGGGTCTCCTTTCAAAGCTCCATAAGGTTGAGAGGAAATGGAGTAGGAGTTAAAAGTCCAATCCTGATTATTTCACTGCTGGCTGGGCAATGGACAGCTTATCCTGACAAGTGCATTTGTTTACTGAAAACCTGCTGCTTTATTGATATTTTCTTTTCCATAATGAGATCAATGCCTCTTGTCCTCATGTTGCAGAATTAGGTAATATTTACTTGTCATTCAACTAAATCAGTTTTTTGACATAAATTACATTTAATGTTAATAGAATTATGAAATTTGAGCTCATTGAAGATTTGTGATCTGTGCTACATATTCTGTTTGCACAGAATTGAGGAGCTGATATTAAATACTTATCACCTTTGATGTGTTTATTATCAGTTATATCCTTAATTATTACTTTCTGTCAAGATGGGCTTTATGAATAAGTATAAGGTAGAGTTCAGAGGTTGTATTTATAGGTTGTTTATTTAAACTTGCATATATTCAGTAGTGTTTAGAAAAATTGGTGTCTGATTTTATGTTTGTTCCAAAACAATTTATTTAAAAAGGTTAAGGGAAGAAGTAGTGATTAGTTCAATGATAAAAAAGTGGAAATTTTTAAAAATCCCTCAATTGAAAATAAACAATTTCAATTGCTATGAAAATGGTGAATATATATGAGACATCATATGTATGGCTCAAGAGAGATTTTCACATTTATGAATCTGAGTAAAAAATAAAAATAGACTCAGATCAAAAGGAAGAGGCAGGAACCCAGGTTTTGACTTCCATATTTTCAAAAGATATGCAACTGGCAATATTTGTGCATGCTGTCTGATCATTTATGCTAGTAAAAAAGAGACTGGCAAGATCAAAAGCTGAAAAGTCCACCTAACTCTGTTAAGACCACATGTCTGAGAGCCAGGCTTCATGGAGGAGTGAAAGATGAGCAATTTCAAATTTCTGTCTTTATCTGAGGACACTCCTCAGGAAAATCAGGCGATCCTTCAGTCTGCAATTGTAATTTTTAATAAGAAAGTTAAATTCTTACTGAAATTTGACCTAATGAAATTAAGAGATGGCTCCTGTTCACTGCCTTGTGCTGGTTTAATCAAAGAAAAGAGATAGTTTAATACATTTTACTGTGAGGCAAAATGTGTTGGTGTGAATGTGACCCCATGGCAAAGGCTCGGCAGAGAGGAGTGAGCTGCTACAAACCAGTGCCCCCTGCCCATCATGCATTCTTTGTGTTCATACCAAGACATTGTCTCTACTGTGATCCAGTAAAGCAACTTCCTTCCCCTGGGACTATTCATCCCTGTGCTGGGAGTTTGACCCATTATTTTAAACACTGAGGAAGCATCTGTAGTTATGTATTGGAAAAATCCCCCGCTGAAGTATCTGTGAAACATCTTGGCTCACAGCTTCTTTTTAGCTGTGGCAAAATGTCAGTTTAGAAACCATTGCATGGTACTGTCAACCCAGACAATCCATGCCCAGGAAGAGTACTGACATTATTAAATGATTTGCTAAAATTCTTGACATTGTAAGGCAAGGCAATACTATTGTTTCAATCTGTGCTTAATGATAGTTGAATTATTAATCTTGAACTTACCATACTGAACATTTAATATCATCATGTTTCTCCAGAATTAAAGCAAGTGAAAAAGAGAGAAACTATTAAATGGTTGGTCACTTTCAATAAGTAGTATTATCAATTATATTCAACAATTATTATTATCTGTCAAGATCAGTTTTATGAACATGGAGCCTTCATGGTGTTAATATGCATATTAAAATATGTGAAAAGTTGCAATGCATGAACAGTAGCTGATTTTCAATATTAACAATTCGAATATTTCCATAACTATGTACTTCATACAGTTAACTGTCAGAAGGAATGTTTTGAAACCAGTAGGCCTTAGAAAGAATCTACAGCTAGCAGTGTTTTTAAATGGCCAGATGGACTCCAGGTATGCTCAAATTAAAACATTAAATTCTTGTGGAACCATGATTTCTTTTGCCACATTACATTGGCAGGGCCCAACTAATATGGTGTTGATTTATTTAAATGATTGGTTACAATGTGGAAACCCACTTATACCCCAAATTATTTTTGTTCACTGTAGAACAAATTCTGTAGAGTTTCAGCGACCTTGACCATACAATACCAAAATACTCCTTATCTGGAAAAGCACAGTATAATTACATTAATGAAATGGATGAGTGAACAGGCATTATACACAATGACCCTATTAATTTTGTATCCCCCTAACCTGAACCATATTGTACTTCTCTGATAATGTATCGCAACACTTTTTTTTTTAAATAGTGTTTTTAAACGTTGTCAATAAACACATTACAGAAGAAGTTTCTCAATTGTTGCTTGACTGCATCCAGTTCAAATGCTCTTTTGCAGCAGCCTGTTAAACAAGTATATAACCAACCCACATTACCATTTTCCTCCAGTGCTCTTAAAACAGAGATGTAAAACAATTTGGGCTTTCTCTTTAGTCCTATGAATAATTTCCTACCTGGAAACCTGCTCCAGTGTCCATGCAAACCCAATACATACCTCTATATCAGGAAGGTGTGTAACCTATTCTTTTCTGGATTGCTTGTGAATCTGTGAACAACTCTGGCCCTGGTTTTCTTTCTTGTCTTCTCTGGTACATTAAGACAATGAGTTGTTTTACCACATGGTTGAATTTTCAGATACCTCTAGTGTTTCACTTTTACACTTATTTTTTGCACTGATGTTTTCAACTTTCAGCTTGCCTTACCCTGGCTGTTTCTTGGTTACCAAAGAAATTAACGAAAGGCACAGCATTCTATTTTCTTCTTTTTACCCCACTAGCAACATCCTTCTGCAATCCCTGCCGTACATTGAGGGAAAAACAAATCTTGTTAAATGTGTACTTTGCGGGCCACCTTTCACTTTATGAGCAGATCACCTGCTGGCTTTACACCAGGAGCTCGTACCTCAGCAGTAACAATCTCACTGAGAGATGCATTAAGTTCTTACATGCTGCCATCCTCAGACTGGTCTAGTCTTGGTAACTGCACTTTATGATTACCTCATCTATCTCATGACATTTCATGTCAGATCTGAAAGCACAGTTTCTTGTTCACTGGCATTAACCTCAGAACTGAAGATGACAGGCTGTGTAACCTCTTATGTGCTTTGGAGCTCTCACTACACCAGTTTTCTGTCCATGCACAGTAGCAGTTCATTTTCCTCAGTAGCACAAGACACAGCTTTAATATTCCTGATTGATTACAGCTAGTGAGATAAGGCACAAAAGACTGCTTTAAAGTGACATTGTCAAGAGGATTTTAGTACTTTAAAAATATGTTCGTAGAAGGACATGTATATAAAAGAATGAAAAAGACAAAGTCAGAAGCAATCAATTATAAAGACTGTGAACAATTTCAAACATATGCTGTATTTCAAATACAAGTATTTGAGAACTTAATTGATACTCAACAATAGTAGACCATGGTGTGTGGAATATACAAAAAAAGTGCACATTATACAGGTAAATAAATGCAGGAGTTTGATGGTTATAGTGCAGGAAGATAGAGCTTAATATTTACTGTAAAGTTGCCTAAAAGTAGTTCACTTCAGTTGGAAAATAGAAATACAGTATATTAAAAGGATTGTGCATTTCTATAATACTATTTAATTATTGCCTGAATAATCTGCTAATTTACATATATTTTAGCATGAAAAATACTTTGAAATTTATTTAATTCATGATCTCTTTTTAAGTTTGGTAGTCCAAACCCAAAAACATTTAGATATATTATTTGAGGAATTTTTGCTGCTCATTAGAAAGAAGGCTTTTTTCTAAGTAGAGTTATGACTTTTTAGCTATCTGTTACAGTTTTAGAACGGTTTTGTGAACACTAAATGTTAGGCAGTGTTTGTGAACTGTTTGTGGCCAGTAGATCCTTGATTATTGTGCACTCTGAGTCTGCTTTTGAAGTGTTTGATATGTCAACCAAGAATGCAGGGTGTTGTTTTTCTTCTCTAAGGGTATAGGAAGAAAACCTCAGAAAATTGGTTGGTTATGCTTGCATATCTGTTTACAAATACTTGCAAAGGTATTGTATGAAGTATAGATATGTATTTAAATTTATCCTACTACCTGGAAATATTAATTAAAGTGTATAGAAAGTAACTGAAACATAAAATAATGCTGAGTTGTCAGGCATATATTTCAATAGTTTTATTTCTACTGTGTTCAGAAATTGCAGGCAGTGATTAGAAAGACTCCAACAGACAGCTGGACAAGGGCCTGCTTGTCCAACTACATTATGTCAACCTTCATGGAAATTCAATCGTATTTTAATATCTGAATACTGCTATTGATTTGTATGGTTTGGTTTTTTCAACACTCATTACTCTCCTTTAACTTAGGTAGTGCCATAGAGGGAATCCAACTATTTCAATCTCCAGTCGGAATTTTAAAATTTCTGGTCAGCTTCTCATTTTACTGTCAATATGTTTTTCCCCTGGTGGAAAAATCATGTGTTGATGATCTTCTTGCAAATTTCTAAATGGTTTAAACACACTCAAGTAACATTCAGTTATAAAATATATAAATATATCTAAAATAAATCTAAACAAAATAAACCAAATTATGGGGAGTAGCTGGTAAAGGTTTGTTTATTAGTCACTTCAGAAGGAGATAATCTCAATTTATTATACTACCCATTATAATAGCATGGTTATTTATCTTTTGAAGCTGTGTAAGTGTAAAAAGAACACTGAATTGCCATTTGGACAGAATTCCCCCATCTAAATTATATGAATCCATCTTGATAGGTTTTTTCTTTTCCAACTGGTTTTCAAAAGATCTTTCATCAATCTGCACACTCAGGACAGGTTTAATCAAATGACTGGAGAGTTTTTGACTTAAAAAATATATATATATAAATAAAATTTGTTTTTTGAAATATGTGCTTCTTGCTTTTCTATTGCACCACCAATTACTTTAGATATTGGATTTTTTTTTCCTGTTTGGTTGTATGGAAACAAGAACATGAGAAGGTCACAGGTGATTTTGTTTTTCCCTTTTAAACTTCAATTATCATTCTTATGTAGTTAATCATGCTTGAGGCCTCTCACAAGCTTTCTGGGATTGTCTTTGAATTGTCCTTGGTGCAGAATGCAGGTGGTTTCTGATGGGTCAGTTCTGCTCAAGGAAAAAGCCTAGATAGTCCCCAGAATGACAAAAGATAAACAGCTCAGTTATAAAGCAACATAAGCATCAAATATTGGCATTTGTGAGTTACATGTAATTAATAGTGCCATAAAATTCCTGCACTGAATATTAAAGGAAAATTTGAAGTATTTTAAAGGTGGCTAATGTAGCATGGTAAAATTATATAACACTGACAGATTCTGTAAAAGTCCAGCTATACTCCACTAAAATTCGGTAATTCTTCTCATATGATAATAATAGGTCTTGGATCTGTATTTTAGTGCAGTAAAACATAAAGAATATGCTTCCATAACTGGCTTGCCACCCCAATCAGTCTTGCTGTGGATGATACTGCATTCTCATCAGCTGTTCTTCTGGTTGTTGTTCTTATGCTGCTCTTAGTTTTGCTGATTTAATGGGAGAGTTTACAACATAAAAATGCAGCATCTCGTTCTTGCAATGAGAAAAAATTACCCCAGACAAGGCAATGCTGCTCCAGAATGATGTCAGGTGGGCCTTAATCAGCCTCCTCCATGCTGTTATAGAGAGGGAAGAAAAAGGAGTTTGGGGGCTCTTCTGCCTGGTATATGAAGATGTTAAAAATGCTCAGAAGTAACCAATAAACCAGGCAAACTTATGTTCAGCACACATTTAACATCACATGGGTGAAAGTTCTCAGATGTGATGGGCTGTCTGATACTGGCATCAAAATTGGATCATTCCTTTCAAAAGCTTTGGTTTGAGCAGGAAGTCACCCATCTTGTGTTATGCCTTTGATTTGACCCAAGTTCCTTGCAAGCTGTGGTTAATTGCTTCATTTTGCTATTTTTTTTTTTACTGTTGAGTCATTTGCATTTGAGGCAGCCATATTTGTATTGTCACATAGGGCAGCCAGTGACTATTTCCCAACCTTTCTTTTATAACATGTATCTCTTAATTTTCCCTTCATTGTTTAATGCTTTGAATAATTTAAGTATATAAAAATTTAAATACATTATTTCTAATGTATTGCATTCTGTGATGTTTCCTCATTTTCATCCAGCAACTTCTCTTACTGCTGAGGCACACTAAGTTTAATTTTAAGGCCAGTTCTAGCTACATGAGGTTTGATGAATAAAATTATTCTCCTAGCCTGTCTCTAATGTAATGAAGTTCTAGCCTTATGTCTTCCATGGTAGTTACTGTATAGGTCTCTCTGTCAAAACAGCTATCACATGTGCTCTGTAAAGCTCATGATGATCCTGACATGAAGTAACATTGCATGAGGACCAGATGCTGTTGTTGAATATTGCTTCAAGTTTCTGCATTTTTGTGTTGTTTTGTTGAAATATGTTAAAATTGCGTATTCTTAAAACACAAGAAGAGTCTGACCAAAGTATCTTGAGAGAAGTGTTTCTGTTTAATCACTAATAGTTCTTCATGGTAGGTATTTGTTAAGGAACTTCAGTGTAAAACAAGAATGTAACAACAACAGGCTTCCAGATTCCATTTTATTTTGCTTATACATTGAAACTCAATTGAAATTTGATAGCTGCAGATGTAGTTTTCATATGGATTCAAATTAACAAAATTTTTGTTTTCCTTGGTCTCAAACTGCTGTCAACATATTTATTAGGATGTACAAAGATCACAATTTGTCTATTTGCTGTGGACAGACTAGAATGTGGGCTTTACAAATACTGAATTAAGGGAGGAACTACCTTAATAGAAAGGGTAAAAGACAGATGTTACATGAAAAGAGGTTTGGACCTAGAATTTATTCTGAAAATAGAAGGAACAAGTGAAATACGTCATGTCACAAAATTATTCTTCTAATGTAACATCTAATGGTGCAAGGAGCAAAAATACCCTGTTTAAAATTTCCTAACAACTTGTAGATTTAAACAAAATTTAAAAATCCTGCCCCCTCTTCCCCTCCTCCCCCATTTTTATTGGCCACTTCTTGACTCATAAAGGTCTGATACAATTTAAGCATACTGTATATGAAAAAATGAAATTGCTGGCCAGCTGAAACCGTATAGACAGAATTTCAGCCTCAAGTGACTTTGACAGCTGAGTTATTGCAGAGTGCTGTAATAACAACATTATCACTCTGACTAGATACACACATGAATGTTTCTTTAAATGGGAACTTATTTGCAATTCAGAAAACTCAGCTTGGACTTCAAGCACTAGAGAAGTGGATCACAGCTTCACAGTGATATGCTGGAGGAGGTTTCAGTGGTTCAGGAAACCTTCTGGTTAGACTCAAAGGAGGCTGTTTCTGGAGAGGTCACTGCTCCCTTTGATATTATAAAAATCACCTCAGATTGTCCTAAGAGATGTGCTTTGCCTTCAGAATGTAGCTCACTGAACTAAATGGAATAAATGCACTGACTCCTGTAAGCTCCTGGAATAAAAGCCCAAAGTACTGTCTAATTAGTCAGCTTTCACTTGTGCACATGTACTTGCACACTGGGCAACACACTTCAAATTCTGAGCATTGAAAAGAGTAGTTTCTGTAGTAAAAGAGCATGTTTCAAGAAAATGGACCGAATTTGGTAGTCAGTCTTCTAAAACTGCCTCCTTGTCTCCTCACTTCCCTCCCAACCTGTTTGTGAGAGCATGTTTTTCTGTGGCTGAAGAACCCTTACATCTTTTTTAGTTCTTCACCTCATAGAATAAGGGATTTTAGCAGAGGCTATGTGGGTTGTTGAACTGGTGCAGGGAGCCCCTTGAAAATCCCTAATTATAGGTACAGTGTTCCTGAGGTGAGGTGATGTAAAAATGTTTTACACTTTACCCTGTTTAGAGATATAAAGTGCCTTTATCATAGTGAAACATTGCTTTCTATCACTGGGGAAGCTGTGGGTGTAAAAATATGCAGACTGTTCAAAGAGGTGTCATTTCTTAAAAGCAACTTACTTATCTTTGAATGCATCTGAAACCTATGGTAAAACCTTGAATAGACTCTTGGTACTAAAGTGAATGCATTTTTCATTTCATAACTTTGAATATTTTGCTTGGTGCATGGGTTGCATGGGCTACCTAGGTCTTGTGGTGAAGTGAGATACAAACTGCTTCTCAACAGAGGAAATGTCACTCCTTCCAGAGAGCTTGGCAGTATTTTAGGTTTGAAATTGAGAAAAATGTCAGACCTTCATATATGCATTTATATGTCTCTGTGTGAAAATGACAAACATTTTTTATTTACTATAACTATAGTCTTCATTTTGGCAAATATGAACAAATAACCAGGGGCTGGCATTTAAATCAAAACTGCCTCCAGGCAGATCTTATTTGCAAACTGAACCTGCACTGCTCTCATAAACTCCACACCATAGAAAACACTAACACTGATGCTGATCAAAAATTTGTGTCTTCTCAACATTTTCAGGATAATTTCCTGAAAGAATTCATGCAATATTAGGAAATTTTCCTGTGTACATTAATTCTCTATTATACATCATTGCTTCATAAAATAGGTTTTTCTCTCTATTCACATGTTCTTAGGAGCTCTTTGCATAACTGGTTGGGTAGTAACATTGCCTCAAGTAAATATCAGTGCCTTCTAGGAGAAGATTGTCTGGAGTTAACTATAAAATATGGCAGACCATTTGCTGGGGGAAGTTAATACTAAATGAATCAGAGGAAACCAAAATCTCAGACCATTTTGAAATATTTTCTTCCTCTGTTGTCAGACAAACACTTTCACAGCCAAACTAATTTTCTAATGGGTTTTGAAATTCTGGTGAAGTACCATGTTATATCACTATAATATTATATTGTAATACTATCCTCCTTATGCCTTTTTCTTCTGGTTATAGCTGGAGTCAAGGTCACCAAGTATTTTTATGTTAGTATCCTTTTTGCTAATTTAACTTGGGGTTCTCTTTGTGGCTCTCATGATATCTCTTAATATTTATTAACTATTATTTCAGTAAAAATAATTGCTTCTAATATAAATGATTATAGAGAAAATGTTCCCAGGTTTTAAAAACTACAGCTTTTTCTGAAAAAAATCTGTCAACTTCTTTGTTTTTGAGCACCATCTGGTAAATGGCCCATGGTTCATATAATGGTGGTACTAACTCTCACTTTGTCAAGGTATTAAATGAAAATGGCAAGAACTTATATTCTAGAATGATGAAAGGAGCTTAGAAAGTTGATGACAATAAATTAATGAGGTATTGCTAGCCTGTGGTCCTAACATGGAGCTATAGGGATGAAAAAAAAGGTAGAAGACACACTTTTCTAAACAAATTCAATTATGGTAAACATGGGTTCAGGAATTCTTAGAAAAACAGCAGATAAGTATCCTGCTTGGATAATTAAAAACAGGAGTATGGTAATAATACACAAAATAGCTAAATCCAAATTGCTTCTGTTATCTCCTATTTTTGAATGCTTCATTTCAGAAACAATGTATTGGTAACACACAGTGTTTGATAAAAATATATGTAAGGAAGAACAGTGTGTACTGAAACATGCAGGAATATTGATTCCTTCAGGATTTACAGGAGTGGTGTTTGTCATGCCACTAGAGTTTTTAATTTATTTTAAAATGTAACCTGAGTTAAAGGCATCAAGTGACCTTAGTGATATGCTGCATCTTTGGAGTCACAAAGTATAAATCAAAGATATGCAGGTATAAGGTCAAAATATAATAATGCAATGCAATACTGCACTTAATGGATGTGTTCTATACTGCAGTATCTTAAGTAAATGAAGCATTTCTTTTTTTAAAAAGCAATGACCTTAAACTTTACAGAATCACAGAATGATTAGTCTTGGAAGGGACTTCTGGAGATCTCCTAGTCCAGCCCCCCTGTCAAGGCAGGTTCACCTAGATAACCTTATATCTAACTCATTCTAAGAGTACCATTTGTCAGGTGTTGTGCTTTTGTTGTGAACATTGCCACAAAGAACTGCAAATAAAATGTTATCTGCTGTTTTGTTTGTTGTTGGGTTTTTTGTTTTTTGTTTTTTTTGTTTATGTTTTGCTTTTCTTCTTTTTAAATTTCAAATACTGGTTTAATGGGATATGGTTCCCTCTAGAATTACCACAGAAGATTTCTCCTCCATATCAATGGCTAACATCAATTAATGTAATACAAGACCCATTGTTTCTGAGGTAATTCTAAATTATTATCTTTTTCTATGCACATACATTCTGAACCCAATTTGTATCATCATTTTTCCCCCTCATTATCTGAATGCTTTGGAATGGCTCTCCAATAAACAGCAGTGGTAAATCCCAGCCAAAACTTCTTGTCAGTAACAAAAGGTGCATTTGGCAAGCTCTGAGCTCATTTCAAATTCTATTTAATTTATTGGAGTTATACTATGATCACTGCAGAGGTGATACACTTGGGAGCATTAGTACACAGACAAATTATAATCTCTCATGCATGCTTTTACTCCAGTTACATGTGGCTAGAATTAAGTAGCAAATTTTGCTACAAATCAATTACTACCCAATTGTATTTTGTAAGTGGTCTTCAGTCGAGAACTATTGATTTTCTTTCTAAGCTGTGCTTTTTTACTAATTCATCCATGGAACTGTATTCAGAGTAAAATAAATGATAAAATTATACATATTGAAAGAAGCGTTATTTTAAGACTGCTGAAAAGTGGATTAAAATATTTATTTTGGGATTAACAGTATACTGTTCAGTACACTCATGGGTTTAGTTAAATACTTGATATAACTGATCCATAAATTTGAATTCCCCACTGCTTCTAATAAATTATAACTGTAAAAACACAGTTTTAAAAATAGTAACCTACTTTCTATCAAAGTTATCTCTATTCAAACTGAATCAGAAAAAGCAAATCTAAATTCACTTGGGGGGACTGTTATGGCTAGAAGTATTTGCTAAGTCACAGGACCAGTAAGAATATTGTGATTTGAATGAATATTAATGAAAACAGCTTTGGGAGACTCAGAATGCATCTAGGAGACCAAATCTTCATCTCAGGCTCTTAAATTACAGTTTTCCTATTTCCTGTATAATGAAGTTTTGAGGGGTGCTGTGCAAAGTTGTGGTTTTGTTTTTTTTTTCCTTGGCTGACTGTATGTTTAAAACATGTTAAGAATTATTTTCCATTGTTCTAAGTAACGCACACAAGGAATTAATTCTACTTATAGATACTCTTTCTATGGGTAGGCACTGGATTCAGATTTCCATTCTTTGCTTCCCTGTGAATGGCAGGTAGACACCTCTGGTTTATTAACCATCTCAGAGTAAAACCACAGAGGCTGGGAAGGTAAAGAATTAGGAACTTCATTGGACATTAAGGAGTTGTTTGTGTCCCTGTCTTAATTTAATATAGAAATACATTGAAGTATGAAATGCATAAGTACATCCTGTGCATGGAGTCATGTTTGGATAACATAACTGTAGCTATTCCCTGTGCTGGGAATCCACTCTGTCTGGATGCCAGCTGCCTGACAAAGCCACTTTATCATTGCCCTCCTTATCTGAGCAGGAGAAGGAAAACAAAATGAAAGGCTCATGGGTCGAGATAAGGACAGGGAGAGATCACTCTGCAGTTACTGCCATGGGAAAACAGACTCAACTTGGGAAAATTAATTTAGTTGAATTTATGACCAATTAAATCAGAGTAGAGTAATGAGAGGCAAACTGCAGCCTTAAAACACCTTCCACCCAATCCTCCCTTTTTTCCAGCTCAACTTTGCTCCTGATTTACTCTCCCTCCTCCCTGCAGTGGTGCAGGGAGATGGGGACTGGGGGCTGTGGTCAGTTCATCACACTTTATTTCTTCTCAGTGGGAAGACTCCCCACAGCCTCCCCCTGCTCTGGTGTGGATCTTCTCCATGGGCTGCAGATGGATCAGGGCTGCAAGGGAATCTCTAGTTATTGCAAGAGAGACACTTTAAAAGGTGAAGATGGTAAGGATGATAATAGAGAGAAAAAGATTGATCTTGAATGAAGCAGTTGAAAACAGTCTATATTCTCAATGTAGCAGCAATGAGTACGAATGTATTGCAAAAATAGAAAACTATTCCAGGCCTTGCCTAGAATTCTTGACATTCATATTTATTTATGCAAACTACATTAATTTAAATTCTTTGCAGACAGGACACATGAAAAATTTTGGAATTAAGTTTACTTTTGCAAGGGAATGAATTTACTGTTCAATATTAACATATAAATTTACTGGCCTGCACTGATGGCTAGGACAGTGGGAATGTCATTATTATTGGGAAAGAGAATCTAAACAGAGAGAACTTATATGAGTGAAAGCTACTCAATAACTAAAAATAATTGCATGCTTTATTTTGCACGGGAGTATGCTGTTGATCTCTGGAGCTGCTAAGATATCTGCTAAATTTTCCATTTCTCCTTTTCTTTTTATAAGCAAAAGTATAAAATTTGCCACCTTTGACATGCTTTAAATTTGAATTCACCAGGTAGAAGCATGTAGAGTGGGTCTGAACTGGGACAATGCTATCCCAGAATTTGAGCATGGATTTTTTTTTTCCCCATCCTCCAAATTCAGCTGGGATATTAATTTCTTGTTTGCTGAAAATGTCAAAAAGTCTGCAAGAGGAACATTATTTGCTTCCATACTCCCTTCTTTTATTGTAAGTCATGTCACTGCTGAAAGTAATCAGAGGATTCAAGGACTCTCCATCTCTCTTCTACCTTTAATTCAAATAGACTTGAAGACTTTAAAGCAAATGGGACTGGACTAGGTGAAGAGAAATTAGCTAAAGAGGGGCCTAGATAAATCTGAGGCAAATTTTCAGGGTAAGACCAAACTTCTTTCTCTATGGTTGTGCAGATTTGGGTAAATGTTACGTTGTGAGTGTCGTAGACTTCCCAAGGAAGAAGTTGCTACCTTGGAAATTGATAAACTGTGTGGAAAGTAGCAGGGTCATGGCATAATTTCATCAACAAATGGGATTCAGTAGAAGCTTTGGGTTGTTGGTTGTCATGTGCAGCATTTCTCTGCTCTCATTCATACAGTGCTGAGCTGGCCTTAGCAGCTTTTCAGGTGCCCATTTCCCTTCAGTAGGGTCAACACTTGAGAACTGGAACATGATTAAAAATGTGTAATGCTGTGATCAATGTAGCCTGTCACAACTGGCAGGGGTGGTGCTGAAAGAGAGAAGAATAAATTATTTAATTGTCCAAGTTTCTGGATTACGGTGGTCCTTCTCCCGCTGCATGTGGCAGCTGCTCTTTCATGACAGGGAATCATACCCCACTGCTCTCTGAGAAAGAAAAACAGGAACTAGAAAATAATTATCAGGGTTTTTTTTAGTAAGGGATATGATCATGCACTGATTCCTTGAAAAATGACAACATAGAAGAACAGTGAGGCCTAAGGGTGAATTTTCTCCCTCAATTTTTGTCTGTTGCTCCAAAAATGCTTTCAACATCCATTGTGCTGAGTAGTACTTACTGATAAGAACACGTGTTCCCAGCAATTTGATGCTGCACTGCTGCAGTTTGACAAATGGGGAGAAGTGGCTTGTGTCATGGATATTGACAGTATCAATCACAAGGCTGTCATGAAATTAAGAAGGGCCATCACAAGGAGAAAGATCCATGAGTGTTTGTGTTCATTCTCCTTCTCCATATTTCATTGTCAAGGAGTGGTTAGCTGGTATTCTTGTGCTGCACAAAAAAAAACCACTGGGAATTCTCCTTTACTCTGGGTATGAGCAGAGAAAATGACAGTAATACTTCATGCTACAGATCTTGGTCAGAGTGGACATTAGTGCTCATTAAAAGGAGCTGTTCAGCATGAAAAACAGAGCTTGGAAAACAGAATTGCCCACGGGTAGCTCTCTGAATGGACTGATTCCTCCAGACTTGCACCCACTGCCCTTTGGTGCAGTGCTCATCCCAGCTTTTTTTTCCCAGGATGGGAAAAGTCCTCTCTTGCCTGTATCTTTACTGAAAGAAAGGACTATTTGTGAAAACCATGTGAGCTGAGTGAACCCTACAAATGAGTATTGAGCATAAGCAGGCAACCATGGGCTTTCAGCAATTACTGTTTCATGTTGAAAATGGTGATCACTGGATTTCATCCATCCATGTGTTGAATGTGAGCTTATGTGAATTGGTATTTTTTATGCATCTGTGCACAGCTTCAGTGTAATTTGTAAGTGTGGTTCCCAGTGTGTGGGAGTCTGTGCATTGTGTATAATACATGTGCAGTTAGTTTTGCAAATATGATGAAGAACAATGTGAAAAGACAGTCTAGTCAACTAGTAAATTTCATGTGTGTTCTGATAGTCAAGAAGGGGCCTATTCAATTCTAGGATTTTTAAATAGATTGCTAAACTTGATTCATACAAAAAAAATAATTAATAAAACCTAGAAATTTCTGGTCTGGCCATGTTTTCACCTCTGAAGTGCTTTTCTGTCACTGGCACCCAGAGAGATTCAAAGGTGATGAGATACATCTTTTCTCATCCTTCCTGTTCACAAGTATTAGATTATCTAAGAGGGAAACCAGATTTCTCCAGCTCAGTTAGTAAATGCAGACAAAGCATAAAGTCAACACTTTTTTTACATTTCTCCATGCTACTCATCACCATAGTATTTGTATGCCTCATGTATTACCACTGCATCCTCAAAATATGTCTGTACAGAAAGAGAATACACTTACCAAGGCTTCACAGGGAAGTAAAATTAACGTATCCCTTAATAATACAGAACATCTGTGCTAAAGTGAAGAAAACAAAGCTGCCTTTTCTGGGAAGTATCCTTTTATCTTGTATAAAAATCTATTTTCCTTTCCACACTGTGTGAGTGTAATGTAAAGGAAGCCTGCCACTGAAACTGACTTAGACCTGGTATTACATCCTAACTAGTCTTGACCCATTCCATCTGTGTGGTCTGGAGTTTTTTGGCTTTTGGTGGCATTTTATTAATGTTATTATTATTTCAAATTATTAATTAGTTTTTCATTGACGATTGCATCCTTTTGTTTCTAATGAGATCAATCACTGAGGTTTTGTTGTTCACTAACTCAACATTAGTACTGTCTGTGGCTATGTACAGGATGCAACACTTTTTTTGAACACAGATTCCTTAGAGATACCCTGACTTCTGTCACTTTTAAACAACTCTAGAAGGACATAACATATTTTAAAGGGTGTGATTCCAGTGGTGGTACCGTGCAGCACAAGTCTGTAAGATGGATCTTGAAAACCAGGGTATTGTTACAGTATATCATTATCTGGACATTTGTCATAGAACGGGTTTTCATAATAAGCTTCAAAGAAGGTGGAAGCCCAGATTTAAGCTTCAGGTTTTTCAGAAGTGCTTCTGTAACAGGAGCTTTGTATTCTGTGCACTTTGACCAGTAATCTCCACGCAACCATTAAGGTTGAAATAAAGCTGGTTTCTCTATCTGGCAATGTGAGGTGAAACTAAAAAGACTGAATTTTATATCTTTTATTCGATTTTATTCATTTAAATTCCTCTTGCTTCCCTGAATTTTCCTTAATCTCTCTGTTATCTAATAAAAATTAGAGGTAGGACATAATTATCTGTGAATCCCTTTCAGGTGGTTGATTAAAGATAAAAGAAAGTACATGAAATCTAAGCAGGTTAAGGAGAGCATGGAGAATGCTAGACCTGCAAACCACTTTTGTAGATTGTATGCCAAATGATATGTCATTAAAATAGCTTTTTTCACAGCATTACAACATGAACCAGGTTCATGGCTGCTCCAGCATACAGACTTAGTGAAGAATCTGTTCATAATGCAGTCAACTCCTACATTTCATGGGTTTACAGCTTTCAGAAATTCATTGTGCTTCTGGGAGCTTTAATTCCAAATCTTGAATACCTTATATTTCTAGACGTTCTGAGTAAATAACAGACAGTATGTTTCACTTAATTATTTTACAGTTCTGTATGCAAATTGACATATTTTAAACAATTAAAGAAGAAAAAGTCTGTAAATTTTTAAGTCTCCCTCAATTTTTGTGTCTTAGCATTTTTAGAGGTAGCTAGAAAGATTTTTGCAAGTTTTATGTAGAATTCATATCTATCTCTGTAATGAAATATTTTGTGTCTTTTTTGAGATGCAAGTGCCTAAGTCTAAAGGAGTATCTTCTCTTTAGTTTCTTCTCCAAACATGTTAGAGAAAACACCTTTAATGTGATAAAGTTCCTCATTTTTTCAAGAGAGGATACATTCTAGTTGTAGAGTAAGTGCAAGGAAGTTACTTAGGGCACAGACCTATTGCAGGTTCTGTCTCTCATTTTTTCTTAGTTCTAAAAATCTTAACCAAAAGACAAATATTAGACATTTTTACATCTACTATTAGATATTTCATCTGTCATTTTAATTGAAATCTTGCTTTTTCCTATTCTTTTCGGGTTGGGTTTGTTGGTTTTTTTTTGGTTTTTTTTTTGTTTTTTTTTTTTTTTTTTTTTTTTTTTTTTTTTTGTTTGTTTTTTGTTTTTTGTTTTTTTAATGTACTTTTCATTACTCTTTTGAAGGTGTTTTTAAATGCTTCCCCTTTCCTCCTTTCTGCCCTCACTTTACTCTCAGTATTAGAAACTTATATGGAAACATAAACTCCAGTCTTGCTGAAGACCCTTGGTAGGACCTGCTTTTCAGTGAGTCAGAGACAGTGTCTCTGAACTGCAGACAGTTCAGCTTTAAAGGTGATTTGAGAACAGCCTGAAAGGGGTGATCACTAGAGAAGCAGTTTTGCTTGGTCACTGGTTGAGTGCATGACCTTCCTCGCATGCAAGTTGGAACACGACAAAGCTGCTTTTCACAGCATGAGGAAGCTGCAGGCCTTCCTTGCTGTTGTCTGAATCTGCAGCTTTCTCAGTAAGATTTGTTTTGTTCCTGCAGAAAGAATAGCAAAGGTCTGTTGATTATTCTGCTTCTTTTTCTCACCAGTAATGCTTCAACTCTGTATTGGTGAAAAGGATTTGGGGAATCACCTGTTCAAATGGTACAAATGTATCCAGTAGTTTTTCAACGCAAAATTTCCAATGTTTCCGAGTCCTGTCAGGAACTACTGCAACTGGAGCATTATGAAATGTTTGTAAATCTAATTTTTCCCACTTCCTTTCCTAGTAAGATAAAAATCAATTACTTCCATTATTGCTGAAAAGATAGAATCCTGCAAGGTGGTGTTGGTTTAAAAAATAAATACCTGAAGATCTAGCACTTTCGGCTAGGTTTATTACCCAGGTGTCACTTCCACTTAATAATGGACTTAGTGTTGAAGAACTGTCTAAAATGTTACAGTAATCAGATATAGGAAGTTTTAAAAGTGAGTTCTGCTAACACCATGGTAAGTTTGTGTCTGTTCACCTGAACCAGTCCAAATGCTTGGTTAAATAATGAAGTGGAAATATTTCAATGGCAGCATGTCTGCAATTTTGGAAGCAGGTGGCAGCCCCAGGCATATTTTAATTAGCACCTTTTCCAAATTGTTAGCTAAATTAGTCAAGTATTAAATAGTCTTCCCCAAATGATATCTGCAAATTTCAACTTTGCATCTGTCTTAATGTGTGGACACACTGCTATCCTCATAATGCTATTTACTGAATTGCTTCTCTTCTAGCAAATTCATGGTGCATAATCTGAATGATATCTGGGTTACCTTTATAATTCATTTGTAAAGCACCTGCCAGCTGTTTGGTACTGGCATTTGTAATATTACAGTTTTCAAGTCAACAGCACTAGTCACTGCACTTTTCCTGATCTTGAACTTGATCTCATATGTATTTTGTAAGTATAAATCATTTATTTTCATTATCCTGAATTTATGCAGCTGGAGTAAAGATATCTGCTCTGGGCACGTAAGAGCTGTAATCCTGATTAGAACCTAATGCTGAGTCAAGCCATGAAATTGATAACACAGGGCATACTTTTCCTCATCTTTGGAGTTATTTTGGATTTAATAGTTCACTGTTCTTGCATAAAAATAAACCTGTAGGAACCTAACATTGTGAAATAGTAATTGTATGTTGTGTAGCAGTGTTGCTGATAAACCTGAGAGGTTTTTCTTGGCTAAGGAGCCTACAAGTAGTTTCTTCACACTGTTACCCCTGCCAGGCACAAGCAGAGCAGGCTCATAGCTGTTCAACCCAAACTCACTAATGACCCTCTGTTGCAGAGCAGAATGAGTTCAATGACATGGACAGTACACTTGAATTGCTGAAGATTGAACAGCAAGAGCTGTGAGAAAAAAACTGTGAGAAAGAATTGCTGAACTCTGTCCCCCTCCCAAAGAGCAGAACAGCCTGCTGTGATAAGTAATTGTGCAAAAGAAAAAGTATGCATTTTGGCCTGCTATGTACTAAATCACATATAAACAGAAAAAATGGAAATTGTTATGCAGAAGATAAAACGGTATAAATATCCATTACTTTTGTCAATAAACCTCCTTGCAGCATCATACTGGTTGGTCCATCTTTCAATTGCCCTTAGCCCTCCTTTCTCCAACCATTCCTTCAGGACTCTCTCCTCACTCAATCCTAAGCCTGATTTTCACTATATAAGAATAGCCTGCCCTTAACTACCCTTAGTTAGCTTCTGAGAATTGATGTGCTTAGGGAAAAAACCTTTAGTATATCCTACCTGTAGGAAAGGGATAAGGAGGTGTTACTCTGTGTTTCCCTGGGGTGATGAAAGCAGGGAATATTCAGATGTGGTACGTAATATAAGTAGTGGGGGAAAAAAGTGTGAGGGATCTGAACTGAAGGGAAGGATGAGCTAAGGAGTCAAAGAAAATGCAACGTAGAGCGTAGAGCGGTGGAGGACTGGTTACATTGTCAAAGTACAGGAACTTTTTCGTTGTTTGTATGTTTGTTTGTTTTCTGCTGATTCTTGCTGCACTTCTGCATTAAGCCCCTTTGGCAATTAAATTGCAAAACTAAATATCCCTTGACTCAAGGGACAAAAGTGTGGTTTATCTGTATCAACCTATCTCCTCTGGTTATTTGGGTAGCTCAGCTGGAGGAAGTGGTGGGCTCTGTTTTAACTTGGATTCAGGATAAGGGTGCCTGGTGTGTAGTATTCCAGCTTTGACTGTGGTATCTACAGGGTCTGACCCGCACATTGCAGGGGTTCTTGTTATTCCTTTGGGGCCACAGTCCAGATAAAATGGCATTTAGACTCCTAAAAATAGTTTATAGGCATTACTCTGTCAAAAATACCGGCCACTGAACATGCTGTAATTAATTGTCAGTTAATCATTAAACTGTTAAAATTATATTAAATGCTGAAAAATCTATGGCTTGTCTACTGCACAGATTTAAGGCTTTTAAAGGCTGACAAATCTTTGTTATCATCAGTTCAGCATTATTGATGCCTTTGGCCTTTAAAATACACAGCTTCAATTACATAAGTTACAGTCTTTTATTGCATCAGCAGCTTTTCTGGGCTAATCTTACTGGTGGTCTGTAGTTTGTCATGGATTGGGAGAGGTGATACTAATAAAGCTTCTGATTTTTAAAATACTTGCAAAATATATTTCACAGAAAACACCCAATGTGGCTTTTTCTGTTCTTTTACCCTAGAGCAGTGAATGCCTCACCTCTCAGGGGCTGCAATGTGAGAGAGAGCCAGCAGATATGAATTATAGCATAAATAAGCCAGTGAAGCTGTTCTAAATGGACAAGATTTGAATAGAGAACGCGAGAGGACTTGAGCAATATGGGCTCTCCTATACCTGTCTTAGACTCCATGTCCTCTCTTAGAGGAGACGATGAAGAATCACAGTTGGAGTCACTTGCAGATTTCCTGTGACTAGCAATGTACTCTGGAAATAAATGGCAAATACCAGCTTGTTCCATTCTTGCAATTGTTAAGATGCTGACAAATTGTAATATGAGTTTGGCTTGGCTGGCCTTACTTTTAGACCAAAAGAGTGTAAGACTGAAGGTTTTATATGTAACTCCTGTCTTTTCTGTGAAGTGAATCTTATTTATATCTTTTTTAAACATCTGTAATTCTGCAACACCATTGCACTATAGGGTTACCTGCGTACGAGCACTGAGACAGGTAGTCTTTTTTGGCTGCAATAACGAGGCCAATCCTTTAGATCTGAAATTGCACCCACCCAGCATGCAGCTGAAACAGAGGGGGATGTGCTTCTGCCTCAGTTCCTCTTATTTTCTTGGAACATTTTTGGCTTCTTTTCTGAGAACTCCCAGGACTCCATGTTATTCCTGGGTGTTAGATCCTGGCTCAGTTTCTTGTCTGCAGTTAAGTAGTCACGTGGCTTTGGCCTACCTTACTACTAGTTGTCAAGCAGAGTATATCTGCATATTTTTCTTATTAGACACCCTTTGTTAAATCATTTACAGTACTGTCTGTGATGGTGTCACATTCTCGGCCACACCTTGAATGTCACACAGAATGCAGAGGTTCTTCAGTGTTGTCTGGCTCTTAATTATCTTTACAAGTTGTTTAGCAGGATAATCTTTACTTGTCTGTCCTTAGACTCCTGAGCTTTCTTGAAGCTGCTTGTAATCTTAGCACTTTCATTAAATATCTCACTAAAGTCCTTGAAACTGTCCATGGAGTGGAGAGTGTTTTATTCCACTCCTTAATCCCAAATCATAGGTGGAAATGCTACCCTGCTATCCACAGTTGGTACTGTTTTTAAAGTCCAGCTTCCACCTATCTCCAGCTCCACTGTTATGCCTGACCCCTAGCCAGGCTTGGGAGTCAAAGTCTTGGAAGGTGACAGACAATCTCAGAGCATCTGACAGCTCCAAGCTCTGTGAACACACAGGCAATCTAGAGGTTAATTTATTAGCCCCTGCGCACCATCAAGTTTTGCTTCTCCATGTGGCTCCTCAGGGTAGTGAGCCATCTGTAGCTTTGTTTCTCTCAGGACTTTTCTCTGAAACTTCGGAGTTTAAAAAATGTTACTTTTTAAAAGTCATCTAGCAATGGCGATTTCCTTGATCCTATTGATAGGTTCCCTATGCCAAGCTAAAACTGTGTTCCTGGAGGGAAATTTTGTAGGTGCAGCTTTTGTGATCTCAAAGCATTGGTGGAGGAGTGTGTTTCAGAGTAGAAAGTCTACTATTGCTTCTATTCTGTGCAAGGATTCATGGCTACAACACACACATACCCCACCGCCACCATTCGCCCCCATCCCTGTAGTCCTTTCTCACTGATCTCCTTTAACACTAGCAAGATCTCAATGACATTTGGCACCAGCTCCATCCTATACCTAGTGTTTACATGACTCCAGGAAGAGCAGTTCTGTTGGATTCTGGCTTTTCAGACACCAGCCTATGACTTTGAGGGGTGTGGATAGAGCTGCGCACTTGGGAAAAGTTCTCATTATTGTCTTATTCTCATCGTTGTCTCATCATCTAGCTTATTTCTAGGAGACTGGCTCTCAGTACATCCCAAGAAACTGACAGAGTGGTTTGGATGTCCAGCCTTTGACTTCCCAATGCTCTCTCCAGTGTCCCTTGCTGATTGTTTTTGCAGGGACTCCTTTCAGAAAAGCCCAAGAAGTGAAGATTGTACTTAGGAGATCAGGACAGGTTCTTTTGCTCTGGGTCAGCAAGTTCTTCGTAGCAAAGGATATTAAAGGATGGGTGTGGAGATCCGTTGCATGCCATAAAAATCGGACTGTGTGTATTAGGAAATGTATATTTAGGTTTGCGTCCCTGGTGGCAGGGGTTACATTTTCACAAAGTGTTTCACAAGATATTTCTAAAGTTTCAGATATTTGGATTGCAAGAACTGATGCTTTTTCATTGATCAGGGCCATTTCCAGCTGCTTGAAAGAACAGTTGGAGTCATTTGGCTGCCCCAAGGCAAATATGCCTGTTCCTTTTCCCAGCCAGGTCAGGGTGGCTGCTGTGTGGCATGAGGCCTCAGAGGAGGTGCCTGCAGGTCTGGCTCAGTGTCCCAGGACATCCCTTTCTGGATGTGACTGTCATTGTGCCTGTGGCACTTCTGAATTGCTCAGAAGTGATACATCCTAAGGCACTATGTAAAGAGGCACCTGTCTTTCTGTGAATATTGAATGTGAGGACCAGAAGTGCCAACACAGCAGACAAAACATACAAACAACCTTGGAAAACCTTGACTTTATCCAGAGAGTCACATACAATTTGCATTTGGGAAACTGAAGTTTTCTATTCACATAGGCATCTCATTCCATAAAAATTCAACAGATTGATACCCTTTTAGATTTTAAAATACTTAGGCTATTTTCAGCATTATTGCCTTTTAAACCATTGTTTGGAAAATGGTTTTGTTTGTTTACATCTGAACTTCAGATTACTTTGCAGTTCTGCATTTCACTACAGTAACAGATGTTGGTGACATTTTATAGAGCATAAATAACAGCTGTGAGCTGTGAAGTCGTAATTCTGTCAGGGGATCTTTCTTACAGCTTGTCAAAATAAAAGAGCAAATCTTGAATGACAGATATGGTTCTATTTGCCAGAAGTTTGTTTCCGACATTGCTGGGTACCTGCTGTTTTCATAAAGCCAAATACCATCACCTGTAGAGGCAGCAACAAGAAACTTGAAGGTGTCCTAATATGCACAATTTGTACATCTGAGAAGATGTAGAGGACTTTGCTTGGGAAGAATCAAGAGATTAACAGTGTACTGCTGTCTCAGGGAAAAACTAGTCACCTCACATGGTTTAAAACAGACTCAAAAGAATTTTAAGAAAACTTTCTCGTCTGACTAGGCTTTAGTCTCTTGCTGGTCACACTCCCAAGACCAGAGACTTTCAATTCTGGGACCGAAGCCCCTTCACAGTGAGTGGCTCCAGCTTGACTCCCCACATCCCCCACTCACACAGTCAGACGAGGTTTGCTCACCAGTTCAACCCTGGGTTTTCCATGCAGTGTCAGACATCTTGTTCCATAAAGCCATTTCTTCAGGGTGCAGTAACACAGAAACAGCTGGAGCTGGTGCCCCGAGGACGATTCCGAGCAAAGGAACCCCAGCTTTTATCACCTCAAAATCCACCGCTCACAGGCCTCGCTCTTCCTCCCAAGTCTCTCAGCGTCCATTCACTGCCTGTGCCCTTTGTGCCCTTTGCTATGTGAAGGGTTGGCAGCTCATGGCCTCTTGTCTCTCTAGGCTCCCACCAGAGCTCAGTCTGCATCTCACACTGCAGCTTGCAACCGGGCTGCCTGCACAAGGTGTGTTCCTTGACAAAGTGGCCTATGGATTTATTAGTGACAAGGAAGTGGCAATCTGTGAACTAAACTTTCAGGATCAATATACAACAGGTGAACTCCAATACCAAATGCAAGACATTGATAAACAGCCACAAAGGTGTTTAGGTGTCTAAGCACTTTTCTGCAGCTCATGCTAAACATATACATGAACACATATTCACAGCAACATACACCCCCATGGTACCGTGTCCTAGGCTATGAGACAAAGAAGTGCAAAAGGGTCAGACACATGAGCAGCGTCTGACTTGTCTGAGGACTGTCCTCTGCAAATGATTAAGGCATCTCCTCTTTTCTTCTTTCAGAAGGACTCTTCTTCTGCCTGGACTTTTTCTCTGTAGAAGCTGGGCTCTTTCACCTTTGGTCTAACATTTTTTGGGATGCTTGCCTGTATATATAAATGGATCTTTCATATTTTCATAGATTTATCGGTCCATAATCATACATACAAACTTTTATAA
>JANRGV010000120.1:13024562-13046588 GCA_024734035.1 Alethe castanea | reverse complement strand
AGAAAGTTGGGGTGAAGAGCTCCTTCCTGAAACCACCACAGTTTATGAACAACGGGGGATAGGTGGTGGAGTCACCAGGCCTGGAGGTGTTCAAGAGATGTCTGGGTCTAGCACTGGGTGACACAGTTTAGTGGTTATGGGGTTACAGTGGTAGTGCTGGGTTGATGGTTGGGCTTCATGGTTTTGATGGTCTCTTCCAACCTTGATGATTCTACAATTCCATAAGGCAACTAAATCAGAAAATGCATTGTCTGATGCACACCATCCTATTGAGGGTCTTTAGTCTGCAGCAGGCTGTGTCACTGTAAACATTTCAGTCAAATTAAATTGCAATCACACACATTAAAAAAAAAACCCAAACCACAAACAAGAAAATCTCAACACTGCAAAAAACCACTCAATCAAAAAACAAGATGAACAAAAAAATACCTAAAATAAACAAATAAAAAACACTCAAACCAAACAAAGCAATATATATAAAACCAAACAAAATAATCAGTGATTTAACCAGCTTAACACCATGATAAAAACAGCTGGACTTCACTGACACCTGATCTGGTTTTGATTTCTATTTTTACAACCCAGCTCTAGTTTTTCCTTTTTTACATACATCAAGGTAGACAAACCTAAAGAAGTGAAGGCTTCTTTGCCTGAGAGATTATTTAGTTACCTGTGATAAGGCTCTAGTCAGCCCCAGTCCCAAACCTCTATAGCTGTTTTAACACTGCATTCTGGGAAATAGAATAAAACATGTTAATTGTACAGTGTTTGTTATAAAGTCTTTTGTGTCAGAATTGGCCTATGGCACTTCAAACTTGTGCAAAATATGAAGTATGTAGAAATCTTCCCTGCCATATTGCTTCTGGAGATATTATGTTTAGTTCTCAATTAAAAAATAAATGCAAAAATGATCAGTTAGGAGGAGAAAGAGTTATATGAAAAGAAGTCCTCAAATAATTAATGCCAGCAACTGATAGCTCTCACAGATTCCAAATAGTAGACTAATACCTTTGTATGAATTCTAAATCATCTCAGTCTGGATTCTAGTCATGAAGGCTTCTACTAGAAATCATTATGGAATCCTTGATTTGCATTCCTCCTTCCAGTAAGTCTATTCATAGCATGAACATTATTAATCAAGAACTATTTCCAAGCTTTGTCCTGTGTTCATGCAATCAGAAATTGATTTTTGCTTCCTTGGAACCGAACTTTGAATTGCTGCTGCCTTTTTTTTTTTTTTTTTTAAATTCCTTGCCCCATTTCTGATTAAAATAAAGACAAAAGTTCATAAAAGTTGTTCTGCTGCAGTACATCACTAGAGAAGAACACTGAGTGGAAATCTAGGGATCTGTGAGAGCAGAACATGCTGAATGAAATCCTGGTGACATATGCCAGGCATCTCCATCTCCCCTCTTACACTGTCTAGCCCTTAAAGTAGGAAATGAGCAATACTGTGAAGTTTGTATCATCATGTTCCTGTTAATGCACCAGTATGTCTAGCACCAATGCAGGAAACTAGAAAGGTTTGGCAATTGCAACTCCTCATTTTCAGTCATTCTTGGAATAGACTGAGGGTGTGAGAATGCAACCACTCTTCTTTTTCCCTGTAGAGAGTCTGACAGGAGCAGTACAAAAGATGTACCTATAAAGAAGTGCACTCATGCAAACATCCCTGAATTATCAACACTGGTTCATCACAAATCTCAGCACAGTCCTATACTAGCTACTGTGAAGAAAATGGATTCTACCCAAATCAAAACCAGCACATACTTTATTTACTTTTTTTTTCAGATGACCAACTAAATTATCTGACTGAGCAAAAGTATTGTGTGGTAGATTTCTTTCCTTCTGGCATTTTGGTTTTTGTAGTCTTCTGGAACGTTTTCACTTGAAGTCCAATATGTAGCACTGCCATATCTTGCACTTCAAGCGTGTAAAAATGAGACCATTGAGATGAAAACTCATCTTTTCCTTTTAAAGGGGAAAATAATTAAATATGAAGTCCTGGAAATGTATAACTGCAGAAAGCAATGTGTTTTCAAGGATGCTTAAGATTTAGTTCTAGTCTTAAAAGAGGAAATAAGATGTCTTAGGTGAAATCACTGGCTGGCAATCACACTTTTCAACAGTGTTCCTGCAATATTTTTTGAAGACATATTCTAGGTCTCACTTATAAAGGAGTAAATGCATGCAGGGATGATGACAAGCAAAAATCCCCAAAGGAGAAAATGAAAAATGAGTGTGCCTAGTTTACATTGTTTCTTCTATTGCAAAATCCTAGCAGAGAGTGGTTATTGGTTGTTGGATGAGCTAAGGAATGTTGAAAACTTTAGTTGATTATGTCTGCCTCCACCATCAGTTGTCTTTGTGACATCAGGTCTATAATAGATGTTTTAAAGGAGACAGTATCAGTCCTAGAAAACTGAAATAGGTGGCTTAAAAACCAGATTGCTGTCTAACTTAGTTGTAATGCTGCTACATTAAAATATGTAAGTTGATTATAGCTGTGTGGGTGTTGTAAAATATGTCTTTCTAAACCACTTACAGGTGGCAATATATCACCCATGTCTCTGAGTCTCTAGAGAGTTTCACTAATTACTTTTCCAGAAATATACAGGTCACTTGTCTGCTACCTTTTATTACTACTTCCTTGAGCAACAGCTTTGAATAGTTGTCTGGAAAAAGAAAGAATGAGTAAAGAAGTTCAAAACCTGGAGGGAAATATATCTTTAAGTATTTGATCCTTGGTTCAAAATGTAAGCCATAAATGTTGGAGGAAGTAATATGGAAAATATGGTAATTGAGAAAAAATGAGAAAAGACAGGCTGAAGTGGAAAGGAGAAAATTCAGTTTTACCTCCAGTTATCCTGCTATGCAATAAACTCTTTGTCTAGTAGATAAGCAAATCTGGCAAAAAAATATATTGCTATTTGTGGTTATATAGCAAGTGACAAAAGTATATGAAATTTCTATTGTTGCATAATTTCTCTTCCAAACTGCATTAGTAATTTTTAGATTTACCATTGCCTTTCATCCAGAGCTAAAAGGCAAATAAAAGCATTGATTACCTGTGGGTTTGTTGTTTTTTTAATAAGGATATTAAGCTATTTGACATATGGGGATGTATGACTGTGAGTGTTACAGTAGAACACAAGCACTTTCCTCTTTCAATAAAGAGGGTCTGTAAGGAAAAAATGCTTTCAGTCTCTCTTGCTCCAGAACCTCAGTGATTTTGGTATGACATTCTGACAAGTTGTTGATTCCACACTGAGGCTTGCTGAGTAAATCCTGTGAGGTGTTGAGGGTCCTGAACAGCAGCCAAAGGATTGCTGCCCTTGGCAGGGAGTGCTCAGGGTTTTGCTATGGCTCACACCTCTCTGGTCTGGGGTGTGCATTGCTGAGTGCTTCACCTGACTGGATAATTATAATAAGGGTTTACAAACTAAAATTGTAACTTTCCAGTTGGTTTCTATGAAAATGTCAGGCACACAACATTGATCTTTAAGTTGTACATGATAAATAACAAAATATTCATTAAGCAATGGTTTACGGCTCTGCATTGCATAAAGCACAAGTAGGGAAGGGATTCTGCCATCATCAGCAATATGTAGATTGGATTAAGGAACCTATAGATGGCTACCAGGGTAAATTCTATCCATATGAATGGGTCCCTAATGTAATAAACATAACATGTTGTAGCCTCAGCTAATGTAAATGAGATTGGTGGTTCTGCTGATTTACACCAGCTGAACATTCACCCATATGTTCAGTAGTAAATATTTGTTAGATCAGCCCATAAATAACATTTTATTTGCAAGTGTACATGGACACAACCATCCAGATTCTAAATGAAGCTTAACACATGAATGATGAAAAGGTTTCTCCTGCAGAGGCAAAGATAAAAATATATTTTTGAAAACAAGTTGGTCTTACTGCCAACTTCTCCTGTCTGTCTCTTCTTTCATGCTGATGCACGAGTGTATCTTCAGCATGAAAAGTAACTCTTGTTAAGTTTGCTCCTTTCTCTTACTTGACTTTTTCTAGAAATCTAATGTTTGTGTCTCTTAAACTCAGGATCATTTGGAGTGAATGTAGTCTCCAAAGAGCTGAGGCTGGATTGTGATGGGAGAACTGACTTATTATCTGTCACCTGTCAGATGTGTCAGGCTCAGAGAATCCTTCACTTATACAGCATCACACCAGATTTGATAATGGAGAAATTAGCTGAAACTTGGGAACAGTAGATTAAGCTTTAACTCTAGAATGTGAAATAATCAAGTTAGCAGCTACTGGAAATGGAGAATTGTATGGTTATTTCACTTTGCTTGCTCTCTCTGTCCTCATACTTTTTCCAGCCTTTATGGTTGCAAAAGATTCAATCATGAATGCCAACAGTTCAGCACAGATTTATAGTGTTTGTGTTTATGATAGCTAGAAACATTGCAACAATATTTTGAATAGAAAATATTATTGTTTCTCATGTTATTTTCATTCCCAAGGATATTTATTTTTTCTGTAATCTGTATGATATCATACAGGCAGATGTCAACTGCTCTGTTGTTTTCTTATTTGGTCTGTAAGTAGGAAGTCTGCATTTTCCATCAGGATACAGTTACCAAGGGAGCAATCCTAAAATATCTGGGGATGGATATGCAAATAAGGCAAAGCTGTGTTTGCATAGTCTAGATTGCTAATAATTTGGAAAGCATGTAGGCATGACTAATATGGGAAGAAAATTCTTCCAAAACCTGAGCCATTCAGATCAAGATGAGCACTTCCATAACTGAGAAAAAGTGTTGTGGTTGTTCTGCTAACAAATGCTGCTCCTGAGTATTACCTAAATGTTATAGACTGAAGCTGATTTTATTTCATAGGATCCACTGAGCTGCCATCAGATGGTTATCTCCATTGTAGTTAAAATTTTTAAGTGAACTATTTTCAAAGTGAAAAAAAATCAAAGGGTTTTTCACAGCCTTCAGAGGGGTCTAAACTTCAAGTATTATTTTATTTTTGCTAGCCTTGAAGTGGATCCAGAACCTCAGTTGTTAACTTGAAACTGGTTTCTATAGTTCAGAAATATTTCTGAAACTTTACATGGTAATAAAAATGTCTTACAACCTCAAATGTTAAATAAAACAGTTCTTTTTTGTTGGTCTGGACCAAATACAAAAGCTTATGCCATATGTTGGAAATTATTTCTTCAATTTGAGGTGTTATACTATGCTATTACTTGTAGCATTTAATTAAAATTATTGCTTTCATTTGAATTAAAGAGGTTACAGATGGTAAAACTACTATATCACCAAGCACATCTCCCTTTTAAAATGGTAATGTTATATAATAACAAGGTGGTCCATATTATTTCTGCACTACCACTGAGATTAAAAGAAAAAAATGTACTAAAACAATTTATGTGTTAACCTTTTATATAAGATTGCTGTGATTTGGTCATCAAGTCTAGTAAGGTTTACTTTTGATTTTCTTTCCTTTTTAACAAGCTACCAGGGTCTAAAAACGTATTTAAGGAAAAAGAAAATCCATTTCATGATGTGCATTGTGCAAATGTTTGGCTACAAACAACATTTTAGGAGATATCATCAGAGAACTCAGTTACATACCTCAAAGACAGTCCCAGGCTACAGAATCAGTATCAAAAATTAATCTCCTTTGAAGTACGTGGATTTTTAGATCTTTAGCTTTGATTGATGTCTCAACTAAAAGTGTCTAAGTAGAAATTCAAATATGTTTCGTCAGATAGCCTACATATTTATTTCTTGACAGATTTTTTTATAATCTAGATGTATTTTAAATACATAACTCTAACATTAAATGCAATATAAGTAAAAAATAATACTGATAAGTGTTACACTTGCTTTTAAGTGATACACTTGCTTTTATCATAGATATTTCTAGAGGGATGTAAATCATATATGGTTGAACCCTTCTCTTTAATATTACCAATGCCAAAGAAATTTCTCTAACTTAATTCAGTTAAATCAGATTTCTACATGTGGAATGGCAAAGAGAATGAGGACCTTTTCCACTCTCTATTACAACACTAGTTACACTTGTAATATACTACTTCATGTTATGTAAATATTTTCCTTGAACTAAAATTTTTTTATGAAGATAAAATATTTCCAAAATTGAGTTAGGAACAAGGAAGAGTAGATCCAAAAAGCCTTGCAGTAGGATCTTCTCATGGGGCTGTGCATTGTCCTACCACAAAGTGTCTCAGCCCTGAGGACTAGTCCAATATAGAGAACACCCCAGTGCATCTTCTAAGCTAAGGAGCCAAGGGTTTGCTGCCTAGACTGTGTGGAAATAATAATTTAATATTTAAATGCCTCTAGAACTCTTATTCTAGGTGTAAGCAAAATATTATTGAACTGGTACACATATTTATTTCTGTAGAGCTGTGGTGCTTTTTCTGTGAGGGGTCCAAAATAACCACATATGAAGTAAAGTCTCCCAGAGGGCACATAATGTACAGTGAGGTGGTGTTTGAACTTGCTTTGTTATTGTGAAATTTACCTATGTCACACTGGAGAGACTCGAGCAAGGGAGAGATTACACACAGTGTTTGAAGAAAAGAAAAGGTAATATGTTTTGCAAATAACACCTCTCTGTGGGGGGGGGGTTAAGTGCATCCTTAAGTGCATATTGGTTAGATAATACGACCTAAAAGTAACTTTGCTTCTCTTTGTGGGAAAAGTAGAAGTGAGCTGAGACTGTGAAAGAAAAATATAAGAAGGGAATAAACATTTTCTGTGCAATTAAACCAAATACAATTGAAGCTACAGGGAAAAATCACCAGTTAAAATATAATAAACAGTCTTGAAGTCTTTAAATTCCCACAGGAAGGGATTGTTCTGTTAGAGGAATTCAGTATTATTAAGTGGAATTCACCCGACAGGGCAGGAAATCCCCTGTAGGACAAGGAGAAGTTTAAAGCTCAAGGCTGTGTATTGAACTATGTGCTTTTCTGTTAAAGAGAGATTATTAAAGTAAGGGAAAGATAAGGCAATAGCACTTTTCTTGTTATGCAGGCATGCTATGCTTTCTGCTTTTGCCCCTCATTAGTGGACTTATCACTTGCTTAGCCACTGAGGAATTGCAAATATTTCCTTCTTACTGAAAAAATATGAGGAAAGAGGTGAAAATAGTTCCTTCTTAGTAAATGTTGTAGGATTGATTAAGAAGTCTAATGAGATGAACATTCAGGGGCAATGCCAGTGCTCATATAAAGCATGAATGGGACAAAGTTGCTTTCCTTGGACTTCCCTGGCCCTAACCCAGGGATAGTCACAAGCCTCTGGTGCTGTGATAGTGGCTGGGACACGTATCACAGATGCAGGACGTGTTTGTTAGCACATATAATGGCATTAGTATTGGCAGAAGAAGCTGTCAGAGGCTTCAAAATGACAGGGTACAAATGTCCCAGTGGAATCAGGGGGCACGGAGACAGGAAGAAGCAAAGGCCAGAGAAAACATCTGTTACAAACAGTAATACAGGGGAGATGGAGAAAATAGTGTGGGAGGCAGAGGCACATATGCCTTGCTGCCAGGCATGCTGAAAAGAAGTTAACATGTTGGATATCACCCCCTGGCCTTCGATAGGAAGGGAAAAACAATGCAATCTGCCACAGCTGCAGAAAGTATCAGTAGAAAGAAAACAGCTTTAGGAACGGAGATTCAAATAGGTAACACAGAAAAGCCTGAGAAAGTTACCTGCAGAGGAAGGAAGCGCAGAGCTGGGAAACACAAATTGAGTCCATGTCTATAGAAGGATTTAGGAAGGTTAAGGCAAATCAGCTGAAATTGAGTCTGCCATGTGGATTACCTCATAGCAGCCATAAAGTTTAGCTGCACTTCACACAAGAGTGGGAAAACTGTATCTTATGCATACTGGCTTCAGACTTTCAGCCAAGCTGCCTTTCCAGAGCGTCCTGTAGACAGAAACTGCAATGTGAGTATAATTTGCACTTTCAAGTCACTCCTGAAGGAAGTGTCACCAGTAGCAATGTGACAGGCACAAAGGGTATGCAAATTGCCCAATTAGACGTAACCTACTATTGAAAAAGCAGTTGCAACAGCAACAAAATGCAGCACAAATCATCACGCAATGTGAGAAGGCCAATTCAAAATCTATTCTACAAATTGCACATATATCTGACTTTTCTGTTTATTTATGTGGTATTCTTCAGGATCTCATGAAACATGCAGCTCTGAAACAAGAAGTGTCCTTTCTACAAAGGTGTGATGGATAGGAATATAGATAAGAAGAGTGTCTTTATTTCCTATTCCCAGTCACATGGAGCATCAGTTACAGATTTTCACCCTGGCCTGCAGCTCAGGTCAGTGTCAGTTTGGTGGAGACTTATACTGTGCATTCTCTGATGATTCTAAATCAGTGAATACATAACTGTGGGACTGTATTTGGAAATTTAAAGTCTCTGGTGTCTAACAAGTTTAAATTAATTAGAGTACAAACATATTTTGTCTCCCTCACTTGTTTCCTTACAATATCAGAGGCAAATTACATGACTCAGCATATTTCTAAAGCTGTGGAGCATCATTCAGTTTCAGACTGAGTATCATTATTTTATTCTGTCTAGCCAGTAGCATCTAAATTTATCTCCTATGCTCTGGCCTAATGGTGAAGCATGTGAATGTACTCCTTCTCTGTCTTCCAAAAAAATATTCATCCACCCACCAGTGAGAGAACTAAACCATTCCTTCTCTTTGAAGCATTATATTTTACTCCCCATTGTGATGTCTGGCCACTTTCTGGAAGTGAATTGAGTGCTGCACTAAAGCCTGGTGTGTGGGAGCCCCACTGCCTGTTTCCAGTTTCACAGATACCCCTTTAAGAAACACGGGCATTCTGCATCAGCCCACAGTGATGCAGTGTCAGAGACAAGATTCATGCAGAAGGGGTGATGTGGTGTTCCCTTTGGTGCTAGAAATCTCACTGATGCATTTTGCTTACATCCTGAGGGTTAACATATTTCCTAATTTTGGTATCATGAAGTAATTCTCCTGGAGATCAGACTGTTCAGGTCAGAAGTGCAGAGTTTGTTGTGCCAGCAGGAGGTGAGATGCTTGTCCTAAAATCACCCTCTAGATCCAGTAAATTCCTTCCAGAGGACACCTTTTCTCTGAATCTCCTTTACTTCAGAGTATAATATCTTTCATTTTATTTTATTTTAACCTGCAGAAGTAAGTCATAAATCATGAAGAATTTGATGATGTGTGTGGATGTGGAGCTCTTGTTCCATGGAGCATTTTCAGACTAAGCAGCTATTTTTATATGATTGCTTGAGATTTTGGGGGACTATTTGATGATCTGTGTGACCTCTTCTAATCTTATTATAATCATTGTTGCTCTCTGCTTTTCCATGCTTTTTGCTGGTTGCCATGGAGACATCCTACTCTCCCTTCATTCTTAAGTGAGAGAGCAAGCCAAAGCAGTGTCTCCCATCTCCCTCTCTTTCTCACCTTTTTCCCTCTCTCACACTTTCTGGTTGTCACTGGGAATCACATCAGCTCTTTTTCTTCATCTCCAAAAGAAGCACTGATGCCCTCTTAGCACCAGAGTGTTCCTTCAGCATCTTTCACTGCTCCCTGGAGAGCTGTGTGGCATCACAGGCTGCACCCAGAGCCTGTGAGACTTGGCCAAAGCCAGGCTTGCCCTGCTCAGACTTGCAGATTACCCAGGATAATCTGTGTTTCAGCCCTTGGAGAGGCACAGTTTGAACACCACTAATCTAATTTGGGTGTGCTCCCACGGAGCACCCCTTGCTGGTGCTCAGCAGCATGAAGACTGGACTCTGTATTAATTTGCCACAGCAATAATAAGGGACTCTTGAGCAGAATAACATTTGAATGTTTATGGTTAATTTAGAAGGAGAAAATCAGATGTTTTTAAATGCTGCAGATTAAGTGCAAGTTGTTTCCAGGGAATGTGTGTGGAGTGCACTTAAATTTGTTTTTTATTGTCTATTTCATAAATTATATTCCTTTACACAATAAATTGAGTGGATTAGGAATGGAATCATCTGTAATTAACTGGGTGCTAGCTACTTAGGAGGGCACATACAGCTTGTGTTACTAAACAGCATCATGTCAGATTTAATGGCTGTCATTACAGAAATACCTCAGGGATTTATTCTTGGACCATTGTTATTTATGATCTGTGCAAATGAACTGACAAGCCAGTGCACTGAGTGCAATGTTCATTTTTATTCTGATGACACAGTCATGACCTAAGCTCCTAGTTTCTTGAAGTTGTCCTGTAAGTATTTCTGAGGGCTTGGCCATGGTTAAGTCTCAATGAAGTTGCTTTAGGCAATGCTAAGGTAAATGTTCTGACTAAAGTAATGCTGTGCTGGGACAGGTTACTTGGTGTTAAACAAATCTAAAACTTTCATCTTAGCAGGGAGGGGGGAGGAATAAAATGTATGAATCCCTTATTCTCTACAAAATTGACATATTTTGTCTTTGGCATAATATTGTCTTATTATGAAAAAGAAAGAATTTCTAGTTTTTGTTATTGATTTTGTAAGATAGATATAGCTGCTAAATATGAATCTATAGGAGGATTCAGAAATTATTTAATGCAAACATATTTCAATTTTCATTTGCTGGTTTGTAATTTTCTGTACATTTGATGTTTTGAGGTTTTTGACTGTGTTTTCTCATCCCATTTTTATCAGGAAGAAAAACAGTGTGCTTCTTTTTCAAGTATTTGAATGTCTCAAGGCTGGAAATCTTTTGATAGTGCTAAATTCTTTTTATTCAGTGATAGTTATAAGACTTATATGGATCATCTACTGATATATCATCTCTTGGGACAAAAAGCCTGGAGGTTGGGTCTAGATTCTGCCCTTGGGTTTGGATTAAGATTACCCTTGGGGGCAGGAGACAAGTTCCAACAAATCTTTATTTCCGCCTATAAATTGAACTACAAAGCACCAGAGACAAAATGAGGAAGCTGAGCTAATGCTGCTGCTCTGGAAAATTGTGTTAGTGGATCTGATAAAATTGAGGGTCTGACATGGCAAACGGAATTTAGTGTACAATGAAAATGACTGAGCAGGATGGGTCAGAAGGTGATTCCTTCAATAGAAAGTAATCACCAGAGTATGATCATAAGTTGCCTGTCCATAGGCAAATGAAAAATGACTGGTGTTTCTTTTATTGCTCTGCTCTGCCTGATTGTCTGTTTGTGGGTCACTGTGCTGGGCCAGGACTGGAGGATTTCCTGGACTTTGCAGCTGGGAGTGCCCTGGCCCTAGGGCAGGGGCTGGGGGCACAGGAGAGAGTGCTGTGCTGTCCCAAGGCTCTTCTGTACAATTCCTCCACACACACATGAACCCCTGAACGCCTCAGTGCAGGTGCAAAAGGCCTTTTCATTGTCCCCACCTCTAATCTTCTTTCCTGTAGCTTTTATTGGTCTCAGAAATATCTTTCTGATAGTTTTCATTTTCACTGGATTTCAGCACTTCAGCACTTCAGCTGCCAAGTGAAAAATGAAACTGCAAAACTGACTGGAAGCACCAGTTCTGTGACAAAACAAGGGTTTTCTCTTCAAATGTACACAAACAGAAAAATCTTTTCAATATTTAGATACAGTTTTGTCTAGTGCTCATTCAGAGGAACCCATTCTGCATTTACTTTTCCCAGGCCCTAAATGCTGTCAATGTTTAAAAGAGATATATTATCCTGATTAATGTTTCTATGCCAGTTCAGTATCAGTGTTAATTTGACTTCTTAGCATTAGTGTCAATTTGACTTTTTAAGTCACCAGTGTGGTTCAGAGGTCCAGTTGTCCAGTCCTCTGAGATGATATACTGTTCAAGTAATGATATTATATTCTTCTATGGTCTATAACACACAATTGTACCCTTTTGCAAAACAAGGAAAGAACTCCCCCCAAAAAATCGCCCAAACAAGAAAAAGGATGCATAAAAAGGATATGTTTTAATTCTTTTAAAACTATCAAAGTATTATTGAAGCTCTTCAGATGGTTTGTTGGGCTTTTGTAACGAGCTAGCCTTCCAAAACCAACAGGAAAGACAGAAACTGGAATCAATTTCTTTCTTCCAAGATGACAGTAATAGCCTTTTTCTTATGCTTAACCAGTAAATACTATAATATCTTACAAACGTGGCTCATATGGTTATTTAAAGCAGAACTATGGTTGTTTTAATATGGTTATTGTAGCCATACATTTTGCTTTTATGAGTTTTTATATAGCACTATTACTTATATGCTAATCTTAAGGATATTGTTATAATTTGTTTTATGTGTTAAGTGTTCTAGAGGCAATTGCTAGTATCACTGTAGTGAAAGGTCTTATGAGCACCACATCTGACAAACAATTGCTTGCTGCCAGAAGCCCAATGAAACAGTTATACCCAGGGATACAAATCACCTTTACAGACAGCTTGCTTACAATTTCTTCAAGCAGGGAAAACCATCTAAAATGCATTATGTAGACAGACGTGAAGTTTCTGCATTTGTGTGCTTGTGTGCTTGCAAAATTTTCAGGCTGCTGAACAAAAGGTGCTCCTGTCGTGGTCGTCATAGACTGTTGCTCTGTCTTGCCTTTCATCAAACATCTGTGTCATTTGATCCTTTTTTGTACAAGTCCCATGGAAGGGACATGAAACTCTTGCATGCTTTACAGGTTCCTTGTTTTGTTTTTTTTCTGTGTCATGCTTGGTGCTTTATTTTATTTGTCTCATTCGAAAAGCAAAGTGATGCATTTCCTTTGAGAGGGACACTCAGAGGCAGCAGTGACAACTTGCTTTTCCAGGCAGAGTCCTACAGGGGCATTAATGCCAGTAAATCCTGTGACAGGAATACATTCCTTATCCTGGACATTAATGACATGTGCTTTGTCAAATGTTGCCATCAGACTCACCAAGCACACGAATGACAATGACTTCTTAATTTTTGCTTGTGTCTCTGGGTGTGATAAAGTATATTCCTGCTTTCCCTTACAATTTTGTATTCTGTGAGGCAAACAATTTGCTGCTCATACTGACTGGCTGGGAATTTGTTATTGTAGGCATTGCTGTTGCTGGGTGTTTATTTGCAAAGATGGTAGATCTTGAAACCAGTTGGAAAATGGTTTTATTTTTTGAAATGCATTGCGTTCAGGCAGCAGAGCTTTGCAGATGTAGGCCAGTTTCAAAGAGACCATCTCACCAAAAGAACCAGGAGCACCTCGCTGTCAGTATTACAGTAATAAACAAGCAGATTTTTCTCTTCCTGAATGAATATTTAAGCTCATGTGTCATAGATGCAGGACATGATATAGTTTCAATACTGGAGGATGCCCACTAAGAACAGGGAATTTCTTACCAGAAATTATTTGAATTCTCACAAGCAAAAGGACATTAAATCATATTTTCCTAATGTAAGGTTTATTCACTGAATTCATCATTAAAAAGCATGCAGGGCATGATGAACACTGCTAATTTCACTGGTGGTGCTGTATTTTGAAAGCTCTCTGACCTAGAAAACATTGACTAGAACAGGACAGAGTTGACACAGACAGGAAATTATCCTGGCAGGTTTTTCACAAGAGGGGCAACAAGACAGGTTTGCTTACCCATTATGCTACTGTGATATTCTAGGCACTGCTGTGCCTTATAAATGTTTGCACTGTATAATTTTGAAAAATTAAACATCAAAATTCAGGTTTTCCAGGCTGAGTCTCCTATTGGGATGAGG
Organism: Alethe castanea; assembly: GCA_024734035.1. Taxonomy (NCBI): domain Eukaryota; kingdom Metazoa; phylum Chordata; class Aves; order Passeriformes; family Muscicapidae; genus Alethe; species Alethe castanea. The sequence continues at coordinate 13,032,842 of JANRGV010000120.1, read as the reverse complement.
TTTGAGGATTTCTTAGGATTCCCCTCTAAGAAATGATAATCTTCAGAAACTGCAGGTTTGCATTCATATCCTGCCTAAGTCCTCTAGGACACAGTGCTAAATTTTTAGGCACTGTACAGTGTGTGGTCTCTTCAGCTAATAGTTTCAGTGCTATCAAAACATCTGTGTGTGAATTACTGAAAGGAAATTAAATTGAATTATAATTATCACAGCCATTTATACCCTAAATTAGTTATCTAGCTATTTGCAGGGAGGTCAAGAAGCCAATGTACTGAACAGTAACAGGCAGTAAGTGCCTTACCAGGGTAAATTTTAATTGCTGATAATATTATGGTGCCTGCAGACAGAGAAGAGGGATGCTACAGAGCTGGCATTCTTTTTGTGTAGGGAAAGAGCCATGGGAATAGTGATAGTAGGTGAGCAGTAACAGCAAAGTGGCAGACTGTAAAAGACCCATTTTGATATATTTGGGGCCTGAGATATAAGGCACTTTTTAAATTGAAGGACAAATAAATGGGCAAGGTTTTTTATAAACTTTCACTGGATAGTGTTGGAAGAGATGTCTGGAGATCATCTAGTCCAGTTCCCCTTTCCAAGGCAGGGTCACCTAAAGCAGGTTAGCCAGGAACTCGTTCAGATAGATGTTGAATGTCTCCAGGTAGGAGACTCCACAACCTCCCTGGGCAGCCTTTTCCAGTGCTCTGACATGAAGAATTTCTTCCTCATGTTGAGGTGGAATGTCTTGAGTTTTAGTTTATGGCCATGGCTCCTCATCCTGTCACTGCACACAACTGAAAACAGCCTGGCACCATTATCTTGGCCTCCCACCTTTGAGATATTTGTGTGTATTGATGAGATCCTCACTCAGCATTGCATGGGTTATTCCTCCCCAGCTGCAGGACCCACATTTGCCTTTGCTGAGCCTCCTCAGGTTTCTCTCACCCACCCTCCTGCCTGCCCAGGTGCCCCTGAATGCAGCACAGCCCTCGGGGGTACCAGCCACTCCCTCTTCCATACCATTAAAAATTGCTGAGGGTGCATTCTATCACTTTGTTCAGCTTGCTGGTAAACCAGTCGAATAAGACTAGACCCAGTAAAGACCCCTGGGCAATGCTGCTGACTGTAGGCCTCAAATGTGTTGATCATCTCTGAAATATTGTCTCACTGGCTGGTTCCACACAGGCACACATAAAAGCAGGACATGGTTTCTGTATGACTACAGGCTCCAAGGGAAAGGTTCCCCCAGTGTGATCCCCATATGTGTTAAGCACCCAGCTCTAATTTATTATACAAGCTAAAGAAAGACTGCGTGCTGAAAGTACCTAGATTATTACTTAGGGATCATTTGTAACATTTTTACATCTCTCCGATGAAAATACTTGACAAAAGACAGCTCTTCTTTGGAAAAACTATAGTATTGCTAAATAGAATGTCTGTGCTTTGTAGCTTGGGAAAGCATGAATCTAAAATACTGGTGCTATGTAAAACAGCCCTGTCACCCATATGACATGGATGCCACTACATGTTCTCCACCAATGATTGATGTGACAAACTCCATATGTTAAAAGGAGGCTGAGGAAAATCTTTTTTTTTTTTTCCCCAGATGGAAAAAATATGTAACTGTGGTACACAAACACTCTTTGCAGAGCTTCTCTGTTTCCTCAGCAGTAATAACATGTCTAAAAATAAGACTCAGATCTGGAACAAAAAAAATATCATAGCCTACCACCGCCCTAGTTTTCAGCACAAAAGAAATGTAGACATTTAAGGGTGCCAAGGGAAAGTGGATTTTTATTTATAGTAATGATGCTTATTATTCAGTACAAATATCTGGAGAGAGAATAAGGAAGAGTGCTCAAGGTACTGCTTTCCAAGTAATTAACAAAAGTATTTCAAACATACACAAAGACTGGTAGATCATTCATCAGTGATTATTTGGGGGAACTGCTCTCAGTAGTTTAGCCACATGGGTTTGTGACTGCACCTTAAGGGAGCCCCATATTTAAAGAAAAGTAAAATAATTGCAACTGCTAGATGGGAATATTTAATTATTATTACATGAAGCAATACAAGATAGATGAAACATTTTATTGTTAAGAGATCAACGATGATATCTGTGGTTACAATGTCTTATACATGATTTTAGTCTGTGGAAATTTTTGTTTCAAATTTTCAAAATGCAGATTTTTAAAACTTATGTATGGGTTGCTATACGGATTTTCTAAAGTTTCTACATGGGCAAAGAAACGTCATTAAGTGTAGATGAATGGTAGGTTACCAAGTGATATGTTATCTTATGCATCATCTTGTAACTGGGAAAGAATATATTATCATTAAGCCCTTAAAGCTAACAAATGCTCAACTCTGTTCAAAGTAAAAATTTAAAGAACAATTTTGAAACAGAAATATTGTTAATTAACTGAAATACACAATGTATTAACACTCATGAATTTATCTGTGTACTAAGATGATCTGATGAAAGCCCTTTTGTTAAAATTTTATTTATTGGATAGAGACATCTCACAATTCACTGAATAGCATTTTTGAGTAGCCAGTGTTTTCAACCAACATCATAAAGAAGCATTTAAACATTTAAGAGGTGGCAAAGTCGAGGATTATTTTTTTTTTATTTCCAAGAAAGAAAATGTGTTGCAAACATTTCTCAGTTACAGAAATTCTTCACTGTATTTGAGAATGTAAAATATTTCTAATGAGTTTCAAGAATTCTTTTTGTAGGCAAAACCAAAGGTTTGCAAGAAGATAAGCATTACTGATTCAAAACCTTGGTAACAAAATGATTGACAGTTATCCTTATTTTAAATCTTAACACTGTTTTACATACTCGTGTTTTCTCCTAAAGCATAAATGTTTAAAAGGATTTCTTCTCTGTAAATAAAAATCATGATCACAACAGCTGCTACCCTGTAAGAAGAGATCATATCCTGGTCTCATAGAAGATACTAGTTGGTAGTTTGCCTGCAGCCAGTATTTTCTTGTTTCACAATTCAAAATATGTTTATAGTTTGGAGTGAACAGCTACTGTCAAGTAGTCTGCAGAGTGCACTCACACACACATTCTCTCAAAATAAATAATAAAGTTTCAAGTATTGGGTAAGTCAGAAAGCTATATCTTAGTTCTTTTTAAGTACAGTTGGCAGTTTATAAGTTTGGTGTTTATAGCTATGATTATTTTATACTTTTGGGGTTAGTAATTTCTAAGCAAATAGTGGAATTTAGAAAACTCTGGGAATTTTCTTTAACTCTGGTAAATTTTAAACCATAATTTCCTTAACTAAATAAGCACTTACTATAAATGCTCTGAAAAGGATAACAAGCATAAAATATAGGCAATGTTCTAATCAGCTGAGATTAGAATTGGAACATTTTTTTGTATCAGTTTTGAGGTTACTTCTGTAGAAGGAATGAAATGACAAAATTGCCAAGTTGAAATGAAGAACTTGTCTATTAACACACAGGCAAGATTTCTCACAAAGAAATATCCCTGGGAAAAAATGAAATTTTCAGAACTGAGAAAGTACTATCTACACCAGGTCAAGAGATTTGGAGAGAACATGATTATTAGATCCTAACCCTAAATTATCCATTACTTTACCTGTTTCCATTTACAAATAGTATTACACCTTTGTTCCTTTTTCAGTGTGTTCACTTACATTGGTTTCAGTCTCTTTCACTTCTTTCCTAACTTATTTTACAGCTTGTGCATTTCTCACAGCTGGATAACAAGCAGGAATCCCATTGCAGACACAGCCCATGCTGATGAACAGTAATTCTATGCATGAATCATGCAGTGAAGCATATGAGAAGAAAATTTCAATAACATTCTAGTTTTTCAGGTAACCAGCACACAAAACTGAAATGGATTTCCAGGTGAATTCAGATCCTATTTTAGGACTCTCAAAAGTGGCAGATGATTTTCAAAGCTGTCTAGTACTAACACATTTCCCCAAAGAATTATAGCATCTATGGTTACATATTTAAAGTATTTCATGTGCCAATAATCTCACAAAATTCTGAGATCATCATTTATATTTGTTTTGCTCTACCAAAAAAAAAATTAACCAAAAACCCCACCACCCACATGCCAAAAAACTCAAACAACAAAATCCCCCAAGTTTAAATCATAAATTCTGCAGTAAATTGTTTTGTTTAATATAGAGCATGGCACTCAAATTTCCTAGGCTTTCATACATTAAACTATTGCAGGGTTATATATTTGGGCCCTGAATTTTCACTTGTTCCTTTACATGTAACTAATGTATTTTACAAATCTGTTCATGTATCTTAAAGACAACAGCATCATCTAAGAGTTTATGAATAAATCTGTGATGTATAAATTTCCACTGCTTAGCACAGAAAAAGATAACTGTGCCTGCTACACCTACGTAGGATGTGAAACTTAGCTGATGGGGAAACCAGAGCACTTAGGAATAAAACAAAGTACAGAATAGCCTTTTACCTTCAGCCAACAGGAAAATGATAATTAAAGCTGAAGGAAGGCAAATACTGCCCTGATTGAGTGGAATGAATATCATAGGCTTTCAGTAGAACTTTGCCAGGGTTCCTACCCTGGGCTTTTTGGGCACAGTTTTCAGGCATACTGTGTTGTTTGTTCCTTTTCAGTAAATCTGGAAGAGCTGAGATTCAGGGAAAATTCATGGAGATCAATCCCTGTTGCTAGGTTTTTGTGACCTAAGGATTATGGACCAGAGTCTGTTTGAATGTCTGAGAGCATTTTCCAACTGGATTTGCCCCAGAGGGATATTCCCATGACTCATGTTTGTCTCAGCATACACATGGAACTTTTAAGGTAGTTAAACATAATTCTTTACATAGTTAACACAGTTCTTTAAAATACAGTTCCTAGCTGAGTTGGTTTGTCAGCATATATCAAAATACATGGAAAGGAATCTGATTCTAGAATGTGACAGCCAAGGAAATCCTTGCAGCGTTGGTGAGGCTAAGCTTGAAGTTGCTCAACATTAACCTGTCACAGCAATGTTTTTAGCCTATACACCAGAAAATGTTTTGCTCATCATGTCCAAGTTTCTTAGCATGAATGCATTTCATTTTGGATGGACTCCCATGCAAGATGATGTAAGGAGACACTGTTTTCCAAATGGGCACAAAAATCCCCATGAAAAAACTATCATTATTTGTGCCTGTTGAGATTTTCTTAATCCTTGTAAAGATCTGTTTGATAAATAAAATGCCAAGGAAAATGTTTGCCAGATATAGCATCAGTATGTGCTTTGAGTTTAACCATGCCTAAACAGACATTTTAGTTCACCAAATAGTTCAAATGAGAACATACACTGCTTAAATTAACCTGTCACTTAATCCACTGTATTCCTCTCAAATAGAATTCACAAGTTATGGGAATCACATGTTACAGCAAGATCATATAATACCTGCAATGTTGGTGGAGTCTCATGCTAATATCCCTAAAGGTCTAAGAGAGCAGTGAAGTGCAAATCAATTTCAGTAACCTAGAAACAACTAAAGACTTCGCTCAAAGCTGAGGAAATTTCACAAATTTCACATTTCCTCACTAATGACCTGAAAAAACACAGTAAATATGTATAAGAGAATTTGCATCCTTGTGCATCTTACCTTCACATATGAAGCGATAGTAAAACTTGATCTGAAAGAATTCAGACTAATTGTCAGACTGCAGAGGTTCAAATCAGCATCATGTAATAAAAAAGCACACTTTAACCAGCTTTTAGTGCTTTAAATAATTATGTTGCTGGATAAAATTGGCTGGAAACATGATCTCTTTGATTTCTGCAAGGCTTTTCATTTTTGTTGCCCTGGCCTCTCTTCATGGGGGTCTGAGAGAGGCTATGATATGCAGGAAGAGGCTGGTTTCATTTTCTGTGATATTGCAGACAGAAAATACTCTGGACAGATAGTTGCTTTGTGCAGGACATGATCAGGCTGGATGGGAGCACCAGAGGAAAGCTCCTGTTCTGTCACATCAGTCAAGGTAAGGTGCTGCTGCTGCTGTGGGGCACAGGGTGCTGGTGTCTTTGTTTCCTAGGAATTCCCCCATTGCTGCTCAGCAACAGGAATGGAAGCTCTGCCTTGCAGACTCCTCTTCTAGCTTTTAGCATTTACTTAATTGTGCCATGCTAATGGCCTTGGCTAAAGGGAAAATTATTAAACCACAATTGATTTTAATTTGTTGAGCTGATACGCACAATTTTTAATTTTCAATGTGGCAAATTGCTAAAAGAGCAAACCAAATAAAATAACTTACCCTTAGTCTGCTGTTGCACAAACATAGAATTAAAAGGAAAATAATTTGAGAACTGAACAGTACTTTAATTAGAAAAAATAGTTGTTCAGTCCCCTATGCTCTGTGTTCAAATCCACATTCAGATTTGGTCTTTCCAAGGGCCAGATACTATGAGACAACAGGTCAGACAAAAATCTGTTGGTTTGTGATGCCTCAGGAAGTCTGCTGTAGCATAGTGTATGTGTAAGTATAGATCTGTTTTTCAAAACAAGTAAATTCTTTACAGACTCTGAGCTCCATCCTAGGAGTCTTCCACTCTGTGCATAGTCAGTATGACCATATCTCATCTTTGAATCTATCCAGTCTGAAAAAACTGTTGGAATTCCACTTGGTAACACACTAAAACTGTTTTTCTGCTTTCACCACTTAATTATTTTTCATGCTGTATTTGTTAATTATGACTGACCAGGAAAGCTCCAAATTTTCTCTCTCTTCCTTGGCTAGTTGAGTGAGAGTCATTTGTATTGTGCAAATATAAATGCAATGACACACTACAGTACACTTTAAAAGCCTCTTTCTGATCCTAATACCTTTGGCTACATATTTGGAATTTACTTTAGTAAACATTCAAGCCAGCAAAACCCAAATGAACAAGTTTTTGGTTTTTTTTTTTTTCCAGAAAGCAAATACACAAATTACATTAGTGTGGCTCAAGTAAATTAATTTATAAATACAAACATATTCATGGAAAATTTTGCCCCATTAGCAGTCCCCAGAGATTGTCTATCTCAGATGGGGTCAAGGACAGGAGGATATAATGCTGCCAAAGTAAAACATGCAGACAGATAACTGCTGTGTGATTCAGAGATATAATTCACCTGAAGTAAGAAATGGGATCTGAAATGCAGCCCCACTCTCTTAAATAGAAGGCACTCAAGCTTGTTTTTGTAGCAGGTTGCAATTTTCTTAAATAGTCTGTTCTATGTGTTCTTTTACAGCCAAAATATATTATATGTTTCTCTACTTTTTGAAGTGGATACTGCAGAATAGTGTGATTACAGCTTTTAGCAGCCTCTTTTTGGCTGCCTGGGTGTCCTTTGATAATTGAAAACTTGTTTATTGGCATCATTTGCTGGGCTTTATTTAATCACTGTCTCTCTAGGAGCTGCTTTATCCCTTCTGAGGGCTGACTCTTTGCATAGGCTTTGTCTTTTCCTGGCACTGGGCAGCTGCTCCATGCAAGTGGATTTGTAATTAGAAGCAGAGTGGCTGCCAGCTCTCCTGTCCCAGGGTGCAGGGCTGGAGGTGCCACAGGGACAGGAGGGATGGGTGTCCCAGCCCCATTTTTAATTGGGAAGAACTTGTTTCACGTTTCTCTGCTTATCAGAAAAAAAAGCAGACCTCTGTTAACACTGATCACTTATATTCCTGTTTAATCAAATTACATACAGTGTATACTAGGTTTTGCTCTGATTGAAATATTGCCTTCTCATCCTTGTCAGCACAATACTTCAGCTTCATTTCTCATTAATCCTGACAGGAAAGGAAAGGTTTTTATCTTGGATTACTGTTTCTTTATGGGGGCTGACAAAAGGTGTTTCTTGCTGGCAGAGTAAGAGGGGCTGCCATAAGCAACAGAAGAGCTCCCTGGCTGATGTGCAAGAGTTTCAGAGCCTGTGTTTCCCCCAGTATAATCACATTAAATTTCTTTTTGACACCTTAAAAAAAGCTGCAGGCAAGATTCTTCTAATAAGAGAGTTATAGGAAGGAAGAAGAGTCATCAAGTGTAGAGGCCCAAGTGGTTGTTGCAGCTGAATTTTCCACCTGTGAGCCAGGAGAGAGGGCTTGTGGATCAATATTGATTTGTTCTTTTTACTGCATCTGTGGAAAAGATAACTGAGAAATGATTTTGAATTCTTTTGTTTGGTTTATAGGTTTGTTTGGGTGGGTCAGGAATGGTTGGTCCTTTCTAGGTTTTCATTGCAGATAGGAAGTTGTGATTCAGTTGTTCATGCCTCAAG
>JANRGV010000120.1:12993232-13024524 GCA_024734035.1 Alethe castanea | reverse complement strand
ATATTGACATCCACAGATATAACTTCATATATATATATATGTGGTAAATATGTATATTCTTTCTACCAGTGAAAGTGGAAGTTTGGAAAATACAAAACCCATCAGTGGTGCTGGAGTAGGTGGCAGGGAGTGAGGAGCAGCCAGGCATGCCCACAGTTTATATTCCTGTAAACAGAGTACATGCTACTGCCCTTGTGCTGCTCGAAAATTGCCAGAAATTAATAGTTGGAAATGCTCAGGAGTGGGTTTTGGATGTGCTTGTTTATTTGCACTAGAAAATGAAATACATGGAGCCATACATATACATAGACAGCTATTTATGGGTGGGTGACACAGGAGAGGCTTTGCTTCCTCTGCTCTGTGACAGATTCTTCAGTGCTCTGGCACAGACAGGAGGAGAACTGACTCCTGAGTTTGTAACAAGCCCACCTACTCAATTAGCTCGTGTTGGTGACAGTTAGAATATATGGGTGGTTATTTATGCATTTTAATAAAATGAATTATTCCTATGCAGCAGAAATACAAGGTTCTTAATGCTTCTCCCCCAAATTTCAGGTTTTTTGGAGACTGTTATCTGGGAAGGGACCTGTTTGTATTGCCCAAAATAATATCCTGTGTTCTCTTCACCACTTTCTTCTGAAAAGTAATGCTATTCTTAGCCAGTCAATTTTAGTGTAGTCTATCTCATTTTTGTACAGTGACATAGACAACTTTTTTTTTTACTCTCCATGGCTAAGGTTATAATGATTCAAAATTTCCTGGTACTTTTTAGCACTCAATGTCCTTTAGGTTTATCTCTCCCCAAGACTTAAAATCATGGTTCTTCAAAAAAGGTTAAAAATTATAAAAATTTGCTTATAGAGTGGCATGATGGTGCTTAACCTTTAGTCACTCAGAATCTTTCATGCTGAGTATTAAGATTTTCTAAATAAAATTCAGGATTTTAATAAAATTAGTTATTTTTAAAACAATGAAACCAAAAAATTCATTGACAGAATATGAGCGCATTTGTGAAAACAAGGTCTGCTAACAATCTCTGGGATGAGGAAAAGAAACTACACGTGCTGAGTATATTGCTGGTTGTTTGTGGTCATTTCCCCCCTCTGTACTAATATTAAATGACTCAATTAAATCTTCATGAGTTTCTAGCAGTTATACATTTTATTTCTGCTGTTATGCAGCATTTGCTTTTATTAGCAAGTAGCTAGTTTTCCCTTTCAAACTTTCTTAGTTTGAAACACATATTATCTGTTCTTAGAAAATTATTTTTGCAAAGGTTGTGAATGGTGTCAAAAGAAGGAAATTAGAGGGAGGCTGTATTACTGAATGACCTCAGATGTAAAGCTATAAAGTTGATAAAATGCTACCTGGTACCTGTAAAACAGGTGGACTAATTAGAAGTATCTAGAGCATCAGAGGATCAATCAGAAATAGATTAAGCAGACAGATTCCTGGTTTATTTGGGATTTCCTTTATTTTGCCTTTTCCTTTAGGAAGTAGCTATATTTATTTCTCATCTTTTGCATTGCACAGTTAGTTCTGATATTAGTCCTGTAAATGGTAATAAGCCATGTCACCCCTGACCAGTGCAGGGATATGTGTGGGTCAGTGTATTGATGTTTATATCCATAATGTATGTGTGAATACATTAGACTACTGAGAGCTTTTGAGGGCTCTTCATGACTTGTTTCCTTAATTCTCTTTGAAAATACAGTGGCTACTGTTAAGAGTGGCCTGCTGTACTTTAGGTAAGATCTTTGATTCCTTGGAAATAGATATAACAGATATCTCTTATGAGATATCCAGCAGTGTCTCTCTCTCTTATGTCTCTAGACTGTATCAGAAAAGCTGCTGGGCCAGATGGCACTGGAGATCTGTAACATTTAAACATATTTTTGGCAGCCCCGTGCATGCATAATATCCTGGGTGAAATATTTTTGCTTGCCAGGCTAAAAAAGTGTGTAAACTTCAAAATTCCATCCAATGACACCTGAATATCTTTCTGTATTTTCTTGGCCAAGTACCTACAGGGTACTTGGCTTAACCAATCAAAAGCAGAATTAACAGAAGTATTAGTCTTCACTACAGATGTTGTCTGAATTCTCTTTAAGAAAAGTAGTTACAAAATAGTGATTTTAAAGAGTCTGTTAATATCCTGGGTTTCCCAGTCAGGGACTGCTGACCAGAACTTGCCTATAAAGTATTATTAGACATTTAAGACTTAGGACAGTATCCTATAGAACTTTTGTGCTTTAATTCATGACCAAAACTGTCTATTACTCATGGATCCTATATGTTTCCCCCTTAATTGTATCTCAGTCAGGCTTGTATGTGCTACAAGTGATAAACAATTTAAGACCTATGTAAATAGCCTGACCTCTCTATTTTGCTGAGGTACACAGTTAATGTTATTTACCAAACACACAACATTTGGTGATATTTACCAAACAAATGCCATTCACCACGTAGAATAAGGTTATTAGCCAATGGAAATTCTCAAAGCATTTGGAATTTAGGAAATTCTGGAAAATGTGGGAAATGCCAACTGGAATTTTAAATCCTAGCTAATTACAGAAGAGGCCAGAACTGAGTATTTGTTTAACTAATTGGTAGTTAGGCACCTGTAGGGGCAGCTTGCAGAATGATGGTTGAATTTTGATGCTTCTTCTTCAAGTAATATGGAGATCTGAAGTTGATTGAGTTGATTTTATTGATTAAAATTCAAGTAATAATCTCAACACAAGTTTGTTTGAAGAACCTATAAGCTGTGTCAGCATCTTTTAAGTTACTTGTGTAGTGTAAAAGCACATTCATATTTAGACTTTAGTCTAAATTTGTCTAGAATATTATTATTCAATTTACAGTGAGTACTGAGGCATGCACTGCAAAAGGCTGAATCCCCTGGGAGGCATGAGTTGGGCTCTCTGTCTTTTAAAACACATATAAAAGTGGAAGAAATCTTCTCTAAAGCAGGTCTGTAGTCAAGTCAGCATGCTCACAGACTTTCCAGTACTTCAATCCCATTTTTTTTTCTTTCTAGTGAAGCACATCTGATTTGGTACTTCTGCCTCTTGGGAACATTCCTACCAAACCAGTTGGGCAGCAGTGTCCCTCTCCTGATGCAGCTGTACCATTATGCAGAAAGCTGGCAAGAGAGAAACATAAATATGTAGTTCAGTGGTCAGGACACTTGCCAGAAGGAGAGGAGTCTTGGGTTCTGGTCTCTCTCTGCTTAGTTAGACTTCTGCTTTAGTATTTGATATTAAGCAGCATGGTTTCCATCCTGTCAAGCTGTTGAATCTAGTCTAGATTAAAATATTCTGTTGATTTCTGAGTTTTCAACTCTAAGCATTTTGGGAAAATTGCAGGGGCAACAATGAAGTTTAAGTATGTTCATGATTAGACAGAAGCTGAATGGCCATAGTAATTATATAAAGGCCTTATCCACAGATGTATGATTTAAAAGTTTCCATCCAATGACTTAATTTTAGAGCTACCTTTAGTGTTCCTCTAAAAGCTCATTCATCCTGATATAATGTCTGAAACTCTTCCTTAAACTCTTCTTCCATCAATTAATTTTAATTCTTTGGAAATGAAATTAAATGTTTAAGAAACACATGGAAATCTAAGGAAAAGATGTGGAAAAACAAGAAGAAAAATCACATAGAAAAAGTAGCACGAAAAGATATAACCCTCCTGAACCCAAACACCAAAGTATAAAACTGCAAGCAGGAAAAGAAACAACAGCAAAGACACAAAAGAATTCTAATAGTCTTGCTTGTAAAACATAGCCAGGTTAATTAATAGAAAGGATGGAGTGACAAGAGTTAATGAAAATATTATAGATTAAAAACTGCACAAGGAGAAGTTGATCAGATATTTAAATTTACATCTTCTTCTGTTTGAATCCTGATTAATTTGTTGCTATAAAGACCCGAGCATCACCTTGTATTTTATTCTGTGGTTATTTCCAAGTTCATAATTAAAAATCAAAAAACTCCAAAGCCTGCATCCTGAAATAATTAAAGAATTGGGCATTCCCATGAAGAACCTGGTATTTACTAAATGAAGAGAGAGGTGATTTGCTCCAGCTTCTCCAACCATGACTTTGTAGGTTTATTGAACAGGGACATCTTCCAGACTGTAAGGATCTGGTAGCTGTAGGGATTTTGGCCAAAGGCAGTATTCCTAGGCAGCATAGTGAGCAATGCCAATGTGGCATGCTTAGGTTTTTGGAGCTGTTTTTAGAGACTGACAGCTACAATTGTATCATAAGAAAGCATATCCTGCTTCTTAAGTCTTCCTTGCATTCTGCATCTCTGGATATAACCTTCTTTTGGCTGTGTTGAGTCTTTTGACCCACCCTAGAGCAAGATCTTCTGTTCTCCTGGACAGAGGTGCTGGTTTCCTATGCTGTAAGGCAGTGTGTGACTGTAGAAGCCCAAAAGATAAGGGCTCCCTTTGGTTTTTCCATACAGTAATATGATCTTCCATATCGTGCCTCCTATCTGGCAAACCTAGAATTCACAGTTGTATTTTGGAGGGTCTTTCAAACCTTATGTCAAGGTCTTGGGACATTTAGACTTTTGCCTTAAATGGCAGTGCTCAAAAGCAGTGTCAGCTACAACAGTTTTCAAAAATCTGTAGGAAATAAAAGCCAAATGTAGCTAGTTTTCACCAAAGCAAATAATGCATTTCATGGAAGTTATGTGATTTGTTAACTCAGACCTTGACAGAAACTGAGGCTGGAGCAACTGGTTTTCAGGAGAGGAGCTATTTTTGGGCCTCTTGAGCACAAACCAATTTCTGCTCCCTTGAAGGCACCTGGTGGCTTGTATGGTCTCTCAGACCCCCTCACTCCTTTGCAGCCCTAATCTGGACTATGAATGAAAATGACTCTTCCTCTGGTCCTGATTAGAATCAAGGCATGAAAGGAAAGGCAGTTGTGAGGAGGAAGGAAATGTTGTTGCCTGCCAGGTGGAGACGGAGAGATTAGAGGAATGGTGATGAACTAGAGTCTTAGAAAATCTTTCTCCCTTATGTTTCTGTGACCTCAGCAGCCTTGCTTTTTTACTGAATCCTTAAAAAAGATACTGTATTTATTTTATAGATGTATTATATGACTATCATAGATCCCTTAATATTACTGCAGATTTCTGACTGATTATGGCTTAAAAATTTCTATTATTATTTTGGACATAATGTTCCAGAAATATGTCGTTTGGTCTCCCAAGCACAGATGTTGCAGTGATGGTTTCTGATCCCCAGATGTATTTATTATAACCCACTCTTTGTAAAGAAACTGCAAATAATGATGAAAGTTCAAAGTGGTAGAAATTGCAAGGGACTGAAAACATAATTCCTCTGCTCTGCATTCCACTCAGTCTCCTAGTGAATATATGTTGTAGATTGTTTCATTCTCTGATAGTCAGAGTCCTATATATTTTAAATATACTCCTTGCTATAAACTCTGACAGCTACATTCCACTGGAATCACAAAACTGTGACCAGACGAGGAAATCTCACTAACAGAGAAGAGAACTAAGCTTATGAAACTTACCACAGGAATAAATAAAAATTACTCTTACTATCACAGCATTCAACACTCAGCTCATTGAATTGGCTTTCCCTCATTACATTTCTCATGCATAGACACACACACACTTGTCTATCTCATTTTTCCTGTTATCTGGAGAAGGGAAATGTGTTTATTTTTTGAATTCTTTTCTGAGTCTGGTTATTGTGGTGATAATCAACTTGTAAGAAAATATAAATTTAACAGCTAAATAATACTTTCTTATCGTTTAAATGAGAGATATCTACATGTTTTTTCAGATCCTGGTAGGAATAGAAGAAAACATGAGACTATAATGAAGTCCTTTAATTCAGTGCTCTATTCACAGGTGTTGAGAGGGACTGTAAGAATATAAAAACTTGAGATTGATGATATGGAAAAATACACAATGTTTTAATCTTGTTTGACTGAACTTGGGTCAACATTTTTGTTTTATAGAGAGTCACACACAGATCTTTTCAAAGACCGTGTGAGACTAACACTATGATCACTGTTGGGAAAAAAAACCTAGATATTTTCTCTTCTTTTCAAAAAATTATGTCTTGCATGAATATTGATTCTCTGACACTGCTGAGCAAAATAACTTATCTTGTTTGTTTGGTGGTTTTTTTGGTTTTTTTTTGACTTTAACTCAAAATCAGAAACTGTCACTGGAAGCAAAGATTGATGTAGCCTGTGACTGTGGTATTGAGCTAATTTTTTATTACAATTCTCAATGTGTCACTCAACTAAGATTTCCTTTTTGAAGTGGGGCTATAGATCACTGTCAGAAATTGTTTCTGTTTATACAGTTCTGTTTTATACTTGAGTGTATATAACAGTTTTATTGGTGAGTGGCCATAACTGGATGCCTACTGCTACATCACAAGGATTGCTTTTCTTGTTTCTCACAGTGCTTGAAAAGATATTATTTTTGGAAGGATTTAATGACAGAATATAATGAGTGCCCCTGAATATGTTTAGAATGCTTCTAGTTTCTGGAGTTCATGATACTGCAGTGAATTTATATCTAAAATTCTGTCATTAGGGCATGGTAAATTCCTAATTTAATCTGTTTATTTAGATTTTTAAAACATTCATGCAGAAAAAGTACTTAATCTGCGTAGAAAATTTAAAATTTATTGGACAAGTGTTATACATTCTTATTTGACTGCATCTCTAATGATTTGCATATGATATATCAGATTCAAGAGCAGAAGTAGTAGTATGATGGTCTTAATTCAGCCATATATTTATTCTTAATGTTCTTATTCTGTAATTGTTACATAACTCCCACTTCAAGTGCATTTCTTAGACTTACAGATCTTTACATATTTTTCTTGTTTTTCTGTCTGGTTGCATAAGAAAATACAAGAATCACTTCACTCTTCCTCACAAAGGTCTCAGGAACAGGAATGGGAATTACATTAAGGATAAATTTTTCCAGTAGGATGTGATTGGCACCTCAGTATGTGTCTGAATTTTAGAATGTATCATGACCTTTATGGTTTCATCTCTCTCTGACTACACTGTGTTTCACAGAAAGGTCTTAGACCTATATCTGAAATAGGTTATCTAGAGATAAATCACTTAGAGGTGTACTTGCAGCTCTGTCAAAAATCAGTAGTGTTTCTCTTTTTCTTCTGCCTGTGATGCTTATCTGAAGCATCCTCCAGTTGATCATGTTTATAAGCATCTAGTGGTTTCCTCTCTTTGGCATGCTGTTATTCCAGTGGAAAACATGGAGTGTGATACTTACCTCTGAAATAGTTCAAGATAAAGTCAAAGAAAAGGTAACTTCTTATTTCACATCATTCATTCACATATTACTGCAAAGAGCTGCTCCATTGATGTGTATTCACAATTTCCCCAAGCCAAACTGTTAATTATCAAAGAATGGTATCTGAATGAAGATATTCATTCCATTTTGCTGCTTTTTTAAACAAATGTCTGCTTTTACACAACATTTTATTTCATACTGGTAACACAAGTTCATGAAGTTAGAAGATCAAGTCAGATCAGCATCCAAAAACTTGAAATACTGGTCTATGTCTCAAGTTATTGCATTTTGTTTATACTACCTTAGCTACATTTAACAGTTAGTTTGTGTCCCAGGCAAGATACTTGCCTATATGGAAGTAGTCAAAATTATTACTTTAGCTAGGGAAATGAAAGACAGCTACACTTCTGGCACTTGAAAATCCACACTGGGTACTTGAAATGACCCTGTATGTTCATCACCAGAATAAATATAGCAACCTGCTGTCTTATTGAGCATTTGTGCAGATGGAATGAAAACATTAGAAGTGTGTTGGAAGTCCTTAGTAAAGAGTGGGCTGTAGAAAGTCTAATATCTTTGTAGTTTAAATAAATATAGAACCCTAGTCACGTACATCTCAAGAAAACCTAAAGGACCCTGGTCACAATGATAAAAGATAATGCACTTCTGTAAGTTTGTTAAAGACAAAATTAAATAACAAACAGTCAAAATAATAAAAAGGCATTTAAATGTCTCTCCAGAATTCACACATCAGTTAAAAGCCTTGGTTGTAAATCTGAATAATGCTAAATAAATCAAATCTGACAGTTGTTTCCACTAAATACCTTCTGCTGTGATCTGAGTACCAGCTGTCTGATATTTTCAAATGTGAAGCAGGTTATGGAGTTGGATTAGCTTCATCCCACCTAGAAAGGTGAAAATGGTGTTCTCACTTTCAGTTCTGTTCAGGTGATAATTAACTAAAGTACTAAAGATAATGCAACTATTATATGAAATTATAAACTTGTCCTTACTCTGCATATTCTGCTAAAATCAATGCTAGTTTCAAGTGAATAGTGTCGATGAGATGAAGAAAATTTGAATCTTATTCGACATTTTCTTATGCTCTTATTCCTCAAGAAATATCCCAAACACTTCTTAAAGAAAGAACTGATAGGTTACACCTTGGGCTATTTACTGAAGTAAAAAAGAGCATTCACAACTTCTGCAGCCACTCTTGAGCAAGAATATGGAAATGGTCTTTTAAGAGCTGAAAGAATACTCAGAAAGACATCTGGATTATCCCCTCTGTATTACAAATTACCAAGACAGGGTCTGTAAATTTCCAGGCTTCACCTGCTTGATTTCCAGCTCCCACAACTGATTTGTTGTTGGCTTGTGGTGCTCTCCCTGATGTGTTGGTTTCCCTCTGAGTGTCCCTTTCACTCTGAAGGAGTGCCCTGATGTGATGCAGTTCTTAAAACTGCTCCTAATTTCCACACAGGTCACCACTCCTCACTCCAACCATGGATATAGAAGGAGTTTTGAGCAATATTTCACCCTAGTCAGTAAAGTAGGACAAATAGATGAAATTTAAGAAAAGCAGTGATTATATTACTGTTGCTATATTTATTGTATAGTTATTTATTGCTCCTTATTTTATTATCTTAGTACATTTTTCTTCAAATAGCTGATTATGTTAATAAGTAAAGATGTCAGTTGTGAAAGCTAGACTTCATTAAATATTGATTCATAACTCACAAAGCTTGTTCCTACTTTATTACACAAATAATCAAAAAATTCCAGGAGCTGTTAGTCTGTATGAGACATTCATGATTTTGGTAATAATTTTGAGGAACACTGCTGCTGACATGCCACCTTGGGGGCAACCTCAGTCATTTATTTACTTTTTGATGTGTTTGATATAGCATTGTCAGAACAGGAAAGATGCAAAACAATTAAAAATCCTCCCTATGCCCAACTGGAGTAATTTACCAACACAGAGGCCCTTTGATGCATTCAGTTTTATTGTGAAATAAAACACTGTGTATTTCTTCCAGCTTTTGACTAGATTAATTTTGAATCTTTGTGTCAGGAGATGTACAAGTGTTATCTGTAAATGAGAAATGTATGCAAGGTGCTCAACTACTCCTGAATTTCAATGAACTTTGTGGTTCTAATGTCATGAAGCTCTGTCAAAATTTAACAGAAATTAAAAGTAAAATTCATATGGAGCTTTCACAAATCACAGCCTCATCTGTCAGCGTTTTATAATAACCCAACAGTTATGATCTATCAAGGTATTAAAGTGCAGTTCTGAGCCCCAAAGGAAAAATCATGACATTCTCAGACCAGTGAAGTAAAAATAAATATTTTTATTGAAAAGAATTGTCAAGGTTTCCTTTCAAAGTTCTCTCACTAATTGCATTTCAAACAACTTCAGTTATAAATGTTGAGAGCGAACAGGAAAAAAAAAACCACTGAGACTGTTCTAACTTTGAATACTTTATATAACACCAGTTTATGTTTATTTAACGTTTCTTCCTGCATTTTTTAAAAATAAGGCTGATTTTAAATTTTTGATAAGGTAGTTTTCTTTACAAGCACATTAAACTGTGGCACTATAATTCTCATTTAGCAGGGCAGGAAAGACATTAAATACATGAAAGCATTCCATCTTATCTGTCAACACTTACATTTCTGTAAAGACCAGTTATATGAATCCAGACACTGTACAGAAACGTATGGCTTTGCATTAAACTGCTTGGACTAAACTTTCAAGATCTGTCAGGCCTATGGAGTTCGTTGTGCTTATTGAAAACTGTATTTTCTGCTGCTGAAAACACAAAGGCTTCGAGCCAGGTTCTGGTCTGCATTACAGCCTGGTTTTGCTGCTCCAAGGTTCAAAGGACTAAAAAGCCAATCATAACAATCAGTGAAGGGTTGGATCAGCTTCATCTGACCCCTCCCTAGCTTTCCTTGGAAAAGTGGAGAATTTCAAGCATTCACTGTTGTAATAACATCTGCTTGGAATTATCAAAATAACAAATTATCTGAGAGGATTTTTTCTTTTTTAGTTAGTTATCACATTGTGTTGCCTTTTCACTGAATGGTCCTGAAGTACATATTTCTCAAGGTGGGGAAAATCAAAGGTCAGTTCTTATTTATGTGTATGTATGTAAATATGCATACGTATTACATGTGCATACACACACACCTGCCTGAGATCATAAAACTCACATACCAAGAATCTGTGATGTTTAAGATGCACACTAACCACACTCTGATATTGTAACTATTTTACCTGAAATAGTTGAACATTGAAATGTTCAGGGGCAAGATGAAGTGCCTTTGGTTGCACAGCTGAGTGCCATTACTGTGGCACTTCAGGAGATCTTATTCTTTTGTTGTCTTAATCGCTAAATATTCTTTACAAAGTCTAAGAGGATGGATGCAACTTCAAACGCTTGTTTTTTTCAGTTCCAAAGCTACAAGACTGGCTTAAACCTCATCTTTTTCTGCTTCAGTACAGTATGAGATTATACAAGCCAGTATACCAAGCTCTTAAATGAGTATCTGAGTAATTGAAATCAAAGTGGATTTGGAAAGTCAAAGTGGGTATCTGAGTAATGGAAATGAAAGTGCATTTTGAAGGTCATATCTTTTTCATATCTTGCAAGTAATATATAAAATTTCTGTTTGCTGTTTACACTGAGAATCTAAGGACAAGAATTCCCCTCTAGCCTGTTGGTTAGAAGATGTGCTTTAGAAATGTGGGTTCAGATCTCTTTAACTAGAGGTGGATGTTGAAACCATATTTTCCATGTGCCAGGTGCAAGTTGTTATCAACTGATCTATTTACTAAAAAGAGGTTTTCTTCTGTTATGGGAATCTCTCCTTTCATTTCCTTTGCAATTTTGCACACACAAATAAGAGTTTTTTGAATTTTTTTCATTTCAGCAACAAGAGTCCTAATCACTTTAAGTTTTGTTTGCTCTGAACTATTTTTTTAGTAACTATTTTCTCTTTCGGTTCAGCAGCCAAACCACAAACAATCTGTGTCTCCTTGTGTTGTAAAACTTAGTTTGAGGACAAACTGTAATAGCAATAATAATTTCGTAACCTTTGATGACTTGCCTTTTTACTCCTCCTCCTGTGTAGAAATTTTTTCATTTTTTCTACCAAGAAATTTTTTCATAGCACGGTCCCTTAAGTTTGTTTTGTCATTTTCCACAGACACCCCCTGCATCCTGCTTGTAAGTTCTCAGAGAGTTAATGTGAATCACTGCTTTGAGAGTTTCCATATTTAATCTATTTTGTGCTGTCATCAATCCAACAGAATTAATTTGTGGTCAAACATGCTGCTTAGGAGAAAGGCACAAAGTGTTCTGCTTCTCTAGGAAAGAAAGTGAAAGGAAGGAAGGAAAGAAAGAGAGCACTCCTGGGGCACTTTCTTTTGTGAATTTATGAATGTTTATTTATAGGAAATAATTGTCTGTGCCCTCTTTACTGTGTGGCCTTTAAAAAGGTTACGTGCAAGGATTATGTATCTCCTGCAAAAGAAGCACTTGTGTTCCTTGCACAGACATTCTTAACTTAAATGCATGTATGAAAGCAAAAGTAGAATGCCTGAGGAAAACCCCCAAAGTTTTCTGTTACAATATAAAAGCCAGGTTTTCAGTTTTAGATCTGTGTTATAATCATTGCTTCGTTCTAGGCAGGAACACTTTTAGATTGAACTAGGGATAGATAAAACTAGACTAAAATTCTTAGACTGTCTTTCTTCAGAAAAGAGCTTCTGGTGAAGGTGAGTTGGTAGAAGGAAGATTTTTTTCCTGCTGTGATCTCTTTTTTGTCTAAGAACAGCCTCAGTACTGCAGAAGTACTAAGAACTACAGAAATAACACTATAAATATATTCCAAAGCCTGTTATTTTAGATGGAATTTCATACAATATCATATCAGATCTGCAGTGACCTAAAGATATTGAAAAACTGGTCAGTTTTGTAGAAACCAGTGACATGCTCAGTTTGAATTCACTTCCATTTGGAGAGTTTTCATCCAGAGATTACTCCCTTTGAACAGCAAAAAGATTCTACTTGGAAAGAAAAAACAGGTATTAGAATTTAATAGGATCTGTAGTACAGAAAAGACTACAAAGTTACATTTCTTTGCACATGTAAACATTCAGTAATTGAGAAAACTGTATTTTTTAACAGAAACATTAAATCCCACTTGAAAATTCACCTCGTTTTTTGCAGGATAAGTATTCAAAGCATGATTTGAGTCTTTGAAGTGACTTCTTTTGTCACATTTAAAACACTGTGTTCCATTAGAATTGTGGGGTAGCTTTCCAATTTTACACGCTGTCTCTAATCCAGAGCATAACTTGCAGTGTTAGTTTTGAAGGATTCTTGTTGTTTCTGTAGAGAATGGATGCTGTAATTCTATGGTGCCAGGAACTAATATTTTGTAGCATAATTTCTACACAGCTAATGTCTCTTTCTTCTATGGTATTTTTGTGAGATATAAGTGTCTGCAAATTTCTAAGGGCACATACTGTATTTTTTTCTTATAAGAAATCTCTTTGGCTTTTATGGGTAATAGCATTTGTAAAACACAGGAGAGAATTTGTGGGTAGTAAGTACAGGCACTCAGTGTCTCTGTGTGTGGTGGATTCTAGAATAATATTTTTCAAACTTTCACCTATACACACAGATAATTAATGTGTTTGGATCACTGGGCATTTTCTTTTGTCTCACTTGAGATATTTGCTACTTCAGCTCTTGCCCTTTGATTTGAATAAGTAAAAAAAGTCGGATTTGAATAAGTAAAAAAAAAACAAGGGACTGTTCTGGAACCAGAGTCTATAGCTTTGCTTTTGGTTATCACAAATGTGGCTGGAGGCCTTGCATCCACTGTTTTACTCAAAACCTTTAGTCTGCAGTAAATTGGAAAGAGCTTTGGTTTTATAAATACAAAATCAGGTAAATTTCCTGTGTTCCAATGATTTATTTGGATGTTGCATAGTTCTGTCAGTTCCCTCTCAATCCTAGCACATTTGCTGTTTAGATAGATTAGATAGATGCTATTCCTTTAACTTGCTACCTGGTCTTAGAGTCTACATAACAAAACTAGAAGCTCAGATTTGGTGACTGCATGGAATCAAGACTGATTAAATTTTATTTTACTTTGGTATTTTCTTTTTTAAGTTAATTCATAGGAGAACTTTAATTTTAATTTCCTGATAAAAATCATTGCACTCTAGTAAATAAAACTTCAGTGAGCTTGAACAAAAAAGATAATAAGAACTTCTTTGTTTTCAAATAAATTTAGAAGCTTTTTCACAAGTTTCAGACCTTGCTTTCAGTGAGATGGCCACCCTGCTAGAGGCTTCAGGGAAAATGCAAGCAAAAACCAGATAAAATGAGGAGTGCACTAAATGTGAAAAATATTTCAATGTCCAAATTCAGCTAGTATTCTCAGGGATACATAGTGAGGACACAAAAAAGAACCTGAAGAAATAAATGATCAGACAGTGTCTTTTGAACAGATGGGCACATAAATAGTCTAGCATATATCACAAGTGCTGGTACATTGTGTTTAAGAATGTAACTTTGCTGTGTTCATAAAAACTTCATTTAATACAAAGCCAAATATACTTGCCTAATGAAATGTATATGTCTTCATGAAAAACTCAATATTTGGTATCTTTTATTCTTCTGTTCAGATAAACTGAAAAATGAACCCTAAGAATTTTGGTGCCTAATCTCCCTTTAGGATTAGGTACTTCTAGAAAGTTTAGAAATCTCAACTTTAATGCAGGACAGCATTAAAAGCAAGGCACTCCTGGAGATGTTCTAGCACCTGCTAATTGCCTGAAGGCCCTTCACTGTCATTTGAGGGCTTTCTCCATTGCATTCCAACTCTCCTTGAAGCAGGGAAACCTCCAGCCTCCATAATATCCCATCATTATGGAAAATACAGATTTTTCACTGGGGGAGAGCAGGTAAGCCACTAATCTGGCAATGGAATAACTGTGCTGATTCCAGGGCTAAACCTGACTTCCTCTATTTCACTGTCAGATGGAGAGAAAAAGTTAAAATAAACCAGTTAAATCTACATTTAAATGTGTCTACAGTGCTTGTGAGCAGCTCTTAGAAAATGACACAGAGGAAGGAAATCTTTGGTTTGTCCTCCTTGTATGAGTTCTTTCTTAGTGTGGTTCTGAATACAGCTGCAGGTTTTGTACTTGCTCTGGTTTAGCATTTTCTATTTTTGCTTTTGAATATCTGAGTAAAACTAAAACCATTCCTCAGTCCCTGTGTAAACAAGTCCATATGTTATGTGTTCCACTGAAAAAAATATGCAAGGTGAACATTTGGTATGAGTCACTGAAAACATTTTTGGACAAACCTGGTCTGAATTCCAGGTTTATGACAAAAGCTGGAGTCACGTAAAGTCTCATCTGGTTCTGCTGAAATTTTGTTGTCAGTTTTCTCAGCCTTCTTGAAAACCATTGGCAACAGAGTTGGGTTTAGCACTGTCAGAGATCTGGACTGGCACAAAGGAGCAATAAGGCAGGGATCTTTCAACGATAAGTGTGACACAAGGCACCAAATCTGTTCATCATTACTGCTCTACAGCTCCGTCCTGCTTCCACCTTTGGAGATTTTCTGTGTGAGAAATGTGTTGATTCCCTGGGCTAGCAGATAAAGCTGCTGTCTGAACTAAAACAGGGAAGAAGTATTCAGCATCTTCTGTGCTCTCTTTTTAAAAACCTCTCTCTTTTACTCCTCTGTAACCCCTGATTCACACTAATATCTGTAAGTAACTCTGTGAAGCACTTTCACTGTGCTTTTCTTTCTACCACTTGTATTTAATAATTTCATTTCCAATGTTTTTCCTTGCTTCCTCATGCAGTCAGTATCCTCTTTTGCTACTCCCTTTAGAGCACTTCTGATGACAATATTTAAAATATTGTTCAGCTCTTTCTCAAAAGTTATTTCTAGCAGATAGAGAATAGGAAAAACATGACTTTATTCTCTACAGGGTTTGTCTACCCACCTTCTGCCAGAGGGATGCTGGCTGACATGTAGCAACATGAGGAATCTCTTGAGATTCCCCAGTCTTGGAGTTTCCTGTACGATTTTGTCTGCACATATGGAGCTCCATTTAGGTTTTGGTGGGTTTTTTTTGAGTTCAAAAAAGTCATGTGTTTTAGACAATATCTCCTATCATTTCTGACCTTAAAGGTGGAAATACACTTCTATCAAGGCGTTAAATAGTTGTTAACAAATTTGGAAACAATGTTACAAGACAGGAAAGTGTATATATTTTGAAAAAATAATTCTAGATTTTACTTAAGAGACAAGTTGCTTTCTAGTTGTTTTACCCTCACTTACTTGAGGGACAAGTGACTCAGACACCAATACGTCAAATGTTTGTGTTTAACCACAATGAAAAGTATTTTATATTAAAGATAGCTATTATTCAGTCCTTTGCTAAGCCTGTTTCTCTCTGGTTTTTCTGCTGCACTTTGTTGCTCAGGTCTGATCCCCAGGTTCTTTACTTTTTCTTCCATGTAGCTGGTCCTTGTACGGGGTGCTGGAAATGTTTGCGCTGTGGATTCTGTTAGGAAATCTTAATCCCCAATTCTGTCCTGGACAAAATTCTTGGAGCAAACAATGTTAATAGTTCAACATGTCTGTTGTAGTCAGTGAGAAAAACAACCAATCCAATCCCTCTGTATTCCTAACAGACTTGCCTAAATAATATGCTTCATGGCACCACTGGATGTGCTGCGGAGTCCAACATTGCTTGAATATTTCTCTTTTACTGCTATTGTTGCTTTGACAGCTTTGATTTTATAGCAACTTTAATCATGTGTGTCTTATTCCTTCACCTCTGGCATTTTGCAAATATTCTATTTCTCACTTTTTACTACCATAACTACCTTCATCAAAATATAATTCATCAATCTTTTTCTCCGACACCCACAGGGGAAGCCCCAGAAGTACACTATGTCAGCTAAACAAGAAAATGCTAAATGTATACATGTAAGAAAAGCTATTAATTAAAAAAAATAAAAAATAAAAAAAAACCCAACCCTGAAAAAGAAAAATTAGGTATATAAGTTAATGTGACCCCAAGGCAGCATTGGCAGTAACTTATGTGCTGACAGTTATGAGCCTGTTTATTCTATGCTCAACCATACATGAGAAAAAGTGCCATCAAGTAGAACAACAAAATGGACTTGTGTTATCCTAAAGATACAAAGTAGCAATAAATCACATGAGGGACATTAATGCTATATTTATGTTTTCCCCTAAAAATATAATAATTTTCTGTGGCTTTTTTTTCCTTATAACATTTGTTTAGCTCATTGTTCCAGGAACAGCTGTAGGAGGTTCTGCCTGGATGACAAGAATCTATAGAGCTATCAAGAGCTATACAGAATTACATCTGCAGGGCTGCTAGCAGCTCACATTTCTTGTAAGATGTATTCTTCTCCATCACCTGGCAGCTTTTAAGGGTGGTGGATAAATACAGGCCCCCAAAAAAATAATTTTGTGTTTTTATTTTTTAACACTAAGGAGTTTTGGCTGCTGCTTCTGGTCTCTCAGCAGGACTGGATGTTGACACAGGCAGATTTCTTATAGCTGGCAATGCCTGAGGGTTTTTCTGTTTGGGTTGTTGATTGGGTTTTTTTGATTTTTTTTTCTGTTTGTTTTTTGGCAATATCTTTTTGTAAATGAGAATGAAAAGATGGTGATACCAATGAAAAGAAACTAAATTCAAGCTTTGAGTGTTTCTGTAGCCTCCCTTCCCCCAGTTATCACCCCAGAAGGTACCTGATATTAAATGTCATTCAGAAAGGAGATAGTGAAGCAAAGCTATAAAAACTCTGTAAAACCTTCTTTTAAAACTTGTTTCATGCAATCAGAAATGAGAGCATGTATTTCTATTCATGTCAAGGCATTAAGGCTTACTAAAATTCTATCTAAAGGTGTAGATTAAGAATTTGTAAAAATTCTAATTTTTAAAAAAATTTAGGAACTGTGATTATAAATGTTTAGTACTGTGGATGTGGACCCATCAAAAAGATAACCCTTACAGAGTATTGTTCCCACAGGATGTTCAGCAAATGCAAAGTTTCCAAAGAAGTAGGAGCAGCAATTGTTGGTTAAAAGAATAACTGAATGGTAAAATTTTAAAAAAAGTATTTTTCTAATCAAAGTCTGAATTTCAAACCTAAACAGAGAACACTGAACTAAATGCTGCAAAATGGGAAGTTTTTACTAGCAAATCACTAATGATGGAGAGCTTTTGAGTAACAAATCTTCTCCTGAGAACCTCCTGCATTTTACCTCAAGTATAATCAAGAGACAAAAGAGAATCCATTAAATCCTTAATAATAGATGAAAGCATCAATTGATCTAAGTAGCAATTTAAAATCGACAGAAATATTAGAAATTTAGACAAACAGCATGAGTCCATTGCTTTACATCAATCTTCTTTGCTTAAAAGTGATGTCATCCCTGCATGAGATCCATGGGAGTGACTTCCAATTAGTAAAAGACCTTAAGCAGCTCAACATGCAATGATGACATTAAAGAGAGCTTGTTAGAATTACATACCATAGTTAGCTGAACAAAGAGGTAATGGGAGAATTCTGCTATGCAGCAGCTCGTCAATACAAGTGATGCTACCCCTTATGCTTGACCATTTGGTCTGTTAGATTTTATGTAATTAATTTCTCCTAAGGTGTTGAAAGCTTGTATGTCATTTCCCAGCAGACTTAACTATGGTGACACACAAAGCTTAGTGCCTTGTCTCTCATTTCATAAAATGGAGGGCCATTATGTGTAATTGTAATACATTTTTGAAGTAAAGTAGCTCTTTTGTTTATAGTGTAACATAGTCTTCCTACTCAAATGCAAAAAATTAGCAAAATGATTTAAATTGCCAATTTAATTTGGTCTGAATTAAGTTCTAGCATGTACCAAAACAAGAATTAAGAGCTGTATTTATCTTGAGATTGTGCCAAACCAATGGCTTTTTTTTTGTTAATGGGTAGACTGTATATACTGTGCATATTTTTCTCCCTCCCAAATTCTTTATCTCAGCTAAGTTATATATCTCCATATCATATATATATGGCACAGAGCAGTCTTAGATGTGAACACCCCAGTGGAGCATGGCAGTGTGGTATGCCAAATAAGCTGAGACACAGGGAACAATTAACTCTACTAGCTCCAGAGGAATGTTGTGCCATTGCAGGTACACAGTTTCAGTATTCCCAAGTGTGAATATTCTCCAGCATCAGAGCCTTTCCAGCTTTTGGCAGCTGGAAGAGGCTTGATGCAGCAGGGCAAGTGTTTGCAGGAGTTTCAAAATAATCTTCTTCCCAGTGGCCTATGAAGGAATGAAACAATCACAAAGAACAAATGCCATCCCAAATGGCCTTGTCTGTTTTGTTCCTCTTCAGGTAACAGGAATTTATCAAAAACAATAAAAACTTATTTTCCACCTTCAAGCAGGTAGGTTTTGCTCTGAAATATGTATGCTATCGATTTTCTGAACAAGAAAGCTTGTTATGCACAGGGATTTTGTAATCATCAAGCAAGCAGCTTGGTCCTAAAGACTATTGTAACAATTGCATGGTTGCAGGTGTCTCCTTATATTTAATTTTCCATGAATGCCCAAACACAGTGTTAAACGGGATCCTTTTCAAAAATATTTCAGTTCTTCACTTGTCAATTTTAATTGGTTGTGTGTTGATTGACATGCTCTTTTTAATTTGTTGCTCTTCCTTGCTCTCTTCTAGTAATAAAGGAAAATTTTCCTTTATTTACCAGTGCACTTGAGCACACGTAAATGTGCTCACGGTACATCCTCTCACTGACCTCTCTAAAATATCCAAATTCCCTGACAATTTTACTTGCATTGCTAGACTGATAAGGAGTCTTTTATTATGTAGAATACTCTATTAAAAACTGAAATATTAGGCAAATACTTTAGCAACTATTTTTCAGTAGCTTTTCTGGATAGATCTCCACGGCTATGAATACAAGTCCTGTTTTTCCTTAATCATCTTTCTCTCAGCTCTGGTTGAAAAAACAGGCAAATAAGTGAATAACAGTTTCACTTACTAAAATCTGCTCCCTCTTGCTGCTGCTTTTAGGTACTGGCACACACAGCCCCTCCAACTTCTGCACTGGGAAAAGGACTTTTTTTTTTATTATTATTATTACACTTCCCAGTACTGCCCTGCAGCTTTCCTTTATTCTTCCCAGTCAGCCAGCCAAATTAAATTCCTAATGCCAGTGAGCTTTCTTGAGCTGAAAAGAATTAGATTCACTTCATTCTTTTCATTCATCTCTGAAATATTATGTATTAGGGTACAATATGTTCCAGCATGCAGCATATAGTGGGAGGATTCTGCAGTAAGTCTGTGCTGAGACCTTTTATACAAGTCACTGATTTCCAATATTCACCTGGGCTATATCTTGAACCTCATCTCAGATTATCAATAGAGAGAAAATCCATTTTTAACAAACTATTATAAAATATTCTTCTTGGTGTTGGTCCAGAAAGTGTGCAAAACATAGACTGCTTATCTATACCCTACAATTCAAACTCTTGTAGAAGATTCAGACAAAAATTACAGAAATTCACAGAGACAGAGAAGACAGTATTAGTAAATTTGCTGTCAGGCGTGTAAGTGCAACAAGAGCATATGGCTGGGGAGCCTGTCAAGACCACTGAATTCTGTCCCTTGCCTCTAATGACTTAGACTTAATTTAAAATACATGGTTAAAATATTTCCTGTTAACTTCTTTTATGTTATCCTTGCGTTTTCTTGTACTATGCTGTATTAGAACATTACAGTTTTCTCATTTACATTCTTCCAAAACCAAAAAAGGCACATGGTATCTGGTGTCACTGATTTAACTGGGGGTGTTTTATTGAGGTCTGTGCCTGCAAAGAAACAAAAAGAGCATAAAAGAAACAGGTGAAAAGACAGAGAAAAGAAAGAATGTTTTCCCCACCAAATCCCAAACCAAACAAAAATCCACACGCTGTCCCTCTTGTATGCCTGTTGGTTTGCCCTAAATAAATAAATGAATGTACAAAAGAGCCTGAAAGGATTGTTGTTCTAAAAATGGAAGGAGAAACAGTTTAAGAGATGTGTCCCCTGTGCTGAGGGCACCACGATTTTACACATGCCTTTGAAGAAAGAAGCAATGTACTTATATTTTCAGAGAAGGGAAACAGAAGAGAATTTTTTTCTCCTGACAGAGTCCTGAACTGCAACAGAAGGGTTAGTGCAAGAAGGCAAAGTATTTTAAAGGGCTTATCTTTAGTGAATATCATCCTGAATGATTAAAGGGATTTGCTTCATATATCTAAAAGTATCAGCCACTGCTGAAATACAGACTTTTTGGAGAGTTCTGTATTTCATGTACTGGTGGCTTTTCTGAGCCAGGTGCCTTGAGTTTCTGTGTTTCTGTGACGTTTCTCCCATTTGTCTTCTGATCACTTGGTTTAAAGGACTCTGAGCTACAGCTGTTGAGTTCCAGATCCTGATTTCAAGCCTTCAGTGTGTTCAGAAAGATTCAAAACTGTAGGGGCATTTTGACCCATTTCTTATCATAATTAAATATATTAAAAAATATTAGCCTTGTTGCTGTTCCCTAGAGTATCCCCCTATTAATCTTTCCTACATTGAGAGTGGGCTATTTATTCCTACCCCTTACTTCCTTCCTATTTGCCAGCATTTAATCACTGCCAAGAATTTTCCTCTTACCTTGAGGTTACTAAATTTCCTTAATAGTCTCTTATGATTAACTTTATCAAAAGCTTTCAAAACTCATAAGTATATCATATTCATTTCTGCTTCTTTATCCATTATTTTGTTTATCATTTCAAATAATCATAGTGGTCTGAGAAGCAGAAGCAGTGGTCTGAGTTAAAGCCAGGTTTTCTTTTTTTATCATATTGTTTTATAGAGTAATCTTTTTTTTTTTTTAAGTTATTGCTTTTTTTTTCATGGTGTAGCATATTTGTAAAGTAATAGGAAGGAAATGTGTTGTACCCTCTTCAATGATATGACTTTATTTTTCTAGTGCTCAAGAAATGTTTTTCTGCCCACATTTTTTTTCAAGTGCCCACTTTTCTGTAATTCATCCTAAAACAACATCTGTTTCTGTTTATACACTGGCTTCAGCAAAGGTATCTAACACACAGCTTGTATGTTGAGTTGGTGAGAATATGTCATGTTATGATTATGATAAATATAAATCTTTTCTATAGATTAAAACAGAAAGCAGTCATATATGATTGAGTATAGAATAGTCTTAGCTTGGAACATAAGCTCTATAAAACAGAAATTGTTCTTCACTACGGCTGTTAATTTTCAAAATTAAAAGAATTCAAGTAATTTAGACAGCTGTACAGCACAATTTTATTTGTGTGGAGTCGGATATCTGTCCTTGCCAATAGGCAAATAAACAGAGAAGAAAGATGGAGGCAGCTTAAAAAGAGAGGTCATGAATTATCTTTTGACTGCTGAAAAGCCCAGCATAACACAGAAAATTTGGCAATTGGTCTCAGAAACTTTCATTCTCCTTGCTGAGTAAAACTCAACTCTTGTCAGTCTCATGCTCAGTATGTGAAAGGGTATCCAAGTCCTTTCTTTGTCTGGGGAAAACCGTGCAAACAGTGTTTGGGATACAGTGCAGTCCTGATTCTGAACATTGGCCATAATTAAAAACGGTTGGTACATTTTCTCATAATATTTTTATGATGTTGGGAAATAATTTTAAAAAATCATTTACTCAAGAAATGCCTAAGTACTCTTGCATATTATCCTAAAATACCAAAGAAAAACAATTCCAAATAACACTTGCCTTGTGTTTTCTGGTAGTTGATTGGCACACTGAAGAGTAATTAGGGTGGCACTGACAGTGCACCAAAGTGCACATTAAATGGTAGCACCACCTTTAACAAAATGTTTCCAGAGCCTGTCACAACAAGGTATTGAAACCTGATTATGGTACTTTAGGTACTACCACGGTATGAATAAATGATGATAGAATAAAATTTTCTACTGCTGGCTGCAATACCTCATGTGCTCTTTCAGCTTCCTCAGCAGCCCCTCTTTCCCCACCCTCTCCTTAGCACTTCCCTGCTGCTTTTCTCTCCCTTCAGTCAATACCAATGATTCAAGTGACAAATAAAATTCCTGTCTCTCAGTACTTTTCTAGGCTACAGGTTGGAACAAGTGAACCATTAGTCACTCCATGAAATCCTCCTTTGTGCGACCAGGCTGAGAGCAGTTGCACCTTTATGCATATTTTATGTACATTTATGAGCTGCGTTTCACAGTGCTGTATTTAGTTCCATTACAGTTTTCCATCATATTGCTCTTTTATTATGGCATTAATTATGTATTGCTTTTACTTTATCTTACAGTATTTTTGTCCATAATTTTCGCAGTTGTGTTTTGTAATGTGTATAAAGTTAATTTGTAACAGTAAGGTTAATGTTATCCTGGCACTTTAGATTAACCAAGTTGTTATTTTTTGAATTATTTCGTTTAGGTACCTCTTAAATTTCCTTTAGAAAAAAAAATCAACATTAAAAAGTCTGAGGCACTAAATAATTCAAAGGCAGAGGGAATTTTTCTAACAATAAAAGAGCTTTTTTTAGGAGGATGAGCTTCCACTGTCACCATTCCAGGTCATACGAAGCAGCCATGTTGAAAGTGGGCCACAGTCAGCCTGGGATACGTGGTGAAGTGAAGTTTCACAGTTATGAAAGTGATTTAATGAAAATAGTATATAAACTTAGGCTCACAGCAATAGAAATACTTTCTCACCAGAGATGATTTTGGTTCCCACACATGATGATGCTCAGTGAGCATCTGAGTTGGCAGCAATATGTGAATGAGTCAGCATCAGTTGTGGGTTTTCCCAGAGATAATTCAGGGCACTAAGAGGAGAATCTCCAGTCTTTGGATAAGAGTCTGCTGCAGAATATCCTGTTTCTTTCAAAAGTGCTAATAGAAAGGTTATGCACACCAAAGAAGAGTGATGAAAGTAAAAGTGAAGCATTGTGATCAAGAGTTGTTTGGATACATTGTGATTTCTCATGAAAAATATTAACGTTTTTGAGCTTGTGTAGGATATGAACTTAAAAGAAGTTATTTCCATTACACTAACCTAAGAGAAAATGAGAACTAATTTTTGTGTGGTATTTAAAGGCTCTGATGTGACCTATGAAAGTAATACCATCCAGAGTTTGAATTGCAGCTGTGGATATCAGTCTGCATATTATATTGTCATGGAGGGAATTTCAGGGCTGCTTTCTGTGTTCTGATTCATCTGGAAAGTCCCAGCAGAAACAGAAGTGTAGAAGTACCAGGAGAACTGAAATGGAGCATCCTTTGCAGCCAAAATTCATAACAGGAACTTCTTACAGTGAAAAATTTCTAGGGCTACAAAGCATGAGTGAGGTTCAGTGACATAACATTAGGATGTTCTATCTTCTGTTTCACACAGAAACTTGCTCGTTGCTTTTCAATTTCCTGTCCAGTCATATACCAGTTATTCTTAATTTTTGATTTATTCAAGTCAGTTCTGATTTATAAAATAATAAAAAATTGGCCAAGTCTATATTAAGGATGGGTAAGAAATTCTGCAATATTGATGGAAACAGAAGAAAAAATGTTCATCAACAAAGCTTTGATTATGTCTTCTCACCTCATTTCTAGAGTTTAGCTCTTTAAATGTGTTAATTTGTAAATTTGTTTTTAAAAATGAATCGACTATGCTAACAAGGCTGAGGTCTTAATTGCTAGACAAGTGCAGGTCTCAGAAATTGTGGCTGCTGACAGCTTTAGAAAATCAGACTAACATTTCGTACTGAGCTTTTCCAAGTATTTCTTACTGTTTACAGACGGCAGAAAAAAAAATCTTGTGAGATTGGTGATTGCTTGAGAACATTCATTTTGAGGAGATTTGCCCATTTGAAACAAAGACTGAAAAAGAGAGGAAAAGGGAAAAGGTCATTTTGTCCTTTGTGCTGTTTTGCTGTTCTTAAGAGCACAAAAATTCTTTTGTCTACTCCTTTTCTAGCTGCAGGCACAGCTGGAGTTCTGGCTTCCTTTCCTACCTGAACACTGGTTCCTCTTTCATATCTAATTTGAGGTGGGCAGGAAAGGAAAGTTATCGAAATGTAATCAGAGAAAACAAATATTTAATATTTAAAAATAGCAGGTAAAGTGATCATATACGTACTTCTTCCCTCATTAGGTTTTCCATTTGTATCCTTTATTAAATTATAAGGATCATGTTGCACATCTATTCTGTTGTCCCTGCTTCAGTGATCTTCTTCTTCCCTGGCATTTCTATTCCAAAAAAATAGTCATAAATCTTTCTGACAGAGAAATTTGGGTAAATTCTTTTCAGTTACACTTGTTTTATACACAGAGGCTGAGCTCCTTGGATCTCTGATCTCTGCTCAGTGATATCATTTGTGCTTGGACAGGGTTGGCTCAGGCCCTGGATAAGTTTGAAATGTAGCTACTGCAACACGTAAAGCTGAAAGCAGCACATTAAGCAGAAATCACTTTTTAAAGATGGATCATATAAAACAGCATTAGACTCATTTGTAATTGGGCAATAATTTAGAATTCATGTAACTTTTAAAATAATTAGTTACGTTCAAAATAGTATTTTGCAATGCATCATCTTAAATTACACTTATGAATTTAGATATATCATTAGAATGAAAATAAATATAGAACTTAATTTGATAGTTGTGAAATAAACCTAGGTTTTATATTTGTGCCTTGTGAGTTTAATACAGAACAAGGAAAATAATTTCATATTAAAATCTGGGTAACTGCAGGGCATTTACTAAAACTAACATTATCTTAGTTAACTTTCAAATATAAAAAAGGGCTAGGTAAATAACTCTCTATGAAATCTGAAGTATAATTTATAATGAATTTGTACTAATGATATCTAATGTGCCTAGTTAAAATGAAAGCTTTATTGAGAATAAATGTTACTCATTTACTTCAAAGGGAGTTACCAGACATATGTAGTTTGACAGTAATTTAAAAAATACAACAATATTGGCTAATAAAAATGCACAATTAAAATATTCCCTTATGAAAATGAGATGCTTAATGTATAAAATTTTATTTGATTGTAAAATATGAACAAAAAAATCTCCACTTCAGAATACTCTAGTTGCAAAACACCTAAAAAGTAAATTCCTGAAAAGCTTTTTCTTTGATGAATTCTTCAATAATAAGCATTTCTACTTAAATCAACAGACAAATAACCTTATTGAAATATTAAATTAGCTATTATACTGGTACTATGAGGTATAGCTTTCTGGAAAAGTTCAACAATTTGAATTTGTATTTAGTGAATTTGTATGGTCAAAATATATATTAGTTCTGATTCTTTGAGTACAATCAAATAATTTAAGCAAAAGGAGTTTTGCACCACATATTTTATTTTTAATTTTTATGTATAGGACATTAAAATTAACATTAGGTCTGCTCAGATTCATTAAAAGAAAAATGCAGCAGAAGGAATCCCATTTTATAAAACAGTCATTGTTTCTAATGCATGTATAATTAGTTCTACTGCAATAAAGTGAAAATCTATCGCATAGATAGATTTTCCTTGGATTTTTTTTGCAGGCATGAAACTCCTAATTTAGTGTGGCATCTTTTAAAATATTTCCCCTCATATATTTTTTCAGGTTTTACTGAGGAACTATTCAATCATCCTTATGGCTCGCAGTATAAAGATTTGTTCCATCGTTAAGGGAACTCACAGAGACCTTTGCTCACATCATTGTTCCGTGGGGAGTGTTGGGTGTTTTTTTAAATTTGTTTCATTTTAAGTGAGGAAATGCATAGTATTTCTGGTTAGGTTTTCTAAAATGTGTGGTTTTGCAGTCTCACACAGTCACACATTTTCATGTCTTACTTAATATACATTAAAGAGTCTTAAAAAAATATATATTTTCTCATAATTACCTAAAGCAGTATATTGTATATGTTTAATGGCAAATTCTCCATTGCATTTGCTTTTAAAGATGATAGTTATCTTCCTAGAGTATTCAAGGCATGGCACAGTTAGATCCATAGAGTGTACTGATGTTTTCAGTTTTACAGATGGTGAAAGAACATTGTGGAGTTTGTCTGATTGTGGGATTTTTTTTTGTAGGAAGTTGTCAAGATTGGTAGTAATCATTTTACATCAACTGTTTTCTGCAGGGGCACCTACAGAAATGCTTATAAAAAAAACTTCCCTGAACTGAAATTAAAATTTGAAACCGTTTTTTATAATCTATTCTTTAGCTGATATCCTAGGGCAGTTCCTTGATTTGATTGCATTTTGCATCATTGAAAGCTGATTCCAGTGGATTGGATCAGTTCTCCAGTGAGCTGAAGCCATCAGTGATGCACAAAGAATGAGAACAAGCTCTTCCAAGGGAGGAACTTCCATGCTAAAGGAAAATTATGGCACTAAAAATTCTAGCAAAGAGTAGGCAGCTCTAATGGCTCATCCAGGTCACAAATACTTTAGATAAAGCATGTTAGAGATGGTTTGACATGCAAGTATTTTTATTTGTTGAGGATACAGATTTTGAGGAGAAGAGAGGTGCCTTAGTTTCTGCCCTGTGCAGAGACCAGATGAGCTCAGGGAGAGGCAAAGTGAGGGAACATACAAATATTTTGTTAGATGAATACCACTTGTGGTGTCAGTGCCAATTGCAAGGACAAACCCATCCCATTTCTTGCTGGATGTATGCTTATTCCAAATGAAGAGAGCTCTGTTAATGGAAAAGCCTCTGATTTATCTGCATATCATCAAAACTTGTTTTTTGGTGATGATATTCTAATGTGCTTTAACAGCACTTCACTCCTAACCAAATGAAAAGGAGTGGTTTCTTACCTTCCATGTTTTGTGAAAAGTTAAAGCTTCTCTGCTCTGTCTTGTGCATCTGTTTAGGTCTCCTCTGGAATTAAAAACTACGAGACAGTGCAACAAGGGTTCATAAAAGTCACAGGATTTGCAATAATCTTCTGAACATGCCTAGAGGGTAGATTTTGGGGTCATGAAGGGAAGTTTCACTGCAAAGTCCAGGCTACTGACTCACAGTATTTTGGCTCCATTCCTGTTCCCTCTGAAAAATAACCCCCAAAATGTCAGGGCAGTACTGAGAAGACAGATAATGATTTGTGGGCAATGGGGCTGTCAGAGACCTCCCTGGGATTTTATTCTCTTTCAGAATTTGGATAGTTTGCTCTCTTTGGATTTTTCTTCATGTATTTCTGTGCTCAGGACTAAAGGGGAAGCATGATTAGTACCTGTGCTGCTGTTGTACACTGTCAGCTTAGGATGGCTGCAGACCTTTTCATCTAATCAGCACTCGTGTGTCAGCTAATGCAAGCATAACACTAAACATGTTCTGATCATCCCCCAGAGAAATGACATTTCATCTCTGGGTGTATACGGTGAGAAACCCTAAATGTTTTTCTCATTGGACTGAACATTGTGTGAATACCAAAAAACTCAGCTAAATTCAAAAGGTCACATTAGACAATTCTGAGGTGAACAGATGTGACTGTATAAGGTTACAGCTAGGTATTTCATGTGCACTTTTTAGACTTGTGTTGGGAATTGCATTTCTGAAACAGTCTCATTGGTGCTGTTATGCAAATTCAAGCGTAAATCACCAGGAGACCAAAAACTAAGTCTAAACCCTTATAATACATTTATTGCACACTAAACGAGTCAAAGCAAAGCCCAAAAACATATCCTTCTGTGGAGTTAAACCTTAATTAGATGATAAATCTAGAATTTTATGATCTGATAAGTAATTTTAAATTTTGAATTTTTGAATGCTGATTTTTTCAGTTAATAGCAAATTATCTGAGGAAGAACACCTCATGATGTAGATGGCGTGTTCTACTTGGTGAAATGTAAGGCTGTTTCTCTAATGAATACACACAGTTCTCACCACCATTGACCACAGGTGTGCATGTACAGCCAAACTGTGAGCAGACTTCTCTCTGTGCTGGGATAAGCAGAACTTTATCACAGTAAACAAAGCACAAGGCCAAGTCATATATTTTTGCTTGGTAAGTGGTGTCTGAGGGAAAACTGAAAGGATTACCTTTTCATCCCCCCTGCTCAGAACCCCTCAGATACTGTATTTCCACTAATGCAGAAACTATAAAAATTTCTGGACATGCATGTTGACTGTTCTGGTAACAAATAACGCATAAACTTTGGTTTTGGATTAGTGATGGCCAATGCTTCAATATATGAATTCCTAACCTGTTGGATTCTGCTGCAATTCACAAGTCAAAAACCTGTGATGCTTCGTACTGACATTAACACTCTGCAGTTAACAAGTTCTGTGATTATAGAGAATCAAGCAGAGACCTCAATAAGAAAAAGGGTTTTAGATTATATTATCTTAAAATCATAATTCCTGCATTGGAAATACACTTGGTAGGATGTTTGTAAAGATAAAATGCAGAGAACAAATATTCATATACAGTGAAAACTAAATGTCAGAAATGGTCCCATGTTTATATCTCAGTAGTCACAATACAAATAAACATCCTTGGTAAAAACACATCAGTGCTTCCAATTAAGGTAATATAATTGCATGCTTTGAAGTGGAACAATGGAAATTTCTGACAATCCATTTTATTAATATGAGGCACAGACTTCACAAATGTATAAAAATAGCATTTAATCTGTTTAAAGCATCTGCTACTATACACTTTTTGTATTACATTTGTGTATTTTGTGTAAACACACACATTAGATCAGTAAATAGATACCTAAATAGATAAATAACTATCATATGAGATCTGGTCCTGTCTTTAAAAAGCCTTAATTTCTCACACATTAAATTTTAAGTGCATTTCTAGTAGGCACAGGTACTATAATGAAAGCATGTGATGCTACTGTTCTTTACCAAGCAAGGTACCATGACCATCATGGCCATAACTGGCAAAACTTTTATAAACTCTAAATAAAAATTATTGATATTTCATTAATTATACTAATGGTTGAACAACATAAGTAAGCTAGAGGTACTTTTTCTCGTCATATCACATACCCTTTTTTTCTTCCTCCTTCTTCTCATTTGGAAATTTGTGGTGGAGCATTTTTCAGTCGGAATCACCAAAATGGGTGTTTACATTCCAGTCTGTGCTCATGGGACTTGTTAGCCTTGATTATAAAATTGAGCTTTTATAAGTTAAACATCTCCAACTAAAACCAGCTGTTTTTTCATAAATATTTATGTGTGGACAGGGCTCTACATTAGTCGTTTTTAAAAGATATGGGCTACAGTTGTCTTCTTTGGGTGCCCTGCTGCAATAAGTTTTACAGGCAGCCAGCTCACCGTGTCTTTCCATGGGAAGGGAAAGCAGCTTCCTAACAAAAATGAGTAAATGTTTACTGTGCCTGTTTAACAGTCTGGCCATTGAAGCAGTTTGTCTAATACTGGGCATGTGGATTTCACGTCAGGAAGGCAGAGGGAGATCAATTGGTTTTGTCCTCAAAAAGGGGTCATTTAAATCATTGATACTGCTTCGAGATGCCATAACACAGCTTCTTTATGCCAGTGCAGAGCAAAGGGGAAAGGGCATTTAAATACTTCCTCTCCCTTTGGAAATGTTTTAGACCCTCCTAGCACTTAGTGGCAGGTTGCAAAAAGGGCAGGTGGGGATCAAGACACCAAGTGCAAGGGCAAAATGAAAGGAGAGTATGTTAAGCTGGGTGTAAAAGGTGAGAGATAACACTGGTAACATTGCTACCGCTGGGTGGAGAGCTGCAGAACTGCTGCTGCATTTGCTGCTCTCTCTGCCTCTGCTTTTGTGTATCACAGTTGCAGTGCACTGCCACAATTACAAAGGTTGGGCTTGCTTTTTATTCTGACTTTATTAGCATAAGGAGATTTTTTACTGATTTTTTTTTTTTTGCTGATGTGTAACCCCAGCTGTATTTTAGAGCATAAAATTTCTTGGAGTACCTGAACTCTCCTGGCCTGAAGCAACAAAGGAAGCGTATTTTACTGATATGCTTTGAGAAGGAACTGCTCTCCATCTCCCTATTTTTGTACAAGTTTCTGTTCTCAGATAGTTACACTTGATGGCTGGCATAAATTTACTCCATTTTCTTTCACATGATCTAATGCTGCTATAACTGAGGGAAGATGCTATAGCACAGTTTGCCTGTAATTTGAGCAATATTTCCTCCTTGCCTGATGAAATCAGAATAATTTCAGATATAAGGTTGGAAGGGACCAGAATCTGCAAGCCTTCAGGCTTCCCAGTTTTGGGGGTTGCTGTGGTTCAACCCCAGCCAGTAACCAAAGCCCACACACCTTTTTGTTCTTGTGGCTTGTGTGTGTTTTTAAGGAAGTTTTAGTGTTTGTGAAAAGGATGCAACTGAATAACTCAGCAATAAGTTCCTAGCATAACAGCATCTTTACTTTTCCCCATTGCTAGTGTATTTCAACCCAGATCTTCAAAAACTGTAGCTTGGGGGTTAAGGCAGCAGTTCAGAGTCTTTGGCCCTAGGACAGCACAGTCATGACAGATGCTGATGGTGCAGGAGGTGTTTAAACACAGGCTCCTGCTCCATCACATAGAGAGTGCCTGGGGGGGACAGTGATTGTTCACCTTTCAGTATTACAATATGGGGGTTTTTGTTGGTTTTTTTTTCAGTAGCTGCTGAAAAGAGAAAAAGAGAATACTGCATTTTAAATAGAAAGTGCATATAAAGATTTTATTCCTTATTGAATGCTCAACTTAAACTAACCTTTAGCACACTTTTCAGTGTTTCTAACAAAGCCACCATCTCAACATCACTGCTTGCACTGTCACTTACTAAAACTATTTCTCAGCTAGAAAAC
>JANRGV010000120.1:12972655-12987845 GCA_024734035.1 Alethe castanea | reverse complement strand
CCTCCCCTCCCCTCCCCTTCCCTCCCCTTCCCTCCCCGTCCCTGCCCTTCCCTTCCCTTCCCTTCCCTTCCCTTCCCTTCCCATTTTTTAGTGGCAATAAGTATTTCATAAATATTATATGATCACAGAAGTGCACACTGAATTTACTCCTGTATTCCATCATTGGAGATGTTCTGTCTTCCATGTAGACGAGTTGTAACTCCCATTCTGAGCTTTATGGTAGTGAAAGAGTAAAGTTGTATTTTAAGGCTGTATTTTAAGGTTGTTGGTAACCAGTTTTAATTTACTCTTCTAAAAATCTTGGCCCCAGGCTATTGTTTGTCTTGAAAGTGATAACTGAGTATTTCCCTTGCTTTAGGAGACAAAAAGAAGTCACTGTAAGAGAGAATAGATTTGCTCAGGGCAGCTCATGTATTACAGCATGTTGTACTAATTGGAGTTTCCTAAGGTGTGATGGCTTCATGCCCAGGAACTGCATGGCTGTAATCCAGCTGAGAGGTGACAGATGTAAATAACCAAAAGCTGGGCTTCATCTGCCAAAATGGGATGGAACCTGGTAGCAATCAGTGATAGCAGAAACTGCTGCTTATGGGTAGTGCTGTGCAACTTAGTTGCATCAAGGAATCGGTATAGTCTCAGGCTAGGTACATAACTGGTTAATTTGGAGCATATTTTCAATCAAAGAAAAGTTCACCTTCCTTCATATTCTTTGTAATTCCTCCCCTGCCCCTCAGTGCTCTTTTTAGATTCAAATGCAGCCTGATTTTATAAATGAATAGATTTTATCTAAGCACGTTGTATACTGGAGTTGTGGTAAAACACAGAAAGAGCTGGATATCATCAATTTTTTAATGACATACAACTCTAGATGATCTGACAAATTCCCCTTGGTGATTGAGAGCAATACAGAAAAATGACTGGAGAGAATGGAGTAGTGTGGGATGCCACAAATGAAAGAAGCAAAAAAAAAAAAAATCATTATGATGGTTAGAGGAGAATTAAAAGCTGTGTACTCTTACCACATCTTTCAAAAGATACCAAGATATTGTCTGAGAAACTGCTGTTGAATGCTTCTGTACAATAAGGATGAATGTCTATCACCCATTTACAGTTACAGATCCATTTCAATCTCTAAGCAATTTCAGTGCCATGGTCTGGTTTGCAAAAGGTTCTTTCACGTCTGGGATCCAGTATCAATCCTTTCATACACTTACAGTTAACTTTTGTCCATCTCACCCTTCAGCCTTTTACAGTATATCTTGATTATCACTAGATGAAGTTGAGGTTTGGGAAGGCCTTTCCATGGATGTCACCTTTGAGAATAACAAGGTAATAGGTGTGACTCCTTACCATTATTGAGGTCTCTTTCAAAACAAATCTTTACTATAATCAATAACATCTGAATAACAGCATCTTGTATTGACAAATTTCAGGGGTGTCTTATGAGTTAAGAGAATGTGAATCAACCATGGATCTAATTATGTAAGCTGCTGTCTTGGTACATCTCATCTGGATAGAAGTAGACAGGACTGGGTGTTTTCTAAAAGCCTGGTCTCACAAGGTTTCTAGCTTCATCAAGAAGGTTCATTAAGTACTTAAAAGTTAAGGAAGTTGCTGGACCTCCCAGTCCTCTGAGATTAACTTTTCCCCAGCTGCAGAGACCAATAAATATCTATATCATATGTTGTATTTTATGAGGAAACGGAGCATTTTTGCAGTCTGTGGGCAATTAAACTGTGCAGGATAATGTAACATGAATTAGGGGGCCAAGCCAATACAGCCTTTCTTTTCCAGCTTTTAATTTTCAAGCCAAACCTGTGTACTCACTACTCCAGATCAGTGTGTGCACGATTTTATAAAGTTTGATGCTAAAGTCTTAGAAGTCATTGAGGTGAACTGTTAGACTTGCTTTGATTTCAACAGCAGATCCTCTGTGTATTTAGAAGGACACAGTAGGCTAAAACTCATAAAAAGAATTAATCAATTTTCCTGTATTATTAATTACGCCGTAAATTATTAAATGATGGAATTTTCTAAATGCAATTTATTTTTCACCACCTGTTGCTGCCAGTCAACTTTCTGTTCAATTTAGACAAAGGGAAAGGACTTGTGCTTTTATTTTCTGCACTACATAATAGTGTACTGTTTGTGTTCATATATAATGCAAAAGAATGTCAGAAATCTAACAAATATTGTTTTAAATGGTATCATCACCTGTGATGCTGTTGCACACATTGATTACTATGAAAATCATAAAAATGTTGATCAGTGTCAGCACATTTCTTCCTCTGGGAAATTCCCTACCATGTAGTGGACAGCACTACCTGTTAATATGCAAGTATTCTGCTTGCTCTGGTCTTAGAAATGAATTTCTCTTTTTTAAGGACTGATGCCATGAAATGTGCTAACTTCAATGGAAGGGAAAAAATTATTAAAAAAATCTCATCCAGGTACAGACCTGATTATGATCTTTGGACATAATCCAGTGGGAGTTCTTCATGATTTTTTTTAAAGTTTAAAAAAATGAACTTTAAAATATGGTCTGAAAAATGAATACAGAGTGCCTTCTTATGCAGCACTGCATTGTAAAAAAAAAAAAAAAAGAAGAAAATAGAAGTTTTCAGCATAATATCTGATAAACTGTAAAAACCTGTATATATCAAGCAAAGTATAGTTTACAAGAGGCAGACTTCTGTGCATGTGCATAAGGTACTAAGGAGCAGACTCATCATGCTTGAACAGAAATGAGAATTTAATTGACAAGTCCCACAATTACCTGTGTAACAATATAGTCATATAATTAGTATAAAAATAAATATGCAAGCCAAAGATTATTATAGCAAATGCAGATTTACTGTAACAAAGGGTTGTGACAGGAAGATAATAAATACAGAAACGTGCTTAGAGCCTGCTCTTTAATCATTTGCCACAGATATTCATTTTACTCACAGTGAAATCCCAGAGGTTTGTTACAGCAGTTTAGTGTGGGAGAAGGAGTAGCTGAAGGGCACTTGAAAACGGCCACTAATATGATAATAATTGTGTAAGCAACCAAATGTCTCATCCTAATAAGAAGAGTGGATGAACACAGTATGTGCTGACAAGATTGGACTTTTCTCAGCGTTGGCTGTGGTTATATCTCAGAGATCAGCCTGCCAACACAGCCTAAATAACTGGCAGCCAAACGTGCCTGTTCACATAAGGCTCTCCCATTTCCCAGTTCTAACTCATTTCTATCCCTGTGACAAACACTAGAACTATTGGAAATAACTACATTTCCACCTGCCAGTGTCATTGAGCAGGAATTTCTGCCAGTCTAATTGAGAAGGAAGTTCTTGGCTTAATTATAGGAAAGAAGGTACCTGGTTATTTTAAGATCAGTTTAGAAATTGTCATCTTGCTGCTAATTTCTGCTCTCCACATAATTCACAGTATAATGCTTCCTTGTTGTGAGGTCCTGCAAGGGTCCTAGAGCTATCATTCATCATTCAGGTTAAAGTTAATAGGACACAGTTTTAGAGGGAATGAGAATAAATCCCTTATCTATACAGATATGCTCATCTTCCTAACATGAGTGTTTTGAAATGTTCACTGTCTAAACTTCCACCTCATATGAATTATCACAGTTACCCCTTATGTCTAGATCACTTACAGCCTCAGCATGTGGTTGCCACCTGTGTCACTACTACTATCCTCAAGCTAAGTGAAACATTTCAGGGAATATCTATCATTATAGTGTATGCTAAAAAAAGCTTTGAATTTCATTAAGATGACACTATTTACTGGTTTTGGGGGTTGTGCTTTGGCTTTTGTATTTTCAATTATTTATTTCCTGGCCTTTCTTTTTTTTTTTTCTTCTTGCATACCTTGTATGTTGTTATGTCATTGAAGTTTGGAGAACTCCCACATTAAATGTTCAGATTTTCCCCACAGAATTTTCTATTCTAAATATTGAGCAAAACATACCTTATTTTTTTAAAAGACAAAAATATAGTCCCAGCAAAGCTGATCTCTCCTCCACCCCTCTTTATTTTTCAGATGAAGTGGAGCTCCTGCCACAGAATTGAAACTAATTGAAGTTAGCAAAAATTGCCTAGAAAAAAACACAGTTTAAATTTTGAAGGATATCTTGAAGACAAACAATCTCAGAGTTAAAACATTAGAATGATTTCAGTGTTCTACTGGAAACATTCTTCCCTTTCATCGAAATTCTTTTATAAACCAAAATACTCTTTATTGATGTTCTGCCAAATGCGTGTTTTGCTTTTTTTGAGGGATCTGGAGCAGACAACTGATCTGGTTGCTGTCTTGAAGTCCCATGCACACTGGGGATAAGTTTTTGGCTCCAGTCAGCTACTTGAAGGGTATTCTGGGTTGCCTCTTCTCTCCAGTAACTCCAAATAGATGCATGGAGGAGGAATAATCAGCCACTGAATCTTCTAGACTCAGAGAGACTTGGAAAACCATCACAGAGTTTGGTGTATAAGGGAGGGGCTTTTACTCATCAAAGGAAAATGGAAGTTCTTCATTCCTGCCAGGAGATCTGGTAAAGATATTTGTCCTGTGTGATTTTTCACCTGAGGTTGTCTCAGTTGCAATTTTTACTCAAACAAAAAGCGTTCCTTGAAGTAAGGCAGTTATACTTAACCTCTAAATCCACATGAACTTTTCTGCTAAAACAACAAAGACATTGTACCATTTTGTAGAGCCTTTGATAACTGAAAAGCTCTTTAATTTGTTTTAATATTTCCTTTTTTTTTTTTTCTTTCATTCCCCTTCTGCAATTGGTCTCTATGCTAAAGAAGAAGAAACCTTGGGAAAATAGAAGGCAACTGTTTTCTGTAAGTGGTTTTAATTCATTAGATTTCTTTATCTCTTGCTCACACCCCCCTTCTCTATTGGAACAGTTTCTATCATATGCCACAAGCAAATGTAATTTCTGTTGTTGCTTCTTTGCAAAATCCAATTTGTTATGATGTATTATGCATGCTAGTGTAATTGCAGAGGAGGAGTTAAACTGAATGACAGTTTAAAGAGGTGCATTCCTTTGGCTGTGTCACTCACAAAGAGCAGCAAAAAGAAAAGTGGGACAAAATGATGCCCT
The DNA here is from genome assembly GCA_024734035.1 of Alethe castanea. Classification (NCBI taxonomy): domain Eukaryota; kingdom Metazoa; phylum Chordata; class Aves; order Passeriformes; family Muscicapidae; genus Alethe; species Alethe castanea. The sequence goes on along the minus strand of JANRGV010000120.1, from coordinate 12,982,741 downwards.
GATGAAAGTATTAATCTGCTAAGGCTTCAGATGAAACAATGGGACTGCCCTAATCAAGCCATACCCTCTAGAGAACAAAATTATGGCACTGACTTCTGATACAGAGAAGATTACTATAGCCTCAGCAGCAATATCAGATCTACTGTACTCTTTGTGTATACATTTCTAGCAATTAAAAAAGTGCTTGTCAGTAGTAATCTTAGCATAAACCATTTTTTCCCAAGAAATGTGAGAGTTTTATGAGATCCTGTATAATGAGTTAGTCTTTTGCCATTTATTTTCATAGAAGGGATAGAATAAAGTATGTAATAACAATAAATAAATGCAAAATAGCAAGGTAGGTAAGTATTCCAAGTGAAAACTCTTCTCTAAAAGTGTACAGTTTTTTACTGCAAATGAGGATAGAGGTTATAGGTAAAAAAAAAAACAAGCCTTTGTAATTCTGATGCTGGGGAACATGATGTATCTATTAAATCATGGTAAACTCTTTTATATTTTCTACTTTCTTCCACAAATTGTGGCTGTAAAAAAAAAGGGGGCTTTTAAAATTAAGCTTTTAAAAAAATATTCTTTATTTCACTGAACTACAATTCTTTTGTAATATTTTAGAGATAACAGCTCTGAAAATATTTGGGCCATGTGTTTTTGCACTGTTTCCTGAGTCTGTCCCAGGCAGCCAGATCAGATGGCAAAAGATGTACGGTGCAGGAAGATTTCACCAGTAACCCCTGATGGTGGAGGCTTCATGCTTGAAACTTTCAAAGTTACTCACAGCTGCCTGCTGTGGGAAAGGAACCTGCAGTCCAGGATGGTTCTTCTTTCCCACTGCCTTGCATTATCTTGTTCCAAGAATTTTTTGTTGGTCTAAACTAGTTACAGGAAGTTCTACAAAAGACAAAGCTCTGCGTGCAATGGGAAAGTAAGACTGATGTTTCATATTCCTTAATTTTCAGAATCAGATTAGATAAATCAGCTTCTCAAATGTACAAATGAACAGTTTTGATGGTTGAGTTGATTTGGAATGGGCAGCAGAGTAAAACTGGCCAGTTGCAGCATCATATTGGCTCTCTTCTTTAGGGACATTTCAGAATAAAACATCCTGTCCATTTTTCCTGAACATAATGAACTAGGCACTGGAAACTTGCCTGGTACTCCTGGAGCCAGTTCACATTAAGTATTTCAGTATTTGCATGTCAAGGTCATCAATTTACCCATTCAATCATATTAAGCTGTTAATTCTGAGAGTTTGGGCTTCCAGTAATTCTGAAAATCTGAACTTGTTATGTCTCAGTATGTAAATCCTACAATCCTGTCTAAGGACAATGGGAAATCAGAGAAAAGTAGGTCAGATCTTCCTGTCTTGATAGACTAGTTAGGTGTGAATAGTACCAGACAAGAAATCGATCTGGCATTGTAGGTGCAACATTATGAGATCTCCCCAAGAACCTGGAAATGGTGGAAACAGGAATTTTTTGGGTTTTGGAATTTATTTGAAGAGAATTGTCAGTTCCAAGAAACACTGAATTCTTCCTTTTTTATCTGGATTCAGACAAAATCAAGTCTCTGTATATTTATGGACTGAAAGGAATCCTATGGTAATAGTTTATCCCAGTGAAGATCAATTTGAAGAAAAAGACCTCATACATAAAAGCCTTTTTTTGAGTGCTAGTTAGCAAATCCTTTATAAACAGAGTCTATTATTTCAACAGGGTTGTCTTATCAAATTCTCATAGAAATGAGATCTATCTTAAAGTGTCTTTAGAAATTGCAAACAGATATATAAATTGAAGCAAAGTCTTGCTATTCATGAAAATAATCTTTTTATGGGATATTTTTGTAAAAAGCGAAACATTATGTTTGGTAATTTCTTTTCAAAGAGACACTTTAGGCTTCTGTAATAAATAGTTTTGTTATCAACACACACACAAAAGTCAAGTGACTACAAATTCTGACAGAAGCATCATGTACTTCAGCAAGAAATATTTCTTACAGTCACAGAGTTGTATGGTCCTGAATGGAATGGAAATACTCAGAAAATAGAAGAAAACAAATCCCTTCCAAGTTTTAAGCCTTTTTTTCACCAGCAACCCCAGCTGGTAAAAAGTTAATGTACTGGTATAAGTATTGAATATGTTTTAAAAGCTGGCACTTGTTTCCTTTCTTGTGTAGTGGGTACGTGAGTGCCAGTCAAGCCACCAGCCCAGATGAGAGCATTCTCACAGAAAGCACCACTCCCAAAGAAAAATGTGATAGAATCAGTATACTAATGCATTTCCAAAATATTCAGTGTAGGCACATCACAACATCTCTGGGACAATGGTTCAGCAGCAAGATTAAACATCCAACCCAAAGCTCTGCCATTTGTCATGCAGAATCAGGGCCTGATGCAAGACTAAGACTTTTTCCCTCCTCCTTTCTGTGCCTTTATGATTCATCTGAGTTTATTTCTTTGTTCTGAAATATATTAAAAGAAAAAGCACGTATCAAAGGGGAAACAGGTTTCAAAATGCTAGCTTTGAAGCTTGTAATCTCTCCCAGAAACAACTGAAACTTGCAGTGTGGTTTGTCCCACAGAGAGTGGGTGAAAACATGATTTGGAGCAGCGTGATAATTCTTCCAAATTCAACCCAAATTCTCCAATTAAAACAAAAAGCCTTCTGCCCATAAATTCTGTCTCTGTTCAATTAGAATGGAGTGTAACAGAAAGCTAGATGGATAAAAGAGCACTTGTTTTTCTTTCTCTTCAGTAGACTATATGCAATATTATGCAACTTTGTTGTTTCATTTGTATAGATCTAGTTCCTTGCTTGTTAAGGTGTTTCTGTCCCAGCCTTCTTCAGCTACTAGAGTTGCTAGTACCATTGCATTCTTTTCAGATTGTGTATACAGTGAATTCTTATTATCAATTGTTTGTTCTAAACTTCTGACTTTGTTTTGCCAAGGCTATCTGTTTTTAAATTAGTAATTTTCACTCCCTCATTCAATTCTTCTAAATTACTTTTTGGAGCAGTGGCTATTAATATTTTAGGTATCTTTGATGTTTTACTTTATAGTCTTCAATTTTGTTTTACATTTCACAGGTTCCTAGTTGCAAATAATCCTACAGGCAATTTTCTCACATTGCAACTATTCCTTGAAAGATATGCTAATGCAGGAAGGCACTTGCAATACTGGGGGTTAAGTTAATCACCCAAAATGAGCTGTATTACTGTCAGTGGTATATAAGACATCCCAAAGTGAATTAGCAGGTGGACTAGCATTAAAGCTCCTTTATAAAATAGCAGAACCTGAAGGAGTGCAGGAATAAATATTTGTTTCAGAAACTATTGAGCTAAGGAATCTGGGATTTGTAGTTTCTGTACTTGAAGATACCAAAAAAATACAATGTTTGTGTTGTCTTTAAAAGAACCCAACTCTGCAATATTATTTGAAAAGCCTTTGTGAATTAGTAGCAATTTAAAAATCAATAATGAATGCCTTGATGTTCATATATTTGCACATAAAAAAAGAATTTCCTGCCCTGTGCTCAAGCTTAGTAGGGCACCCAAATAAGAAACAGATTTAATTACACCACTTAAAATGAAAATTGCAATAATCTTGTATCTTTAGACTTCTTTGCAATTATCCAGAAGACCTCTACTATAGACATATATCTTAATTTGTTCATTTGATAGTATAATTCACAGTGTATGTTCAAACAGTCACATTGACCATGGCATTGAAAAAGCAGCCCCTGTTCCTAGAATTAACCAGGTTAAGGAGTTTCAGATAGCCTTAATCTGCCCTGTCACAAGGGTACTTTCTCAGCAGACTGACTCTTTAGAGGAAGGCAGAGGTGCAGCTCGGGGCTGTGCCCCAAAACAGTGGTACAGCAGCACTTAGAACCAGCTGGGTTTGTGATTCTTGTCTGGAAAATATGAAAATAAGATTTAGTTACATTGTAGTGATAAGCATTTTTATTAGAACAAATACATTTCAAAGAATAAAAGATAGGGGTATGCAGGGAAGGTTTATGTGGAACACACTATTTATTTGCCATGCATATTTGATATGCTTTCATTAAGTAGGCAACAGAAATGTCAACATAAAGCCTGTTTAGATCGGCCTATAAAAACAAACTGCAGTGGTATTAGAATTGGAATGCACTAATCTTTGGTTAAATACAAGCCTTATTTGCTATCCAGCAAAGAAATATTTGGTTGAGTGTTGTTAAATAACCGTATATTTAACTTAATTTAATTTACCCTTAATTTATAATGTCTGATGAAGTGATACAGTGTCAGTGTAACCAACACTTTCCTGTACCATCATCTGTCATTATATGGGTTTTTTTTCCTCTCTCTCACTCATTGGCATTCAATCACTAGCAATTATCACCAGCCCATGCCTAAATTAAAATTATTTTTGCAGTCTTGCTGAACCATGACCAATCCTTCTTACAAAGAAGAAATAACATCCATCTCTTCAAGGAATGTTTTTGTAGCCATACAATCATCTGACATAACTGTAACAGATAAATCTATTCACTAGTAAAGTAACATTTGAGATAGATGCCTGCATTTGTGAGTTGGAATTTGAAACTAAATACTAAATATTCCTTAAGTTTGGGGGTTTTGGTTTGCATTGCTTGATTGTTTTGGGTTTTTGGTTTTTTTTTCTTATTTTGCTGGTATATACATGTTGACTTTAAAAAGTTATTCTTCACCACATTTGACTCAGGTTTTTAGGTAATGTTTATAATGATGGCTAATATACACTGAAAATATTGTTCTACAACAAGCACAGGAAAGGTACATTTAATCAGGATATCCAATTAGGAATATAAAATATACCATACAGGATTGTCATCCAAACCTTACCTGTACCAGCAGTTTATAAGGAACTTTAAATTGAGATTTATGCCCTGAAGCATCATAATATCTCTCCCTTACAGCCTTTGCAGAGATTGCATTCTCTGTAATGTAATTGTGGATGTTCCTACGGTCTATGTACTCAGTATTTTGGGAGGAGCCTTACTGCACTATGTTGTTAACACAATAATACTTTTTAGAAGGAGTTCCTTAGGTGTACAATTTATCAAAAACATTATAATTATAATTTTTGTCTTTCTGGCCTCTTTTTCAAAAAACCACAACCAATCCATTTTCACTTGGCCTTGCCTTTAGCTTCTTTCCACTTTTCCACATGGAGTGACCAGAGTAAGAAGCATGTTACCTCCTTCCACATGCATCACCCTGCTGTCTATATCTGCCCCATCTAAAATAAATACCAGGATGGTGCCCCACAGCCTGTAAGGAGATTTACTTCACATAAAGCCATCATGTGTCTGTGCCCAGGAATGTGCACAGCAGGCAGCCTGGTACCCTGAAGAATATACACACCACACATATTCCAGAACTATGAAGCAGTTACACTGTGCACAGGCTATGCTGGGAAAAAATTAAATTCGCAAGGGAAATGAGGAATAAATTTTGAAAAATATCAGGAATAACTGAAGTCAAGTCATTTTTATATTCCCTCTCCAAATGTTGGTATACATTTTTTTCTCTCCACTTCTTTTTCTCATTTCTTTGTCTTTTTGTTCTCTGCTCATTGTGAGTCTGGCTCCTGAAAAATATGCTTTGATAGATATAGCATCCTCTCAGCTCATTAAAACCATCTTCCATGGCTATGCATTGCTTGTGATAGAACAATTCGGTGCATATCTTGGTGCATGAGAAATACAAACAAAAAGTTACATGAAATTTGTTTCATTCAACAGGTTTATTACAGGAATTTATTGTTTTAAACACCTGTTGAAGCAGATATTACTATGAATGGATAGACAGGCACATAGACAGACATGCAAGACTTTGTACTTGATTACTTTGGATGATTGACGAAAAATTATAATCGTTGGCAAAAGTTCTAAACTTTATAGGAGGAAAAGGCCACAGAGAAAAACAAAATCAATTACTGTATTTAGGGATTTCATTACATCCTTCATTAAAGATCAGAATGAAAATGCAGGATTTTAATAATGAGGTATAATTCAAAACAAATTAGACAGTTAGAATAAATGCCTCATTAAAATAATGAGATTTGTGTGCTATACAATAGCACTTGTTTTTTCTTCATTCCAAACTGTGGAAGTTTTGGTTAATATGCTGAACTTCCAAAAATGCTGCTCTGCCAAGGGAGGCTTTTACCCAGGACCTGAGCAAAGACTGGCCTGGACTGCATGGCACTGGTGAGCCCTGTGAGCTCCTGAGGCTCAGAGGGACACAGCACATCCTTCAGAGCCAGCTGGAGGGATCACATCCCTTAGCTGCCCTGAATGCTTTTTGGAAAAAATGGCATAAATTTCATCACTTTAAAAATTGTATTTTTGGGGGGAAAGAATGGACAATAAATTAGCTGTTAGCATGACAGGAACATCCTGGCCTCCAGGTTTTTTGTGAAAGAAACACATTTCATTGCCATTTGAAATTACCAGAGACATATTTGTTTGCTTTCATTTTGCATCAAAATGGTATGAAGAGACAGGGAAACCATTACCAAGCTGAGCCCAAATATGCCCAGTTTCAACCTGAGAGAAATTTTTAACCTGAAGTTATAAGCCATTGTGAATAGATGTTTATAGTGGAAGTGCCATCTTAACCTTATCTGTAGTGGCACCACTGCTTTGCTATAATATCTCTGCTCCTAGTACCTGTGAAATTTCAATCTGTCCTATGGCTGGTAACTGAGGAGATGGTCAAACCTGGGGCTAGGCTCTGAACTACCTTAATTTGTCTGTACTAGGCTTTTACTGACATATAAAAAGAGAAGGTGAGCAGTGGGTAAGGGGCTCATGTCAAACAGATGAGTGCCTCAGGTGTGTGTGGGAGAAATGGAAACAGGCACCACATGTCTGTCTGCATCAGTCACCAGATTATTTTATAATTCCTCTTTCACTTCAGGAAACATGCAGCAAAACTGTTCATGATGTTTGAAGGGTTAATCTACAGTATTTGCTTTTCAGCCTGGTGGACCTACAAGCAAGTCAGTGTAGGACATCGTAGCCTCACTAATGAAGATGTTATCTCTGGAAACTTTCTGTGTTACTCAGCATTAATTCCATCCAACTGCCAAATAGTGGTATGTGCTACACTAATTCTTTGTAATTAAAACAGCTCTTCCATTACTGTTTTTATCAAGCAGGCATGATGAGAGAGAGCTGTAATGCTATCTCTGAAAACAGCCATGGTAAATATTTTTGTTGTTTTACCACCTAGTAATTTTTCTCTCCTAAATCATTTGTTGCCTTACCTGACCTCTTTATAAATTGGCCAATTGTATCTTTACTCATACAAATTATCTTTAATGGTCCAACAAATTAACTTATTTTTCAGATGGTTATGTTTCTACCTGTCAGCTCACAGTAATGTTCAAGGAGATAGGATTTGACTCCTTAGGTCTTTTCTTTCAAAATTAACCTTTACCCCATCTGAACAAGAACACTTAAATGTTGGGGATACAAGTGATGTGAGCCTTGAAAGAAGACAGGATTTAAAGCCTTGGCAGAGAAAGCTTTGGTTATGACTGAAGTAGAACCCTGTGTCTTTCCCCAGGGAGAGGACCAAAAAAGGTATCACTTCAGTCCTGCTGTCAGTCTGCAGGACTGTTCAGACAAATCTGGTGTACCTTTGGATTTGATTCTCTGCAGAAGAAAGGAATTGACAGAAATTCCTGGCATCCAAAATCACTAAGTTTGGACTACTCCTCTTAGCCTATCTTTCTGTAGCCAGTTTTCATTTATTTCATGTGCATAACGCAGAACTGCTAGAATGAAGGATTCAGAGGGGGTCTGTCTTGGACACTGTGCAGTGCAGCATGTACCTCATCCTCTGGCCTCATTTCCTCTGAAATTACCCTTGTTAACACTCTGCTTTATCCTTGTAATACCTTTTGATTCTCTTAGAGCTCTGTGAGTGCTCTTATTCTGGCTCAGGCAGATACACAGCAGTCATCAATGATTTCTCAGCACCACATATTATTTACATTTCTGCTAATTCTGGGAACTCGTTGGCTATAAAGGACTAAATTTCCCTCTGGGTGTGTTGTTTGTTAGTAGCCCTGTGGCCAGCCAGTGAAGGCAGAGCTGGAGAGGAAGTTCCTGTGTGTGTGCATGCATGTGTTTTAAGTCTTGGAACTCTCAGCCTATGTGAAAAGAGCAATTGTATGTCCCATAAATAAATAATATTTATAATATTATTTTCAAATACACTATTATAATATATTTTTTTCTAAATTTGAGTATAGAAGTTTATGAAAAATAATACCAAATGGTAGATATTTTGGAAAACAGGAAAAATCCTAAAACAGAGAGAGATAAAGAGATAAAATGCTTTCCCACTCTCCTACCCCCATTATCAAAACAAGGCCATGCAAACCCAATACAATATCAAATCTAATTTTTGCAAACACTCAACACCACAATTGCAATTAATTCCTTGCACAAGGATCTGTATAGACTCTTTTCCATATTGTACCTGGTAATAGTGTTTCCCTAATTATCAGAAGACTGTTTCAAACTGTTTTGATTTTCTCCTTAGTAGTGAATTTTATTGTTTTTTAAAAACTGGCATTACAATTTCAGCTCTCTTCCTCCAAAAAAAAAAAAAAAGTGATTGCCCTGTAAATAATGTTTAGATAAGCTGGTTGCTTATCTGAAATGTCAGTTTTTCTAATACTTGTTAGGACATTTTTGTCATTCCAACCCTGAATTGCCATAAATTTTTACCATCCTATTCTCTGCATATTCTGATGCTCTTGTGCTCTCCATTATCCAGATGTCCTTCACTACCAAGATGATCCTCTGAATAGCTGCAACTGTGCTGGAAAATGCCACCTGAAATTGGATGACAAGAGATAATTTTTTTTTTTTATTTCATGATTTTACAATAATCTGTGGCCACTTTGGCGGAGAAAATAATGAACACAGAGACTCTTATCAGCTGTTTGGCTGGCATGTGTTTGCATGTGCCTAAACACCTTTCCTGTTGGCTTTCCAAGATCTTGATGCAGGGTGCAGCAGCATCCAGGAGCACTGGGTACTTACTCCATGTAAGAGTGTTTTTGCAGAAGTTTTTGTTTGGAACAATCCAGCTGATTATTTCCTGTCAGTTTGTTTCATGTATCATAGACTCAAACTATGGGTTAAGAAGATTCCAGAGCTAGAGGTGTCTTCTGCAACAAAAAAATGTAATTAAATTAATGTCAGTTGTTTTCTGTCTAGAGAAAGAAATATACAAACTCAAGATTCAAGCAAGACAATCCTAAGAGCCTTCAAAATACTTTTATCATTCAAAGTACACAAACCCTTTTGCCCTGGCTAGACACAAAAATCCCTGAGATACTGAGTCTTGATTTCTCCTTAAATTCTGTAGCATTTGGTAAATAAATCTATCCTTCTGAAGTTAGGATGTATATGGATATAAAATATATGTAAATCATACCATTTTGCCTTAGTGAATCTAGGTTAAAAACATTGTCTAGAAGCACAAACCGCAGGAACAGAAACTGAAAAAAGCATTCATTGAAATTCATGCCTCTGGAATTAATACATTTATATAACTAGTTTATTGTGTCTTTCAAACTGGTAAGCTAAACTCTGAAGTGTGCATAGATGACCTGCTCCAAAACCTCTTCCCAGACCCCCTCCCCTTGCTCCTTACAATCTGTAATTTTGACTAGGAAACATCTGCTCCTCCTCAGTACTTACTTTTTAATTACTTCCTTTGTTAAGAAAGTCCAAAAATTATTATTTTTTGAGTTAGAACTGAAGTCAGTCAGGTATTGATCTCAGAAAAAAACCATTACTGAGGATTGTGGGGATTTTGCTCTTTCAAGAAAATTACTTTTAAGACCTCCAAAGCTGCAAAATTATTTCAGTGAGAGCATTAAAGTTAATCAGTGTGTGTTGCTATTGTTCAGTAGAAGCTAGGGCTGAACTTCACAAAACTCTTTCAGCCTTTTGTCTCGAGCTCCATAGCATTCCAGGATAAAATAACAGATTAAAGAGAAAATAAATCCTGAAATACCTTGGAAATAAACTTTGATTAA
>JANRGV010000120.1:12962147-12972491 GCA_024734035.1 Alethe castanea | reverse complement strand
GTCTTTTTCCAAAGTGCTCACAATGGGATCTGATAACTGCTTTGGAGAGAAGCAGAGCAAAGATGAAAATTCAAAGAATTTTATAAATCATTTGTATAAAATGTAAAGAAGTGGTGTGAAATTCTTTTTTGTTGTTTTTAGCATTAAAATAGTAAGAATGCATCTTAAAAAAAAAAAGTGAAATTCAGCTCCACTCAACAACAAACCTAAACACATGCTAATATAGAAGCATATACATAGATTCTGTGAAGAAACAAAGCTAGAAACCTTTAGAACAATATGAAGTAGTTATTCAAATAGGGTATTGTATTGATCTCTATATTTTCAGATTTTATTGGCTAGCTTTAATAATATTTATTGAGAAGAAAAGAAATCTCTCTATTATAAGTAGCAAATTTCTATTTTATATCATGCATTCAATCCTTGAATGCAGTTTCCACAGACATCATTGTGAAGTCTGAGTAAATACTCATGTAACATATGAAACAGAAGAACAAAAATGAACTATTGTTGATAGTCTTATTTTTCTAATCAGTTTTCCTCTGCAATTCTTACAGACAAATGCACGTCCACACTTACATGTGAAGCCATACCCATATAGATAGATAGACTTGTACCTAATTTTCATAAATACATAGCATCTACCATAAGTGAAAACATGACATTCAATAGTCAACAGAGATTTGCTGTGGACATCTGAAAAATTCATTCAGTTCCTTTCCTTCCATGAATTTCTTTATATTCATGCTTAGTGAAATGCAGCATATAGATCTCCATAAGTAGGGGTTATTACAGCTGAAGATATTGGTAGTTTTCCACATTGCAAGGTTTGCAGCAGGTCAGCATTAAGCTGATTGACTTAGTGCAAGGAGGGAAAAGGAACCACTTTGGTGTCTAGGAAGAAGGCATAGGAAATCTTTGCCAGAATTGTCTAAAATTTGGAAAGAAGCTTGTGAATTATTTGTGATTACCCAAGGACTTCTATCCACATCTGTATAGCTCTATTTTGTAAAGAGAGATGCTGTAATCTCTCTGGAGAGTGGGTGGCATTGCAGGAAGAGTGACTGGAGGCAGAGTTTATGTCACTGAGTAGTCTGGCAGTCCTGGAAGGTTCCTCATTTCCAGCCAGAAGCTGCACACAGGGAAGGGCATGGCATGGGAGATGGAATTCTGGAATTTCTCGTCTGGATTAATGAATCATTTCCAATTTCTAGAGGAGCCAGAGAACTCTACAGTCTCTCTCTGGTCAGCAGCTTGAAAGTCCATCCTAGTTTTTCAGCTGAATCATTTGTGGACTTTGATATAATTTTAGGAACAGCATCTTTTCTGTGCTTTCTTCGTTCTGGAAGTTATTTTATGGGAAGACTTGTAATATAGGAAAAACTGTAATTTTTTTTCCTGGAGTATCAAGGTTGAATGAAAAAATAAAACCACACTGGCAGTGAGGACTGTGAGGTTGGTTCTGTTCTGAGAGTTATTACTGATTTACTTGACCAGGTCAGTGATGGAAAACAGTTTCAGTGCTACATAAACTGGATGGCTAAATCCATTTTAGATAATTGGCTTGATTAATACCCACAGATCTCCCCAAAACAGTGACTCAGGCATTTCCCTAAATATTTGATGATGTGGAGAGAGGAACATTGCCCAGGGGTTATGGACATAGAATAAATTTCATAATTCAAAAATGTGTTCTGGGGTGCTTACATTGAATACCTAGTTTTGTCATTGCCCTACCTGGATCCATTGTATATGTCACAGACCTACCATAATTTTGACTTACAGTTTTTTCTCTTGGTTAGCCAATATTTTTAAAACATTATAATTTCCTTCCATGGAGAATTCTACACATGAAAATGTACTGCCCATTGCATAATATATTAGATACTACCTTTCATTTATTTTACTGAAATTTTGAGAAAGAGTTAATGGAATTATTCAGCACTAGCAGAGCTGAAGCAATGATACTGGTTGTAAAAACTGCCCCTGTGCAAGAACGCTCTGTTTTTATTGAAGTGAGTTTTCTGTTTTATGCCATGCAATTGCCCTGTGTTTTAATTCCCTCATAAAGATCACAAAATAAAAAGGAGGGAAAAAAAGGAAAATAGAAGACTATAGGCTGTAACTGTTATGTTCGCACATTTTTTCCCCACAAAGAAAAGGAAATTGCTAGAAATGTTGATTTGTTTTAAACCTTCCAACAATTGGAGATTATTGAAATACTAAATTACTGGCACACAAGAGAACTAGATGATTGTTGTTCCACATTTACAACACAAACCAATTGATGTCTCAGGAAAAAAAAAACAACGGCAACAAATATTTTGAGTCTTAATTATCAGGCTGAAAAGGCTGATGAACAAAAGAGAGAAGGGGGGGATGTGTGGAATAGTGAACAGAAGGGCAAACACGTTAAAAAATTTTTAAAGCCTTTGTCAGGCTCAAAAAGAGAAACAGACTTAATTATTATTTTCTCTTCATTCCATTTTGGGAGCTTTATCTGAAACTATAACTTACAAAGAGCAATTATAAGCAAATGGCACCCAGCATGAATACTTCTCTGTGATTTGATTGTCTCATCCTTGGCTCTTACATCAGCACAATGATGTGATGCCCGTTGGAAACCAGCATGACTAGGAGCGTGGAAGGGAAGCCATGCAGTGATTTAAACCTATAGCTTCATTTATCTGCTCCATATGGAATTACAACCTGGACAATAGTATCAATGCATTAAAATGAAAGGCTTATTCCAAAGGAACCTGGCTAGATTAGTTAAAGTATTCTGCAATTCATGGAGAACAGCAGAGAATAAGGAAATAATTTCCCAGAATAATCCAGAGAATTACTTTATGTTTCTGATATAGATCGCTAGGGAAATAATTTAAAAGCATTTCAAAATATCTTCCATTTTCTATTATGAGCCTTTGGATTTCCACAGTTTGAGAGAAGTGAGACATTGTGGCTTAGAAAACTAATTACAAAACATAAAAATGCTCAAGACTAATGGAACAAATCAGACAGAAAAAAGATTTCCATACAGAAAGATCATTGTTGGAATGGAAGCTACAGATTTTACGTGTCTTCCTCTCAACATTTTCGTTATACATTCTCTTTGTTCCTGTTAGCTTACTAATTAGCTGTGATTTTTTTAATGCCCCTTACACTGGGTTAATTTTGTCTTACTCAACAGCAGGGGTTTGTGTAATAATAATTCACAAAGCAATGTCAATGATTAAAATCCTTTCATTAACATGGTACCTTAAAGATAATGAATGTGAAGCTTTTAGCTAACCCTCTCTCTAGGCTCAGAAAGGCAGTTTCTGCAGAAAATAATAAAAAAATCCTTGTATAGATTAGCTTTTGCCAGCAGAACAAATGAGATCTTTGTTTGGGTCTATTACAAACACAAAGTCACACAAATCAAAGAGCATTTATTATGAATACAATGATGTAGCATGCTTCTCTTGACAAAAGAATTCTAATAGTGTACTTGACGAATGCAAAGCAGGCATTCAGAAGTGCTAATTTTCTGGCATTTTTTGTAGACAGCATTGTCAATGCACAGATAATCATCTGCAGGTCAGAGCCTTGAGCTGGCTGTTGTCAGAGATGTGGGGAAGGTGCTCTGGGCTGGATATGTCATTTCTCTTCAGCCCCTTCAAGAATTCTAAACAGGTTTATCTGCCAGGATACAAGAAGTGTGGTTCAGTAATTAGGGACACGAGAAGAATTAACATTTTGAAAAATTTTAATAAGTGCTAGAGCAACAGTTCTGCTGAATTTGTTGTCTTTTCTAAAGGGTACCCTTCTACCTACATTGTAATGGTTCTAACATCTCGTTCTTACTCAGTGCAAAAGATGTTTCCTGGAAGAATTAATCTACATACAAATAGCATAACTAATAAAGAGAAGAGTCTCAGCAGCAACATCAGGACAACAACATTGCAAAGACCAGGAACTCTCATTCAAAGTGGTCACATTAATGTATAGAGTTTTCACTTTTTTAAGTCAAAATGCAGTTTTGAAAACCAATATTTTGAGAACCAATATGTCTGTATTGTCTCTCCTCCCATTTTACTAGAAATCTGGATTTCTTTTATTATCAAATAACATTTTTACAGCAGCCAATTTACACTATTAAATTCTGGCTCCAACAGGTCAATGCAAAAGCTAGGAAAACATCCCCTGTCCCTGACACCATCTTTTCCAGTTAAGACTGTGGAATTTTTGTGCATTTTAAACTACATTTTTGGTGCAATGGACACTTCTAAATCTCAAGGGATCACGCTGCAAAGGCTCAAGCAAATCTGTGTCTTTATAAAAATAACTGCTGTCATTGAATTCATCTCTATTCTGGCTAAGCTTCTACTGCACTGAGGGTTGTAGCAAATTATCAATATGAACAGAATTCCTGAACAAATGAGCTCAGCTGACATTTTCCATGCGTTGATAGTCAAGTGGGTCTTTCAGATTGTCCTTGTGCTGTGCCATCCACTTAAGTAATTTAAGATGCAGATCAGTAAATGGGTAGTTAGTGGGAACATTTACTTCAGTTTTGTCTTGTCTGTAATTTTCGTGTGGATTATTTAACATATTTTTTGTCTTTAGTGCATTGCTGGCCCCGTTGTTCTCATAAGCACAAATAATTGCTCCCATTTTTTTAAAGGGAAGAAAGCAGGTGACAGCCCACTAGAAAGCTGAGTCACAAAGCTTGCTACTTAAATTGATATAAATATGACTAAGTAAAAGTTTCATCTGATAAAGGGATTAGTACGAAAGCCAAAATAAATGATTTTTTTTGTAAGAGACTGTCAGGACAAAGCTTCAGGGTTCAATTTGCCCAGGAAGATGCAGAAACTGTGAAAATTATTAATTTCATCTAGGCAGACAAAAATGGACTGTATCTTGCTATTTTTTCTCATATTTTGGCTTACAGGCAATAACAGCCTGATAAATTTGGTTCAGCTGAGCAGAGTTCCACACAGTATGCAACTTGCCTTATATCTCTCCTCTCAAAAAGCTCCTGCACTGGTCCATATAGATTCTTATTTCCCAGAATGACTTACAACCTTAAAAAGTAAGAGGAAAAATGCCAGTTTGTAAATGGTTTGTATTTAAGTAGTGTTGTCTAGTTCAGAATTTTGAATGTATTTGGTTTTACTTTTATTATTATATGATTCTGTTATTAAGTACTCATAGAAGCGCTTCCTCATTCCTTTTTCAGAGGTGTCATTTCAGCTCTGTATTTCACTGATTTCCTCTCTCTTTTTTCCATCCTGACATGAAATGCCCCCCTTACTCTTCCAAAAAGTAATGAACTTTGTCTCATCAATAAACCTTTTTCTAAGAGAATGGGCTCAAATGGGTCAACATCTCTGGCCTGGATGAGCTGTGCTTAAGTGAGGCACTGATAGTTGCCTATCAGGACATACCTGCTTCAAATATCTCCTTTAAATCATGCTATGCCAATCACATCTTATTGAATTGAAAAAATGTGTATCTTATAAGAGTTCTCATTTTCTTCTCAGCCTGCAGATGTGTGAGAGTGTATCTTCAGTAAAAACTCCTAATAAAAGATCCAGACCTATTGTTCGTATATATATTGCCATATTCTGATAGACATTTCAACTTCTCTGGCAGGTGGAATGGTATACATGATAAAAGTGAGACAAAACCAAGTGAAATTGAATAGAGATTATCTCATAGCAGATGAAGGAGATATTCTTCCCCTAGAAAATATTTTGAAGCAATTTATTGCTATATAAATAGGTATCATTCTTCATGCACTAGAAAAACATTGGAACAGGATTTTTAAAAACTTCCTTTAATGAGAAAAACAAATAGTGAAATAAGTACATTAAAATAGCCAAATAAATAGAAATAATTGTTAGGATATTTGGGGGGGAGGGAGTTCTGTTTTTTCTGGGGTTTTTTTTTGAATGCTAAGACCTCTAAGTAGTCCTGATTTTGGCTGCAGTAGTATTAACTTACTTCTTAGTTTGTGGTGCAATGCTGTATTTTTGATTTAGTATGAGAACAAGGCTGCTAATGCACTCATATTTTAGTTGTCACTAAGGCATGTTTATTCTAAATCAAGGATTTTGCATTTTCCAGTGTTCTGCCAGTGCCCAGGTGCCCAAGGAACCTGCAGGGGAGCACAGCCTGGGCAGCTGACCCAAACTGGCCAAAGGGATATTCCACAGTATCAAATCTCATGCTCAGTGAATAAACTGAAGGCTTTGGCCAGAAGCCCCCAGCAGGAGAGAGGTAGGTTACTGGGTGGTGAGCAACTATATTGTGCATCACTTGTTTCCCTTGGGTTTCATCCCTCTCTACCTCCTCTTCATTATTATTGTTGTTGTTGCTTTTATTATCGTTTGTTTGTTATTACTATTGCTATATTTAAATTATTAAACTGGTTGTTTCCCTCCCCAAGGATCTCCTCTCCATCCCACCAGGGCAGGGAATGAGAAGTGAGCCAGCAGCTCTCTGGTGCTGTGTTACCAGCTGTGGTTAAATTACAACAGAAGTGTTTTGGGCATTGGTGGCTGTGCCTCACAGTGCTGTTTGTAAGGGACCCCACTGCCACCAGCACAGCACTGTCAGTGTCCTTACTGTCTGGGCTGAGATTTCATTTTGGTATGGCATTAGCAACAAGGATAACCTTCACACTGAAGTTTGTGGCACATTTTTATGAGCGCTGCCTCACTGAAATGCATTGTCCCCAGCCTACAGCCACAGCCTACTAGTCTGGAACAAGGCTTCTGCACATAATGAGGAAAGTGAAATCATACTGGAGAAAATTAATGGCCAGTCCTTTCTGCTGGCTCTGTAAAGACTGTGACCTCAGCAAAGCTGAGTCAGTGTTCATGCTGCTAGTTCTGCCTGGAGCTGTGCAAGACCTCATACTTCTATAAATTTGGTCTGGGGAAAAATATATTTATGTAGCTAGAAGCCAATAGATGTGCAGGTCAGGATTTAGTCTCATAGGTCTAAAGAATAACAGCCTGTATGTGATATAAGAAGGTGTTCTGTCAGCTGCAGTCTGTGTCTTGTCCTTGTGGCAGATCCTGCCCCAGTGAATCCTGACTTCTCTCAGCTAGGACAGGGTGGTTGTGGCTCAGCTTGTGCCCCAGATGTACCACAAGTCCAAACAGAGATTCTGGCCCCATTCTGAGGGACTTTGGAAGAGATAAATACTAATGTTGAGAGGAGAAGCTAGAGACATTTATAATACAGATACTGGCACAGTCAGCAGGAATGTTTTCTTGATTCACTAACAATAATGTGAGGAGTTCAGCTTTGGGGAACTGAAACACAGGACAGCCTATAATTCCTTAGAGTAACCATTCTGACATGCAGCCCCTTCTGAAATACAGCTCTGAGACTGCTCTTTGCTGTCTCTAGGGAGAATAGTTGCATATAGCAGAAAGGTCAAGTTCCAAGATGGAAAGCCACCACTGTCCAAGCAAAAAAAAACCCTGGAAGTATTTTGGAAAATGTGTTTTTACCTTTAAGAGAAAATACCCAGTCTGTGGTATTTCCTCCAAATAGTGTTCTATGGCAAATGCTTAACAGGCCCTTCAACATGTACTTGAAAATGGCATCATTTTACTAATTTTGACAGGAGTTCAGATTTTGGATTTGTGACCTATCTGTGCTGTAGGTGTTTTATTGTCCATTTATTAGAACATCTCCACATGATGAAGGAAGTGGAAGCAGAGCTGACTGGCAAAAATTAACAAACAGCCAATATGGCATTTCAGCCTGTGGTCCTGTCCTTACTGTTCCTAAAATAACGAGATACTCAGGGTGTGTCTGAGTACTGCACTATGGTTTAATTCATAGGAATGCACTCCTCTGATTGTCAGGTGATGATTTTATTTCTTCATCGTGGACTGGAAAATAAACAGGAGTCCATAATTAACTGATCATTGCAGCATTAGATGGCATTAAAATGAATTTATTTTAATAAGCTGTACTACTTGCCCAAATGAAAGGCTTAGTGCTCTGAAGGACCTCTGAAAAGAACAGGGACTAAGTTACTGATTTAATTATCTATGGTTAAAGAATGAGAGAAATGTAGCTAAGCCAAATACGTCTTTTAAAACATATAATAATGATAATTGCTGCATATCCTCATATCAGGGTAGGAAAATAGAGAAGAAAGATTAAAAAAAGCATATATGCACACTTGTTAGAATTTCTTAGGTTCAAAAGATTATTTCAATGTGAAATTCACTATTGGCAGTTACAAATGCTAGAAATGCCCATCAAAACACTTAGCAAGCTTTTTAAGAGATTGGTGAGCAAGGATTTTATCCTGCAGTCTCTTGAATTCACTGCCACACCCCTCCTCCATATTCCTCCTCCCCTGATTCATATCTGTCTTGATTTCACATGGGTAGAACAATTTCTGGAGTTGATTTATGCTGCTTTTAATTTGGCTAAGTGGGTCGCAACCAAATGATGTGGATGATGTGTTTCTGCTTTTTTCTTCACTTGTAGCTCGTTGTGGTGCATTTCATTATGATCCCTAAGGTAACTTAAGTCTCTCCCACAGAACACTGCAGAAAACTAATCCACTATAACTCAGAAACCACTTCAAGAAGAGGAACAGATTCCAAGGCAGTAAGTTACGCTACTTGAGCTCACAATTACATAGATTACTCACTCTGACACTCATGAGTACAAAATGGGCACCTACCTTTGTGTAAGTGAGATGGAATAAGGAACAGGAAAGATATAAATAGGATATGATCTGCTTTTAGCATACATCCTGCCAGTAACTGCTTTATTGGTTCTACTCCTCTCAGTAATTTTCAACATCGTAGGTCAACAATGTTTCAGTGATAGAGTGGTAAATTATATCATGGTAAATCTCAGGGCCTCCTCTGGAAGAAAATTAAAAATTATATCAACCACAAACTCTCTTAAAATGTATTCAGATACATCTCTGAATTTGATGCTGTGTTCATGTCAGTACAGATGACAGGAGATGATTTTAATTCAGAATTTGGTACTCTGAAACAGCATTATTTCATATTCATTGTGTGGTATCGGAGTGGTCTTTGCTGCAATTAAATGGTGGTGCTGGTGTGATGATGGACATCAATGCAGTGACAGAGAAAAGGACACATAAGTCATCCTGAGTGTAATAAATGCTGGAGAATTTGACAATAACAATTTGAGAGTCAACGGGGAAGCTTGGCACGATGAAGTGCGGTGAATCAGGATGATCAAATGATTTTATTAGTTTGCTTTTATTAGTCAGATCTATTTTCATTTCTTTAATATGACCAGGGAAAAAAGAAGTAATTGTAATCAGTTTATCAAAAGCAACCCTGGCAGAGAGTATGCCACTGGTAACTTGATTTTGCTCTAACTGAACACACTATGTTTTGACTAATCTTCAGCATCCAGGATAATTTCTCTTAAAATGTCAGCAAGATGAGTCAGAGTAATAGTTTATTTGTTTTCTTTTGGTGTTGTATTTAAAATAAGCTCAAAATATGTTTTAGAGGTGGCCTCATTTCTGGCAGACACGGGACAGATGAAGCTTAAAAACTGAATAACATCTCAATTTATCTTCAGGCCACCTGCTGAGAGTCTATCAGGGACAGTCACAATCTAAGCTTTGCCATGCCCCTGCCCTATCCCCCTGCTGCATGAACTTCACCTAAAATAATCACGTACTCAGTGGGAGAGTAGGGATTCTGTAACTGTGATAGCTGATGCCCAAGGCTCCCCTAAGCAGTGATGAACAATTATTATAAACTATTCCAAATTATAGACTGTAGGCACTGTGATGGAGACTTTTGTAGACTGGACTGAGACAATTACCAAATGAAGGAAAATATTATTATTTTAGGAAATGTAACATTTTAATACATTGTGAAAAATGATGAGGGAATAATAAATGGAGGGCATAAAAAGAGCTAATAATAAAAAGGAGCTTGGTGAGAAATCCCGCTGTCATATTTGCATTTACCCTGAAACTAATGCCGTGCACATTTTTGAATGCAAATAATTCACATGAGGAAGCAAAATGAGGATGTTAATAATCATTTTTCCCTTAATGAGAAGCTGTACTTTGATTGAAAGGAGCTTTAAGGTGGCCTAAACTAGGCCTAACAAAGGAGCTTTTGTGAGGGGTTTTTTTTTTTGAGACTTTAAAGGAATGAGTTAGAATAATATTCTGACACTTAAAATCCCCAGCATTAACATTTTTATCACAAATCTTATTCCAAATTAAAAAAGACGTGTTAGAAAAATTATTCATTCCATATGGGATTTTCTTTTTCACCGTGACTATTAACTTAAAATGCTCTTTCTTTTGGGAAC
>JANRGV010000120.1:12931077-12962133 GCA_024734035.1 Alethe castanea | reverse complement strand
TTAGCTTTCTTTTTTTTTTTTTTTTTTTTTAATTCTCATTCACAAAATAGATTTCTGTATAAGTTCCTCATATCAAGACTTCCACACCAAAGTTTTAGGTTGCCTTCCATCATTCTTTTACTACAAGAAGGCTTGTTTGTCTCAGATGGCCTAAACAGAAACTGGACACCTGAATTGACTGGAGTCTCCATCTTCTGACTGGCACATAGAAAGAGTGGTGAATTTCATATGAAATATTTCATGAATTAAAACTAGATTAATTCAGGTTTGAGAAGACCATTTCCAAACATTAGGAATAGGGAAATATTGGATTAGACTGAAGACTCACTGCCAGCATTGGCCATCACCTTTTTATCCATTCACAGTGAGCCCTAAGAGGATATAATTCTATTAAATTAAACACACCTTCTGTTAAAAGGAGGTGAGCCAGATTGATTTGTCCCTGCATGGCCTGTATCTTATCATTCTCCCCAACAGAGAAGCATCACATAATTCCCTGTGAGCAGCAGCAGCACACTGAACAGCTAATCAAACATCCTTCCCTGTCACCCCATGTATCCTGCAAGACAGCATTCATACCATCCGTGAGCACTTCCTGCAGATGGGCTTTGATTTCTTTCTGTGTGTTTGTTTTCAGGCAGTATTTTGAAAACAGCCTGTGGGTTTTGTGTGCACTGCACGGCGTGTGGCGTGTGGCTGATCACTGGTGTCTCGTGCAAGGCACTTTCTCTGTGATTGCACCTGCTTCAGCAGAAAAACACAAAATGGATATGATGGAGCAAATAATAAATAGAAGCAGTGCAAGGATCCTGGTATTCAAACTGCCCCACGTGGGCTGCCTGGTCCAAATGTCCCTCCTCCTGTTTAGCTGACATGGAATAGGGACCCATAAGTGCCTGCACACCACATCTATGTGGGCAGCCATTCTATTCCAGCCAGCACTTTGTGACAAGGGCCTTATGCACTTTTTCAACTATAAAATTACTCTCACGGTTCATATGAATGTTTAGATGGGCTCTAGGAGTCCAAGTACAATTTGGCTCAAGAAATCAAAATAAGTTGCCACTAATAATTCTTTCCTGCAATGACCATTGAGCTGTAGTGGGCATTCACAGGGTGTAATTAATATTGCCTGTCATTAAGTTGCACCATCTTTCATATATTTCTCTTAATTACTTTGTTTTGATGCTTCTCATCACTCATCAGCTGGCAATGGCATGGTGGGATAGATGTGTTTGAAAAAGCAAATGGTGACTTAGGGATGGTTGTTAGCATTTCATAGAATTAGTTTGTGAAATGAGCTAGTTAATCGCCTTGGCCCCTGCAAGACTGAAACTAAGCAGGAACAAAGTTCACTAAATGGGATTAATTCTGTTCTGCATGCCAACTTTACACACTTAAGTAATTTTGTCTTACATGTTTATAGGTTTTTAAGACATTATGATACCTCCAATTTAGGCTTGGTTAATTCTCCTGAACAATCCATGAAAATAGATTGATGGTAGTAATGACTAAAGATTTTAACATATTATTTAATTAAGGCAGCATTTCTTTGCCTCTTTCCCCTGGGGTTTTTTTCAGACTTCTCATTAACGTTGCAGCATGATAACTTCAGGTTGATCAACCAACAATTGTCATCTCTAATGGTGCAGTGCTGCCATTTTTCTCATGTTGTGTTGCATTAACTCCAATTCAAATGCATTCGGTCGGATTATTCAATTAAATAGCCAGCACTGAGGTTGGCTGAGTATCAATCTCAGGAACAGCTTCCCAATCATCTGAGCATGCCCTTATTTAGGACCTGATCCTGCAGCAGCTAATTTGTCTTGAACTACATGGGTGAGATTTACCCATGAGGTAGTTTGTGTGCATAAACACGTGCATAAATCATTGTTTGATTAAGGCCTTACACAGTGCAACTAATGAAATGAATTTATTTGTCCTCTTTTAGGGTCATAGGTATTTGTTTCTCTGAACAATTATGTGTGATTTTTATGGGCTAGTTTTGATTATATTTTAGAGCTAGAAAAATATTATTTCATGTGGCTATGAAACTGT
This sequence comes from Alethe castanea, assembly GCA_024734035.1. Classification (NCBI taxonomy): domain Eukaryota; kingdom Metazoa; phylum Chordata; class Aves; order Passeriformes; family Muscicapidae; genus Alethe; species Alethe castanea. Next base: position 12,960,075 of record JANRGV010000120.1, on the reverse strand, counting down.
GCTGTGTAACTCCTTTCAGGTATATTTTCTTAATGATGGTGTAAGAGTGCTTATATTTTTGGAATGGCTTCCCTGGCATTTGACAACTTCTAGTTCAAGTTTAATAGGTTACAGGTTTAATAGTTTAATTAAATTTTCTAACATGCATTCACAATGCTGTGTATATAGACTGAGTTTTTAATGCAAAAATATAAAAACAATCATTTTACACAAAAAAAGGTATTCTTTACGTAGATATATAGATCAATTTGGAAAATATTCTGCCTGAAAAGAAAACAATATGCAATTCCTAGATTTCATTTTGAGGAAAAAATGCATGTTGACACTATTTGCCTTTTCCTAATAAAATTATTTGTAGCAGACATACTCAAATGAAGAGACAATTATAGAATTCAATACACATGTTTATATTTTTTCGTATGCTTATATATTGTTTTATTTTATTTTATTTGAAATATTGATATTATAAAATCTACCACAGAACTCTGTATTGGCTAGTATTAGATAAAGCAAAGTTTCCAAAAATAAGCTAAAATAAGCCTTGGATATCTACTACTACAAAAAATTGAAATTAATATGAACCTCAAAAAATTACAGTTAAAAGAACTGCAACCTCTTTGGCATACAGTGTGTGTGTATGTGTTCAATATTTTCTTTACTGTTTCGTGGCAATGGTGTTTAATCCCACACTGATTTATTGGCTAGTCTGTTTCCATGCACATGTGCACATATCAGCACTTATTTTCAGAAATTTGTGTCAGTGATAATTTCAGTGGAAATATTCCTAGGAACCTATCACACATGGTGCTTATGTTTGGATTCTACTTTATGTCCTTTTCCATAACTTCTGACCTTTTATCTAGGCTATTTTTCTCTCTCTCACCCCATGAGCTTTGTCCCCATAAGACTTTTGAAGTTTTATACTTTCAGATCTCTGACAAAGAATAACAGGGGAGACAGAAACAATTGGATAAAATGTCATGGATATAATCTAGTCCCACAGAACTCTGATTTATGTTTACTTAGTCTTTAGTTTTCAAGTATATATGACTTTTTACACCTCTTCCTTTATCTTCAGCAAACACTGGATAGATCAACGTCACATTTGCTAATTGCATGTTGTTGCAGGTTTTGCCATCTGAAAACTGATAGAAGCTTTATATTCTGAGCTGAAAGCAAATGCCCACAACAGTTATAGGTGCATATGGTACTGCTATAAACTACTATTTACAATCACCCTCTATCCTGTCATCTCTAAGCATACTGTATTTTTATTTATGTAACTGTAGAACATGACAGTATTTTTCCCTGTAAATTGGGATCTTCAAGAACTCAGGGTAATGCAGAGATTAATGAATCATTATTTAAGCCATATTTCTGCCTTTATATACATGTATATTCACAAAAAAAAAATCTGATTTCCATTTAAATGTAGTTATGTTTTAACTAATGTTAGACCTAAAAATTCTTTCAGGCTAAAAATGCCAATAATATATTAAAAAAATAGACTTAATCACCAAGTATTCCCTAGGCAGTCTCCTGTATTGTTTTTATGGCTGTAAAAGCCAACAAAAGCTGCCCTGACATACCTAAGGTTAAAGTTTTGTCAAGGAAGAAACATTTTCAATGTATTTTAAAAAGTGTAACATATCTTATTGTGCTACATAGAGCTATAATGTTTTAGCATATACTGTACACTTCATTTCCCCTTACACTACCCCTTATCACAGGATTTTTGTTTTCCCCCTGACAGGTGTCATTAGTAGAGAAGTCAATGGGTTCATCAACAAGCAAAAGTGACTTTTGCCCCAGTTTTACTGGAGAGCAGGAAAAGGAATTGCATGGATTAACTGCACTAGGAATGCTTTTCTCCTGGCATTGTAGGCTGGGGACTGAGTTTAGAAATCACCCCTTTCATGCCACTTATGGCAGGTGTAAGATAATGACTGAGGAAGAGTCACTGATACGGTGTGGGGAGCTTGGGTGATTTTCTTGTTGTTCTTTGCACAGCAGGCTTTAAGGAAAATGTTTATCAGGAAAGAAAAACCTGAGGGTTAAACAGAACTGAAGAGAAATTCAAGCATGTTTAAACAGTTCTCTCCCAGGCGTCGTACCAGTTCTTGATTTGCATACCTCTACCAAAATTAAACAGTGCTTTAAATTTAGCAATCTTTTGTATTCCTTATTTAATTCTGAACTCCTGACTTGAGAATTATTAATAACATTAAATATTAGTCTTACCATGTTAGCTGACTAGTAAATGGGAAAGATGTCTAAGAGGTCTTATTATTAGCCTTACTGGAAACATTTCACATAGTTAAAAGGTACAAAAGATATGCTAATATTAGAATCCTGTAGAGGTGCTATCCAATGAAGAATAAGAATATTCAATATAATACCAATTAAAATGAGATGCAAAAAGGATCTAATACTAATTGCTTTTATCTCTGAATTACTAAAATAGTTATAGTCTAGAGAAACAAGAATCCTATTATTCCCAATTTATTCTATAACAGATAACTGCAATGGTTTAGAGATAGAGGTATTTAGTTTTAAGATTGGTAAATCCTTGCTGGCATTTTGGATTAGCAAAGAGTTAGTAAATGCAGAAATGCAAGTGACTTGACCTAACGGAATTGAAGGTGTTTAATTTAAATAATGGGATGAATATCAGTGGATTTTATTCGTCAGGCCTCTATTTATAAAGAGTATTCTGAACAGACATATTAATGAAGATTGTAGGCATCAAATTAGACATAAATTGAATTTTGTTCATTAAAATTTATATTCTTTCTGGACTGCACAATAGACAGCATAATATACATTTGAAGTGGTTTGTTGCTGCTATAAATTCTAGTGTCATTCTCAAAATTCTATTTGTTGATAATAAAAAATTATTTGATCAAATCTCTTAGGAGATCTTTTGCCAATAGTATCTCACCAATGCCGCTGAAACTGAATTACAGAAACAATGATTGTTTTGGTTGTTTTTCATGGCTCTATCATGCAGCTTTCTTTTTATCATTCCTAGTTTAAGTTATCTAAAGTGAAAGTGTGTAAATGTGGAATTAGCATTTCATTTCAGAGAGCAGCACAATTAGCACTTCTGGGTTTCCTTGATCTCTTTTTCTCTCCTGGCACAGGGAAGGACTTTTTAAGGAGGATTCTCCCTTTTAGAGGGATTAAGGAAGGCATTCCTTCATGAATGTAACCTGGTATATTTATTACATCTCATCTTATGGGCATGCACTCTGCTAGCACGTGTGCAATGGTGCTGTAGTTCTTCAGGCACAAAATGGGTTTCACTGACATTTCTCTGAATATTATCACTATTATATTAAATTTATGAGGGAGAGTCTTTCTTCACTCAGTTATATATCTGTTTGAAATTGATCTAAACCACACCTAATGTCTTTGCTTAAATCTCTATATGCAAATGAACAACAATCACCAAGTTCTCTTAGGTTTTTCTAAAGCTGATTGTTAACCTTCTGTTTGAGTTTTTAAAGGAAACTGGAAAAATGAAATCCTCCTGTCAAATTTGGTTAAGAAATTGAAAAAACAAAAATTGGTGGACTGCAGAAGCAAAAAGTTTATTTATTTGCATAAGATACTTTTGGGGGGAAAAGCTTTACTGACTATTTTTGCCCAAATAAGTGCTGTTGCATCAATTTTCCATTTTCCCTTCATGGGAAGACGTTCTTTCTTTTCTTCTGGGAGAAAAAAATAATAATAATTAGAAAACCTTCTCTTTTGATGTGGGCTAACTGTGATTTATTACTTTGTATTACTGTTCTGGGTTTCTCCAGAGCACAGAAAACATGCAGGAACACAGTTTATAAACATGTTTTCAGCCTTACCATGGGGGTTCCATGTATTCCAGCTGGCAACACATTAGCTTCCAATTTGAAAGCCATGAGCTTTGTTCCAGTTCAGTTCTTAATTAACAGAATGTCCTGAGGTTAGTTATCTTAGATTTCCTTCATATAATCTACTGCAAAGAAAAGACATTTTGGTTATCCCTAAATTTGGGGCTAGATCCTTTACAGTTATATTTCTGAACTTCATCTGAGCTTAAAGTAGGTTTGGTGATGTTTGATTATTTTTGTTTGGTTTTGCTGGTTGGTTTTTTTTTTAATTATATATAATTTATATAGAAGTAGAATTTTTTTTTTTTGTATTCACATGAAAAATCTTTTAAGTGATAAGGGTATATATCAACCAATTAAGATATTGGGATGTTGCCATTTTTTTGTGACTTGGAATTCCAGCTGATCTTGGGTTTAGCCAACAGATGTGATAAATATCTGTGTCCTTGCATGTGTCCTCACTGAAGGAGCCAAGGTTTGGCTTGTGGAGGTCCACTGATAGGGACTCAGCAGGACTCTTGGTTATGTCATCCTGTACCTGGCTAACCTAAAATAATTTCATTCGTCTTTCACATATGTAAGCAGTTTATTCACAGCTCTACAAAACCTTGTCAATTTTTAAAAGAAATTTATATTTGTGCCTGGTATTTTTAAACAGATTTCCAAATGAAAATGTTTAGAAAATATTATCTCAGAAGCGTGCCAAGAAAAAGCAAGCTTGCATTTTCTAATGGAGCTGACTCACAGTGCCCTAATTTGTGCAGCTCATATCTGAGATAATTTTTCAGTTTTAAAATTAACCTGTAATTATTTTTGTACTTTTTGAGTTTTTTAGTCATTTCGAGACTAACAGTAATTTTTTTCTTAAGTTACTCAAAATCTAATATTTTTCTTTAAAAATGTAATATTTTTGGATTAATCTGGGAAGTTTAAAATAATGTTTTAAACAGCTATTAGTTCAAGATCAAATAATTTCTTATTTTACACCTTGTTATGAACTTCTTCATTTCCATTAAGTGATCCTATATTTTCTTCAGTCAATGCTATTTAACTATTCCAGTAATTAATTAAACCAAAGAATGGTTCCTACTGTGAGTCTTGCCTACAAGCTTTTAAGTCCGTGTATCAGAGGAGAGGATATGCTTGTAAAGTTTGGCATTTAATTAAGTTTTTTTTTGATCTTTTGTTCCTCTTTTTTGCACATATTAATTATTATACCTGTGAAATCTAATTCAATTGTTTTAGATGTGTTGATGATTTCATACTATAACAAGGCTTTGTTTCTTGTGTACCAGAGTTATCATGTAACTGTGATCACAAGATACCAGAGCTTTGTAACATACAATAAAAATGTACTCATGACCCAAGTTTATAATTCTGATTATTTTCCTTGTAAGGTAAATTTTGAAGGTCAGTAATTTGAATATGTAAATTGATGTCCTTTAAATAGTACATTTAATATAGTGGGGCTAAGGTCAAAGCTTAGAGGAGGAAGAACATTTAAAAGTGAGAAGGAGATGAGCATTTTTTAGTGTATATGATTTTTAACAATGAACTTTCTGGAATTGCAACTTGTAGAATTTAGTGGAGATCATTTGAAAAAAATATGTCCATATTCTTCTATAAATAGATCTGTACCTGAAACCTGTTTCCTACAGAGAAATTTCATGCACTGAATGAAATTGTAATTTGAATCCTCTGGTAGTCTTGGTTTTGGTGGTTTTGTCCCTATTTCCCTAGGCTAGACTGAATTCCTCCCTACCCACAGGTATTCCCACCTATCCCACAGGTTAGTGAACCTGTTTGGAATTCATGACAGTGGACAGTGCACACATCTTCTGACAAACAGCTCTAAAAGGAACTATGGAAAGGAAGCATCTTATGAAATAGGAATTTTTTATCCAAACTGATGGAATCACATAAAGCCACATAATGCTGTTGCATTAATCAGCATAATCAATAATTACACTGAATTTAAAAATGAATTCCCACTTCATTGAACTAGCCCCTACTCAAAATCACTGGAAGTTTTACTGAGCATTTTCTCATGATGAAACATTCTTTTGGTTGACTTTTGTTGGCCTTTAATACTGTATTCCATGAACTAACTAGAAAAGTACAGTGATAGGTCATGATTTACCCTGCAGGAGATATATTAATATGGAATGAGTAAATGGCTTGAGATTCTTGTTATACTTTGATCCATACTAAGTTTTTAGTACCTTGCAGGGTCACAATTAGTGTGTATTTTCTCACCTGTATGTGCATAGTTCTAACCTTATTTCCAGGAGCTGAAGGGAAGGGCACAGTAAGGTACAAAACTGATCCAAAATGCCTGTAAACCCCAAGTTCAAAATTTGAATCTCTGTCCTTCATAGAATTTGTCCCGTTTCTTTCATGATGCCTTGCCTATAAAACTAAAGGATTTGTTTTTGTCTTCATTCACTATAGCAGTTAGTTGTCCATGTCAGTCAATATGAAACTATATCCTTTTACCTTTCAGATAAAATAATACTGCTGTCATTGTTTTGAATAAAATAGCTGGTTGAATTTTTCTTGATCCAAATGTATGTGAAGTCTATTTCAAAGGGGCTAAGAGAATGTATTTAAATTTTTTCTTAGATGGAGGAGCTTCTCCACTCTTTAGGATATTAATTTATGTAATACAGAAAAAGAATTATTTTGATGATGCAATTTTTTGTTTCTTCAGTTCACATGCATTGATGTCTAAAAATTTTTTAGTACAGATAAAGCAGTCAATTACAGTGCTATGTATCCTTGATTATTCTGGTAAATTCCCTGGTGTGTCTAGCAAACTATCTTAAACTTTTTCAAGTTTTACAAGAAATATATTTTATTCAGGAAATTCTTTGTAAAGTGGTCTTTTTAGGCAGACTGTGGAATTAACTGAAGATTTGAACACAATTCAGCCTATTAAAAGAAAGTATACTGGTCAAGACTGTCTTCAGAACTTTCCAACGACAAGAAAAAGTGCATAGACTGAAAAAAAAATAAGCACACTTAGAAAAAAAAGTCAATGGACATTGGATATGTTCTTTTTGGACAGAGAACTAGGGAAGGTCATTGTGTATTACAGTTGCACAGAGAAGGTAAATAAGAATCAGATCCAGCTGTGTCTTATTTTCATAAGTATCCAGGTCTGTAGTTGATGCTGCAGGCCCCAGTTTAGCACAATTTACTTGATGTTTCTTTGTGCCCTTGACAATATAAAGGAAAAAACAAAAAAAAACACACAACAAAAAACCCCAAAGCTTCATTTATGCTGATATCACTTCATCAGTATGTTATTGGCATGCTTACACAGTGTGATAGACCTAAGCTAATCACATGCAAAATATTAAGATAGATGCTGAACAAATGTGTTTGCCTCCCAAAATGTAATGACTGTATGATGCTTTAAGTGGGTCTGATTGTGTTGCTATTAAGGTTGGTTTGCATTTTCCACTGGAGCAGTGTGTTCTGTTGTCATATCCTTGCTGAACTATAACCCTCTCATTGATTGAGGCAAGCACAATCATCAGATGCAGAGTCCAACCCAGTAAGCAATATTTATATCATTTCCATCAGAAGGGTGTGTGTATGTACATAGTTCAGCACTTGAATAATCATTGCATCAGTGCCTTTATGCATCTGCAGTTTTAACTGTGATGATTGTTTTAATATATTGTTATTTACATATCCCCTCATACTCATGTAGTGCTATTTATGTATTTTTCTATGCAATTTTTTCTAACTAAAAAGTTATTTTATGACTAAAACTGTGATGAGAAAAAGCCCGAAAAAACCTATGGGTGGAACAAAATGAGACCTTTTGTGAGTAAAGGGCCATGGAAAGACAGAAGATCCCAAATGCTTGTTGTCTGGGGAGAAAAGTGATTTATAATGTATGCTGAATGAATTCAGGGTTTGAAAACGAGCAAAAGGGTGAGGTTGATTGTTCCTGGACTGCTTTTGTTGAGAAATCTGTCATTCTGCTATATGCAAGTATTTGTGGTGACTAGGGAATGGATTCAAACTGAGGTTTAGATCAGATATCAGGAAAAGATTTTTTACTGTGAGAGTGGTGAGGCAGTGGAAGAGTAATTTTTTTTTTACTAGTGGAAATAGGTGGGTAAACAGTATAGTATAACAATTAAACTTTATATGGTTTTTGTTTAAACAAGAAAATAACCAACCTGTTTCTTTCATTGCTTTCTAATAATAAAATTTCAGTCACGACAACTGTTAAAATGAAACCACTTGTTTCATGAGGAGGGCTAAATCTAGGGTCTAATACTTAAGTTAAATATAAACAATAATGATTCAAAAGGGATTTTGCTCAGGAACAAAATTTTAGGTGTATAATCCCTGGTCCTCTAGTCTCTTCTACATTACCATTCTGGCTAGAAAACATGGTGGAACTATAACCTAAGTTATTTGTGTGGTTAGTAGAGGCACGTAAGGCTATAGGACAAGATATGTTTCCACAAATCTGCTTTAAATTACTCCTCTGTCTAAAGCTAAGTTGTCTGGAGTGGGGTTTTAAGGTTGAGCTCCACCTACTTGGGATTTGCAGCCCCAAAGCTCCCCATGTTACACACCTAGAACAGAACTGTTCTTTCAAGACCAGAAGGTAGCTTGCTTTTACAAATGCACATGTGGAGAAGAAACCTCAAGGCTAAGTGTGGGGGTTTGTTTGCTGTTAACCCTCTCAGGATGAAAAGGAATTGAATATGTTTCCTATTTGTAGTGACTGCTCTCCCTTTCAGGCTATTGAACCACTTTTTTTGTTGCATTCATTATGAAAGAATATTTAGCTGTATTTTTATTGAGACTTAATTGCATGCATATATTGTGTATATTTTTCTTCCAACCCCTGGGTTCCACCCTTCAGGATTCAAGATATTCTCTGCATAATTTTTGGATTCCTATCAAGCTTAAGACAAACTAAATGAACTGCTAAAACTGGAATAGTTTTGAACATGCTCTGAAGCAGACTACTAGATCCTAGAGGAATTAGACTAAGTCAAACAAAGAAATGCCTCTGTGGTCAGATGCTGGTGAGGCTAAAGCTTTTTCAGTCATAGTTTTAGACTTTTCCTCAACTGCAGTTGAATTCAGAGGAGAAAAGGTGGGTTGTTTGGGTTTTTTTAAATGTCTCTAACAATGAGTGTTTTTCACAGCAACACCCAAAACTTTGAGAGACACAATGTGCAACTTGACAGGGACAGAACTCTTAACTGTGAAGGTTTGGTGTTAGAAAAGATGGGTTGAGAACCTGAAATATGTTTTTGTCCAAAGAAAGTAAAAATCAGCTTGCATTTTTTCTCCTGGAGACTCTCTCTCTCTCCCCCCCTGCAAAATAACCAATTTTAGTTGTTTCTGTTCTCCTATTTATCTCAAATGTATTAGAGAAAGAAAGGCAGAATACATCTTCTTTTGTCAAGGAAATTACAGATAACAGTTTCAGTCTTGGAGTAATCTTTTAAAATTGTCCATGGCCAAATACAACAGTGCAATCCAGCCCAGCCAAGTACTTCAGTATGCACATAATTTTATTCATGTACATAAATCTCCCTGACTTCAAGAGGATTTAAGCAATGTTTAGGTGTTTTGCTGCAACAGTGTCTTAAATTGGTAGGTGGAAAATTTTAGACTGAGTAAGGAAGGAAGTTTTTGCACTCTCTATTGGTAGATGCCTAAAAATTGGTTTGATTTTTCAGATAATGCTAAATTCTTACTGTCTCCAATTTTCTTTTATTCCTTGGTGCCTTTTTCAGAGCTATTTTGTGGGTTTTTTTTTTTAGGCTCCTTAGTTATCCACCACTCCCAGTCTCATTCCAAAGGTAAAAGAAGAGATTTTCTAGTCTGATTTCAACAAGCAATGTTTCAGCAATTGCACATGGCAGAGATAATTTCAAGGCAAATCAGACATATCCTAAACCAAAATGGATTGATCCTGCAAGAACCCACCTCCAGCACTTAAGAAGGTAAATGGAGACAATTTCTCATGGCTTATTTTCCAAAGCAGTTAGGTGCTAACCCTAGTGAAAATAAGTGATGACTTTGAAAAATGTCACCTGAAAAATGTCACCTTCTACGTAGTCTTTTGGGGTTTTTAGTTTATATAAATAAAATCTTCTTAATGTGATGACTGGTCTTTTGTATGATCAACTGTCACTCCACTTTACTGGCAAAAATCTTATGAAGTGTTAAGATGATTAATGTAGCTGTCAGGTGAAATATTAATAAATTTAGCTGACCTACCATATATGAAAAAAAAAAGATAATATGTTTCAAGATTTACGTACTCCACTTGCTTTGGAAAACACAGCCTCTGACTTGAGTAAATGCATGTTAAATTACAAATATTAAGAGAAAAGAGAAAAAAAAAAAAACCCTGTGTTTTTTCTTTCTTTAATTCTATTTCAAATCAGTCTTTAGAAACAGATCCTTTTACTGTGTGTTTACTTAGTCCTCGCCCTGATCTGAATTTTTGGACTGCACAGAAATTATTAATTAGAAAGTTAATAATTGAAAATGGTTTCCATTAAAAGAAAATCCATGGATCAAAAGAGAGGGCGAGGTGATATTGAAGTGTCCTGTGAGCAGAGCTCAGCTTGGTGCTGTTGCTCTTTTCCCCAGTGATGAGCAGGAGCTTTCAGCACAAAGCCTGGATGTGTGGCTCAGGTGAGGAATGGAGTGAGTGCACGAGGGCTCACTGCTGGCCAAACTCTGCCTGCCACAGCCTGGCCTCAAGAGCACCTGCAGGGAGAACATTTCTCTTCTAGAGAAGCACTCTGAAGTGAGTAAGGCACGTGGAGGACTCACTAAGAAAATAAACAGCACGTTTCATGTGGGCTTTTTTTTACCAAAATGTTTTTTTTTTTGAGTAAGGTAGGATCATAAACAGAAAAAACTCTATAGGTAGGGTGCCACATGCCATACCTGCAGTTTCACCTTCCTTACTCTGGCTTGGGCTACCTCTACATGCCAGCCTGTGCATTTTCAATCCTTTTCCAGGAGATTTAACATGTCAGTGTGATAGAGAAGGTGATGATTGTGGCTCTGAATGGCACCATTTTTGGTTTACCTCTTCCCAAAACACTGTTGACTTACCTAATCATTGCAGCTAGTCAGGGAGTAGCAGAACTAAGTAAATCTGATTGTTCATTTCACAAAATTTTAATTGTTTTGGATAGCCTGCTACATGATGTTTAAAATCTTTAAAAAATTTATCCAGGAAACACCTGGGAAAGACTCTTTTTTTTCCTTTTTGGCACATCTTGAATGCTATTGATGAGTATGGAACAGTTCTAAGCACTTATTGGAGTGCTGTACTGGAGCTTTTTGTTTTCAGTATAAACTGATGGGGATCAACAATTTTTTGATACTTCTAGTACTAAGTGCTTATAAAGTGTTTATATCTATAATTGTGTCAAATTATGTAAATGAAGCACTGAAAGACACTAGTAAATGTAAGTGCTCAAAAAGTGCATTACTCTGAGAGTCACCTAGGGGCTCTTCACATCAGACACTTGGGGGACAATTTTTTTTCTTCCAAGCTCCTTTAGAGCACTATGTCTTAAAGTGTCTTTCTATCATTAATTAAATTTTAAAAAGTGAGTGCCAGGTAAGCACACATGATTTATGCCAATCTTTTGAAATGCAAATGTATTTTAGACTAAAATACCCTTCCCTTTTTACAACTCACTGCTTTCCTCCTAAGTTGTGCCCCACACCTTTTCTTATTGAGTATTCAGCTGCTAAAAACAGCCATGGGAATTGCAGGGAATTAACTCCATTAGTAATGATTAGGCAAAAAATGAGAACTATTCAAAGGATCAAATACCCATATTAGGTTATCTAATAACCTAATGAGTAAAAGTCAGAGTAGCTCAAAGAAATGCTGTATAAACCTGGAGCACTTTGAGTTTGTTCTTCTGCCTGCCCCTCTCCTCTGGGCTGCTCATGACATTAATGCTGTGGCTCAGTAGAGTGGCTGTGAGTGACAAGAGTTATGGTTTTCCTGCCCTGAACTGAAATCCTGCACTGGCCATTAGCCATAGGTCAGAGTCATGGGTGTGATCTCCCAAAGACTGAATGGCTTGGCCAAGGTGATCAAGTAGAGCAAGAGTTTGTGCCCCACATGAGGAGATTGAATTCCATTACTGGTGGAAGAGCTTCATATGGCACTATACATATTTGGTATGAGGACATGGGAAAACAAATATAATTTCTGAAGAACTCTTTGAAGACAGAGACAGCAACACCAGGACACCAAAATTCAGTACATGCTGACCTGAAGTGTTTAAAGAGATAAATGGAAAAAAATTCTGAAGTCTGATCAAAAGCAGGCTCTTACAGGATGATGATGATTATTATTAAATGTCCTACTTCAAGGACTATTGTCTTTCATTATAGATTATTCTTATTTTATGTCTGAGGATAACAATCCTTACATTACCTAATTCTGACTAGAGTCTATTGAAATTATTTTTTTTCACTTTTCTGAAAAACTGTATTTAATCTCTATGTCAATGTGCTGAGAAAGGTAGTAATGATATATCTGAACTTTAAGCATCTTTAATCTTTCTCTTTATCTTTCATTCTTGTTGCACAGCCTCAGCAATCAGATTTCAACCCTCCATTCCTCAGAAAATCTCACAGATTTAGAAACCATGGTGAGATAAGATTCCCCTTTGACCCAGAGACACATTCAGCTGTGCCTTTGGAAAGTTTTTTAAACAGCAATGTCTATTGAAATTTTCTAAATACGTAGAATTCTATTTGGCAACGACTAGAAAATATCAGACAGGTGGCAGGAGTTCACAGGAGTATAGAGGTGAATTGTGTACTCCAGGTAAAGAGACATCCCTGTCAGTCCTTCCTGGATGCATTATCAAAAAGGATGCATTATCAAAAAGGATCTTTTTAGCCTAGAGTTTGTAAACTGAATTGTTCTTAACTTCATTCCCTAGGGAAAGAGATCTATTTCATAAGTGTCACTCTAAATATAGCAGGAGTGAAGAAGCCAAGAACTGGGTAAAATTGAGCTTGTTTTACTAGTTCAAGGTAGAAGACATTGTCAGGGCATCTGAAGCCTTTCCCAGCACTTGTGGCAGTGTGGAGCAGCTCAGTGCTGTGCAAGGCAGAGTTTCTGCTCGACAGATCCCAATCCTGCAGCTCCATCCAGTTATTGGTGAAGCCAAGTACCAAGGGGCTGATTTAAAACGAGCAGAACAAAGTCTCCAGAGCATCAAATGTAGAAAAGAAAATTTGAAATGCTATTAGTTTGAGCTGTTATTGTCTGCTGTTTGGAAGGAAGAGAATCAGTGCTTTGATTTTCTTCTGTTAGGTTACCTATCATGCACCATATCCCCCTTTCTGTCCTTCTAGCTACTTGATTGCCTATTTATTTGCAATAGTCTTTGGAGGTAATGAACAGATTAAATTTAGATAGAGGGCTCAGATTCAGTGTTGGCACAGCTCTGCTGAAGTAAATGGAATTAGCCAGGAGAGTTAGAATACCCTGTGTTCAGCAACCATAAGCTATCTGCTCTGTTGATGGCTTCTAAAATCCCTCCAGCAGATGCCAATGTGTGGTCATATGGTGTAATTTTAAAGGGCAGTACATACAGGTCTGAAAAGCAGAAGTTATTGAAATATAGAAGCTATTGCACTACCTAGGTGAAATAATTTTCAGAATGAATGAAATTAAGCATTTGGAAGAGGGATTAGGGAAATAATTATTTTTTCATTTGAGCAATGTTTCATTTCATAATATGTTGGGGTTTTGTTTTGGGGAGAGGGGGATTTTTTAAATTATTTGTTTGGTTATTTATTCATTTATTTAGGGTAAAAGAGAGCTGAACTGGTGTGGATCCAGGTCTTTTTAATATGGGTTATATACAATCCACTGAATGCTGTGAGTGGTTAGACAAAAGGTATTGGTTACTGCTCAATAAATGACTTTGCAACCAAAGTTTCAGCCAACAGAAAGCTTCCAGCATTGTTCCTATTGTACATGCTGCCAGTGTTCACTAATTCCAGGGTAAAACAGGTCTTGGAAAATCTCAAATCATCTAGCAGGCATTTGCTGCTTATCTGTCTAGGAAATAGAGGAGTGAGAAGCATACAAAATCATGATCACGGATTTGAAGTCACAGTCATACAGAGAGCAGGACAGAAAGGGGCACTAAGAGATTGAAACTAAAAAGGATAAGCTCATTGGAAATAGGAAACAAAGAAAATCCTGGGAGCAAAAAGAATGAAGTTAATTGAATATACATGCCATGATGTCCTGGCAGTCTGTGCCACTTTTAACTGCTGGCCATGAGGGTTTCTGTGGTATGGCTGTCCAAAGCTGTGGCTAACCAGAACTGCCTCTACACTTTTTAAGCATTCAACTCTTGAATGCAGAAATGGTGAGTCTTCAGTTTTAACTTTCCTATGTCCCATTTGCATGAGGGAATGGAAATCTAGCCTTCAATAAAAATGTCTTGTTTGATGCATATCTTATGCTACAGATATTTTTTAATAATATGTTCATACATGAAATACTTGGCAATTACTTCCCATTTCTCTAAACTTGTATATATCTTCCCTGTCCAGTCACTTAGTACATAAATTCAATGATGTGTTTTTCCCTCTATACCTACAGTAAGTTAGTTTTCATAAGGATGAGAAAGTGCCTCCAGAGAAAACACATTGCTGAGAAGAATTAGAAGACCAAAGGTAATAGATCTTTTTAATTTAAGATAGAGCCACTTGCCATTTCTGTTCTTTTAAAAAGCAGTCAATTCTAATTATAGAGATTTATCATGGATTAAGGAAAAAAAATACTAAAGTAAGCACTGCTTCTTCTACTATAACTCTAGGGTTAAGGCTTTTCTAAATGGGAATTATGTGTAGTGAGGAGAGTAAAGTGCCACCAAATTTAGAATCAACTGTTCATGCGATGAAAAATTTGTTCATCTGAAACTATTTTCCTTTTAATTTTACATTGTAAAACTTGAAAAATAAGAGGCATTACTGCTAATTGCCAATGTTGGGAAAGAAAAAATTAAGGGAAGGAAGGGTTTTCTGGAAGAAGAAAAGCATTTCTACTAGTTCTTGGAAGGTAATATTCAATTTCACCCACAGAATATCAGAATTCCAACGGAGGAAAACACTTGTGATCCATTTTAATTCAACTACTTTTATGGTTCAATGCAAATAGTGAAGGCTTCAATAAAAACTACGGACACCCTGGCTAAAAATTACTAACATGAAAAGAATCACTATCAGCACAGTTTCAAAGACAACTGTTGCATTTCCTTCTGTTCCCCTTTTTCCTCATGTCCCTGAAATATTTTTATCATATCTTCCATTTTTCTGATAGTGTTTGTTCTCCACATGGAAATTCTTTAGTACTCATCAAAATATCTGGTATGGTTTCCTGAGATATCATTTATCATGGGACTGTATATCACTTTCCTTATCTGGGCTACAGATGTGCTGGTCTATATTTGGAGACTTCTTTCACTTCTGAGATATCAAAAAATCTATTAAGAGGAATGGGACAACAAAAATCAAATACCTCCAAATAAAAAGGATTCATAATCTTTGGAACTTTCAAAATATTAAACTCTTCTTTTGTCCTTGTCACCCTCTTGCTGTAGGAAATGTAAGTTGACTTTATTTAGTACAGTAAAAAAACAGCTTTGTGCCAGACTTTTTGGCAATTCAATGTTACCCACATGGGGGGAATGGTAAAAATGCTGTACTACTTCTCTCAAAAAATCTTGATACTGGTACTGCACAGAAATATTTGTGCTCAGTTGGTTTCTGAGAAAACAATAAATAATCAGAATATTCAGTATATTTTATTATGGAAAAATATGATTTTATCCTGAAAACTATAAGCCACTCTTAAAATATTTAAATTGTCCTAAATTATCTTATTTTTTCTCTAAGTAACTTTGGTAGGGGATGGGCATGAGGCCAAAATAAGAATTTCAAACCGAATATTGGTTGCAGTGGGAATGTACTGACCAGTATGTGATCCCAGCAAAACATTTTTCTCCTGGTTTTGAGTGGGAGTATTTTTCTTCTTCAATTTTTTAAGAGCTCTGAGTTCTAAACTTGGCATTTGCTGCTATTGGAAACTTCTGACTTAGCACTCAGTATACTATATGTGTTAGAAAAAAAACAACTCTGGTAAGTAGAGTGGTAAAACTCAGTACTGTAGGCATAAGTAATCTAATTCAAAGAAATTCATTAGAAATCTAATTCATTAGAAATCTAAAAGAGTAACTTAACAACCTGAAGAAGGGTTCCAGAGTTAATGAACAAATCAATCCATAACTGGCCTGAAAGAAGAGAGTTGAATGCTTTTGTTTAAGATATTAGAAGGAGGCTTTGGTCACAAGGAAAATCTAGTGCCTGTTCTGCTGTTAATTGTCACTGAAACAAGGCTGTGTGGAGTGTGAACCTGCTGGTAACACTTTCATGACCCTCAGCATTTGTAATTGAATGCTACTTTTACATATGACTAAATATTTCTGAATTATGGTTTGGTTGTTTTTTGTTTTTTTTTTCCTTTTTGGATTGTTCCTCAGAGCGTATTTAACAGTTTTAAGTTTCAGATTTAAAAAGAGCACTCTTGTTCAGTTGCTTCTTCCAGAGTATAAATGAGAAACTTTCACAGCTACAGTATAAAAATGAAAACAAAACCGGGTCAGATCCACAGGTTTATTCAGCTATTGAAATGAACCTTCACTAGCAAAGTATCATGTCTTGTAACAATGACTTGCTTCTTTAAAAAAACTCAAATTTTCTTTGCAAATAAAAAATCTCAGATCTGTAGCAATCCTCCAATATTCTGTTTTTCATTTGTAGGAATGCCAAGAGTAAAAGGGGAGGAACTATTATTTAAAAGCCTGTGAAGACTGTTTTTGGTTATTTTCTCTAACTCTCTGATGAATCTGCTTTTAGCATATGTGGAGAACAAAGCAGTTCAGACAAACTTTCTAAACAAAATGTCTGAAGAGAGGTGATGCCTTGTGCAATTGCTTGAATGATTTGCTGGTAGGAAATACTTGTCCAGCACACCAGCTCTTCAGCTTGATTGCAAATGGCTCCAAATATCTGCCACACTGAAGAACAATTTACTTATCAGTGAGGAGGTGACACAGTATTCACTTCATTTGCTTATTTATCTAGTTATTTATTTATTTATTTTCTAGAAAAATCCTTCATGGATTAAGCAAGTAAGGAGTTACTCACGATGGAGAATGTGTGAGCTTAAAGAAAAAGCACCAAGGCTCCTGGAGGTGCAGAGTTGTTCCTTTTGCTCACTGGAAACCCTCATGCACGTTTGAGGGATGTGGTGTGCCAGGGTTCCCCCTGCTCTGCTTTCTCCTGGGTGGGGCAGGCACATTTTGGAAAATACTCATCAGAAAGCAGGGGAGATAATTCTTCATCACCAAATTCAGCTGTAGTTCTTGGGAGTTTGTCTTCAGCCCTGGCAAATCCCCATGATGTGTGGACAAGTTCTCTTTGTGCTGTGTGGCTGGATTCAGTAGTTCAGCTATGAATTTAAATATTTTTTGTTGTATGCTTTGGTCTATAATGATAGGCCTTTTCCCTCTTTGTTGTCCCAAAATGGTCAAAGACCCTGGCAGTCCCAGTCTGGCCTTTGGGTTAGGTTGTGCCCATTAGGAAGTGTCTGATTTTCCCTGATCACTCAGCAGTGCTGGGGGATCATCAGGAATGTGGAAATCCTGCCTTCAGCTGCTCTCTGTGCTTTTCAATTGAATCCACATGGCTAGGAGGCACTTAGGATGGAGATAATCCAAATATTAATTGAAAGCAGAAGCTGGAAGCCAGAATTCCATTCTCCCAGGTGAATGCTGAATCAGTTTAGGTTCTGGAGTGATATTTGCTTACACTTTTTGTCTGTGACTTTGTAGTTAGGATGTAACAGCAAAATATATGGGTGTGATTTGTCTTTTTATATGAGGAAACAAATAGATTCACTTCATGTCACTAGAAAAATTTTCTACTGATTTTCACTAAATCAACCTATTCTGGGTCTTTTGTTTGTCTTTCTTCATGTACAAATGTTTTAATAACTCCCATCACAAACCAAGAGCATTGCAGTCTTTCTTCTATTCATGGCTTGACAGGGAGCATTGAGACTGGGTTCCACTATGAGATTTTTTCTTCTTTCACAAAATGTAGTCTGAAAAATACAGCTATTTAGGTTAGAAGTGTATTCAGAAGTCACATCGCTAAGATGACAAACTTAAAAAATTAACAAAAGCCATTAAAATAGAATGTTTCTCTTTTTTTGATTGGTTTGTTGGCTTTTTTTCTGTAAGAAACAAATTCCTACTTTTGGTTAATAACTAAACATAAGCATGTTTCTACATTGTTTGAATGGTCCAGTATTGCTCTTTGCTTTGACTCCTTCTGCCAGTTTAATGGTCAGTATTAAACAAGTAATATTGGTAATTTTATATATATTGACAGAGCTGGCAAATATACATTCCTTCATAAATATAGTGTGTTTATATTTGTAGAAATAAGGGATATGAGTCAGAAAAAACTACAGGGTACATTATGAAATTGAAATTACAATAATTTTTTAGGTAGTTACAGTGTAACTATTCAAGTTGAAATGCAATATTAGCATCCGTGCTGTATTTTAGGTTTATTTTCAACTTCCTAACAATAAATGAATGTCACAGTACAAATAAAATGTCTACAACTACCAAAGTAAACAGGCATAATGCACAAACTCAGCATCTTGGGGTAGTATACCACCTTTGTCTTCTTCACTGTGCCCGTGCTCTCTCACATATAAAAGGACCCATTCTCAGCACTTAAATGACTTTGTTGGTAGCACTTTAATTGCCAAATTATGTATATTACTGTTAATGCTGGAATTAAATGGATATGCTTCTTGTTGCAAATTAGGACAATGGTTTCCAAGCATCTCAGACTTATCAGTGTGTTGCTCTGTCCCAGTTCAAGAAAGCTCCCTTCAGTACATGGTCAGCAGTTAAATTGCAGGGACTTGCAGATAAATTTGAATAAACCCATTTCTGTGAAGGCATAAGGATGAAACAATCAGAAGTTCAAAGGTCCAAGCTCCCTGATTAATTTTTAATGATTTCCAATTCTTTCTGAGGTTCCCAGTATCAACATTTTACTCAGTTATTTGCCCAGCAGTCATCCTATCCATATTTGATATGGGATAATTAGCAACTGGCCTTGAGAAGTGCAGCCCTTTGTACCATCTGCACAATCAATATTAGAAAGTGCTGCACTTCCTAGGGATAGTCATGTATTTTCTGAACAGCTCTTGATTTATTAAAAGGGATGTAATGACATGAAAAGTGTTACACTTGCAGCTTTCTATTGACAGTGGTTCTGTTTAGCTTCATTAGATGTGATACCAACACCTGTCCAGTGAGATGGAGGCCACCTGTTCATTTTATGTAGCTTCTAAAAATCATCAGTGGCTAAAGACCCATTTATTCAGCATATCATACAGTGCCAACGGGAAAAATGAAAGTATCTGTAGTTCCTTACCAGCCTTCCAATTTCATCTTCTATTGCCATAGTTGTATGAAATATAATCCTTTGAATATATAATCCTTTGAAAGCAGGCAAGTGTAACAGGTCCTTGCCCTTTCAAGGCAGCACTTTACCCCTCCCTAAGGTACCAGCCTGAGATGGTGCTGCCAGTTTCACTGGCTGGTGTGATGACCAGAGAATGCACAAGCTGTGAATGCTCACGCTTGTAGATGGTTTGTAGACACTGGAAAAATAAGGACATTAATGAGCATGGCTTGCCAGTAGCAGCAGGTGACATATTAACATGAATTTGTAATTAATACCTAAACAATAAACCCATTATTTTGCTAGTCATGAACATATTAAATGATGCTATATTCCTTTTTTCTCTTAAAAATAGCCATGCCAGCCTAAACTCCTCTGTACAGAGCAACTTGCATCCCATATTATTAGCTAGTTGAATGGTTGATTTAAAAAAACAACTACTTGTCTCCTTCACATCTGGTAAGACCCTTTTCCTTTCTTTTAAGGGAGTTTGTATTACAATGAGTAAAACCAGAGATAAATGTTATTAAAGCTCTGTCAACTGCAGCTAAAGTATCAAAAGGACAGACCACTCCTGAAACCTTAAAGGGGTATTCTTTTTCACAAGGCAGTTCTAACAAAGGAGTAGAAAACTCTCCTGCTATTAAAGTAAAAAGTCCGTTCAGCATGCATGCATTCCAAATGGGAACTTATGCTGTATTAGACAACAATGCACTTATATTGTGTTCAGCTTAATAGAAACAATGATCTTAGTGAGAATATTAAATTGGAAAACACTATCTGATGATACACATTTTGCTTTGTTGCTAACAAACTTAATTACATGCTAAAGGTTTGCTCTCAAGCTGAAACCTAGTCAGTTCATAAAAATGATTTAATAGCAGGCTCCTGGAGCACAGTATTCCTTTTGCTATTGTGGCTTTAAGTCCATTTTTTCTCATCTCATTTATGAAAATGTTTCTCTCTCTTTTGGGAGAAAACAGTGAACAGGGGTACGAGTGTGTAGGTGAGATGGTGAAACCTGACCCGTGTGATGATGTGAAAGCTGACAGTATTAAAGTCAGCAGGAAAACACTACTGAGAAAGTAAGGAACATTGAAAACAGGCAATAGCATTGTTCCTACTATGCATCTCCTAAACTAAAGAAATTAAGAATTTTCAAAAGAAAGTAAATGTTTTTGAAATTGATAGTTAATCTTTGCTTATTTAAAATGTGTTTTATTATAATTTAAAATGCATTGAAGCGATCAGCATATTTTAATACAGAGAAGCCATTGAAAAGAAGTGTCGCTTTTTAACTTTTTTCTTTTTCCTGGGAGGATTCTTTATGGCTTTATTGCATGATTTGGCCTTGTATTTAGTCATTGTATTACGTGATTCCCTCTCTACCTTTCTTACTCTTGGCAAACTCTAATCTTTGAACCCAGCTCCACGATTTTGATATGCATATAATTTTACGTAATTGATGAATCCAGCATGCAATAGTAAACAGCAGGGAGGGGCTCAATGGAAACTCATTTGTTAGTTTTCCCACTTGGAGGCTGTTATTTTTATAGATTACTTATATTGGACACTGTGGGAGTGCCCTTTTTCATACACACTGAAGTACTTCACTGGCCCCAGGAGTCACTAAGACTAGTGTATTTTAATAGTTATAGATCCTAAATGGAGGGTTAGAAATTGTTTCTTTTCATTACAATTACAAGGAGGAATTAACCCCAAGGGTATCCACTTAATTTCATAATATATAGACTGGAACGCTAATAATGTGTCTCTCCTCAAATGTAATAAAGAAGCAACTGCCCCTTGGCTCCCTGGGGTAGATTTTTGTAAAATGTATTGCAAAAAATGTAACACAAAGAAGATTTTACGTTAACAAGCTTTGTAATGTCACTAGCTGCAGTGCTCAAAGTGCTCTGGAGCTCGTAGACATCAAGCCTTGGCACGGGTTTTACAGCAGGAATTTAGCACCAGCACTTTGGTGTTGCTTCACTGGCACAAGGCAAAACTAAGTGGGAGAAGGAGTAGAGGGTAATTTACAATTAGGCACATAAAGAAGTGAAAGAGTGGAGGGAGGAAGAGGGAGTACAGTAGTCCAAAGTAATTACTTCCTTCAAGGTCCTCTTGGACCTCTTCTCTAGCCAAGTTTCCTGTGTTGTTTTAATCTTCCATGCCCTATTGCAAAACAAGCCTTGGCCTTACAATTGGCAGCAAGTGAACTCCAGCACATTTGCTGTTGTGTTTGCACTTGTGAGCAGCAGAGCAGCCTCTGACCCCTCAGTCACTATGGATGGTGCCTGTGGAACAAATTCCTGGCCCAGATCTTAAACATTGGATTGGGCTGTGGGTTTAAATCTAGGTTAAAGACATTTCTATTTGGTGATGATTTTAATGGGTTCTGACTAGATACAGCATCCTGGGAAAGCCTGACAAGTATAGGCAGCAAGAAAATGAGAACACTAGCTGTGCCTATTCTCTCTTGAAAAAAGGAAAAAAAAAAAGCAAAAACAAAAAAAAAACAAAAACAAAAACAAACAAACAAACAAAAAACCCAAAAAAACCAGTCATAGAAGATTTGCTTTTGTCTGATTTTTG
This sequence comes from Alethe castanea, assembly GCA_024734035.1. NCBI lineage: Eukaryota > Metazoa > Chordata > Aves > Passeriformes > Muscicapidae > Alethe > Alethe castanea. The sequence continues at coordinate 12,937,999 of JANRGV010000120.1, read as the reverse complement.
ATGGTAATCCTTACCAACATCTCTAAGATTGTGTTAGGGAAATTAATTAGGAAATTCATTAGGAAAGAAATGATTGTCCAGGTTTCTTTTTTCTTTAATTATGCATGATATGCTCAGAATTCTGTGTACCTGTTTGTATTGCAAATATTTTGCTTATAGCAGAAAATTTTAAAAGTATCCCTGACTAATCACAGGTATGTGCATTATACACATTTATTGGACTGCTATTCCTGAAAGCTGGAAATGCAAAACTGTAATCTCTGAACTAACTTTTCTAGATAAACTAATAGGTCCCATTTAATTTATGTAAAAATTTCTGAATGGATGCAGAACTACCTGTCTTTAACAAAAGTTACTATTGCTGACTGTTGGAGGTCTGCCAGAACAAGAAGGAATAAATGTCTAGAAGGCTGCCAAGAGAAAGAATGGAAATGGAAAGGTAGGTTTTTGTTTTGCCTTTCCCTTTTCTATTTCTATTATTTTCTTTTTCTATTCCTGTCTTCCAGGGACAGTGATTTCAAAATTTTGTCTGATATCTACATCTTTAAAAAAAAAATTAAAATCACAAAACAAAGTGGAAGGAAATCTAAATTCATAAGTTTTGCCAGCTGGTTTCAGTTAGTTTTATTTTAGTGGTGTTAAATTTGGCATTTTTGGGATTTTTTTTTTCTTTACTAGCATTAAATTAAGCAAAAATATTTACATAGCAGATATGCATTTTAACAACTTGCACCATCTTCTCCGTGTTGAAATTGTAATGTTCTTAAATGTATCCTGAAGCCAATCTACTGAATAAGAACAATAGCAAGAGTAAAAATGTCAAGGAAGAGCAGGAGAGGCAGAATAGAAGTGCAGCATGAAACTGAGTTAGAAGCTAAAGGCTGAAATAGCCTCTGAAAAGTTTCAGGATTAGAGGAAATTATTTCAGCCATTTCTCCCACTCATGAGTAATTACTTACATGCAGCTGAGTAATAATAGCAATGGAAAGCATTTGAGTGACTTTAGCAGTCAGCATTATGATCATGGATCATAAGCTAGATCATGGATCATAATTAAGGACAAATTTAAAATGAAATGCTATGGATTTCTTTAAGCATTTTTTTTGTAAATAATAAATTAGAGCTGTTTCAGTAGGTGAAGTCAAGTTAAAATTGTGTGTATGTTAAGAATAAAAAGCCCATGCTAAGTTTCTTCCCTCCTTCCATTTATTCACAAGTGAAACACAAGCAGTCATTTCAAGGGAACTCTGAGATAGAGCAAGATAACAAATGTGATGTACTTCACAAACAATGTTATCTCCTTCAGCCAGATCAAAACATAGATACTATTTTAGGTGCCAATTTCTTTCAGTGAAATCACAAGCTGCAAATCACTCCTGCTGTATTGCAGGAGTACCTGCCCATATTGTACCCAGCTTCTGTGACCCCAGAGTACATTCCTCTGTAATGTGAGAAATGTGTGGTAAAACATATATTATAAAAAAAGGAAATACCTTGTGTGAGAGCTAGAAGCAGAAATCTGAAGCACTGAATATTCCTTTTTCCCAGATATTATAATTTTTGGCATTTTTGTACTGCCTCCATCTAGTGATAGATAAGTATGCGCTTTGTTTCCCAGAGTGGGGGGATTTCTGTGATAGGCCCCAGATTTTATTCTGAAATCCTTATTCATTTTAAATAAAATATGGATTTCTACTGTTAATTACAGCATGGCAATGTGGTACTTGTCCATTTTACATGGTTTTGAAAAGGCATTAAAAAAAACATTTCATCGAAAGTACTAAGGTCATGTTTATGTAAAGATTTGGTTTGGAGAAACTGGATGTAGAATGTTTGATTTTTTTAAAAGAATAATACCCAATGGGGACAGTGCCAGTTGTGCTGGATCTCTCTGTGCTAGGAAGAAGTGAGACAGCCAGGAACTCCTCCCTGCAGAAGGACCAACATAAAGATTATGAAAAGCAAAACTGATTTGGCCACTTGAGAAAGGCAAAGAGATAAATGTTTAGAATACTAGATCCAAGTCATGTTTTCCAAAGGTTAAGTTTTGAAAACGACTCATCATACACTTCCATAGGGAGCCCGTGTCAAAGTCATAGAATTAAATGTTTACAGAGAGCATGGGGTTAATGCTCAGGGCATTGCTGATGGTGTGATTACAGGCTGAAAGGATGGGAATATAAAGACATGTTTGGGGTCCTCAAATTTCTTTTCCCGTTGTCTGGGGAGGAAAGGCAGGGCAAAATAATTGAAATTAGTATTATAGCAGTGCTTCATTTATTTAGATTTCTAGGTGTTCAGCATTCTATTACCTGACCTTTTTTATTTTTTCTTTGCATTATGTAAACAGTTCCAGCTGGAAATATGTCATCTCCATCTTCTGTGCATCCAGGCAATCACTTTTGGGGGACTAAAAACAAAACTATTTTGCATTTTACAATATAATACAGTTGAAAGCATTTAGGACCCAGTAAGTTTAATATTAGAAGCATGAGCATGTTATTTTGTAATAAATTGTGGCTGATATTTGCTCTAAGCAAATGATGAAAAGATCAGCTTCAATGAAGTACATGAGAACAGGGATTCTACTAATGAACTTCATGTTCTCAGAAGAAAAAACCCTGGAATCATCTCAACAGAGGCCTTTGAAAATATCTGCTGTCCCTGATCAAAAGTATCAAAGTATCAGTAGAAAAAGGAAGGTTGGAAATAGATAGAGTCCTAGAGGTAGGCTCTGGAAAATTCTCCCCTAGGTGGCTTTTGTTATGAGCTAAAGAGCACTCCAGACTTGCCTTGGATGCAGTTAAAAGCCTGGAGTGTGAACATCAGGTAAATGCCTGAGATATATATATGTTTTATATATATATATAAAATATGCCTTTTTATATCAATGGACATACATATGTGTATATGTATATATATATGTATATAGATATCTGCAGCACAGACTTCCAGTGTTATATAATTGAAGTGATGTGACCTTCGAGGTAAACCTTTTCTCTACCTGCTTGTCCAGATCAAAGCTGAAGCAGAATGCAAAGTCACAGGTAATCAAAGAAGTGAGCTCATTTTTCAGCTGTTTAATTATTGAAGAAGGTTTCTACCTAACTGGTTTCCCGTAATGTAATCCATGACACTGTAGTTTAAAATCAATAGTTCTTTGGTTAGGACTGAAAATTGTAACAGGACATTTCAACATCACTGGAAATGTCTGACTTTTATTCAGTACCTCACCCCTTGCACATACTGTTCAGAGCTGATGATTCAACCACAGTATGTTTATGCCTGAAATCTCAGTAAGATGCCATAGAGAGTAGTAAAGGCTTAACCTTTTCATATTCAATAACTCAAAGAATGGACAAAAAAGAAGAAATAGTATTCTAGCTCTAGCCCAAAAATTATCACAACAGTTGTCTGTCCTTGCCCTGTGCAGTAGCAGATTTCACATTAAAAGACAAATATCTGAGCCTTAAATAAATTTCGAGGTAGAAGAAAATTCGTGGGATACATGATTATTTTTCTGAAAATAGGAATGACATTTATGTAGCTGTTCAAACAGTGAAAGGATGTCTCAAGCTGTCTTAAAATGCCTTAAAACCAATGGAAAGTAATGGGTGAACTGGCCAGGCCTCATCAGCATCTCCAGTAAACATCACTGTCAGACTAACTCTGATCCACTGTGCAAGTCTGCCTGCATCCTACCACTCCTGTGGGTGAAAACATGGGGTTTTGCAGAGAGATTATTCTACAGCACCTTTCACCATGTGGTGTTCAGGGAGTCTTGGACTAAAACCAGCATGGATTCAATTCCTAAATGTCAAAATGACTTCTGGCTTTTGGAGGACAGTGAAGTGGATGCTGACACCATGGTACCCATTGCACAGTTCTTGTATAGCCAGAGCAGACAGCCAGCATCTGGAAAATGGAAAAAAGTTTTCTCCTTGTCTGTGGAGCTGAGCCCCTCTCTTGTCTCTAAGAACAGTGTTCCAACCACCAAAAGCAGAGATGGGACTGCAGTCAGTTCTAGGTGTTCTCAAAGCTCAGGTGTGCTATAGCAATTGCTCTTGTAGGGTCTGTACTTTAATTTTATTTTTAATGATTAAATATTTATCAAAATAAAGCACTTTATACAAGAATTAACTTTTCCTCCGCCTCATGGCTTTGTAAGCAGGGAGGTGGGAGTTTGGAGTGTGAGCCTAAGTGCCTCCAAGGCAGAGAATTGTATCCAGGTTTTAAATGTGATGGATGAGCGTGCCTGGTCTGTGAGAAGCCTAATCTATGTGGTTATATTTCCTGCACAGGTTAAGAGAAAGAGAAGATTGAACAATTGTCTAATTTGTGGATCCAGACTGGACTTTGGTGGAAATTTGGGATCTATTTCGTTTACAGTTATTGAGATGTGTGATTCATGAAGAAATTGCTGTGTACAAAGAAGTGAAATTAATGCATCAGCTGCAGTCTCTTGTGTGCTGTACAAGCAATCTGAGCCATCTCTCAGTGCTGGAGGAGGTCTGGTTGATTAATGTTCCCAAATATTCAAACCCATGAAAGCATATGCATGCAATGGTCCTTGGGTGTCCCTTCCAACCCAGAATGTGCTGTGATTCTGTGATTCTTCTAAGACAACGTTTCTTGTTTGCCTGTTCTGGACTTAGAGCCAGTAAAGGGAGACGTTTTCTGGTGGAAAAATTAAATTTGTGTGTCAGCCAACAGCATTCAATACTGGAGAGCTATGAAGTTGGGTAAGTGGACTGCAGTTTTACATGGAGGGGTCTGTGGGATCAGAGCTGCCATGACTGTGCTGTCAGGAACTGATAATTGTAGAGTTCTGCTAACTAACTTTTCTGCTTCCAAAACCAGAACTCCCCAATATTCTCTTCTGCAACATTTAATATAGAAGCACTTGAATATTTCTGTACATAGCTCTGGATATCCTCTGCCTCTTACTAATTTCCCTCTAGAAACCTCTCTTTGAAGTGTAGACATTTGAATCACTTAAATGACCTGACTATCAACGAATCAAAGCCAGATGTAAGAGAAATTACACGAGAGGCATGTTTATGGCAAACAAGCTAATTGGGTGTGAACAGGAGACCAACATTGTAAAGTTGGCTGTGACACTAAATGTGCTACCCAACAACTCTGTATTCAGTAGGCCACAACATGATGATGATGATACCTATTAAACACAACTAAACAGTAAAGAGAATTAATTCATTAATGTTTACAAAGAACTTTGAGATCCTCTAGCAGAAGGTACTACACAATTGCTAAGTGTTAATTTATTATTCTCTATGATCAGATTCAATAGGACATGTAGTATAAATCTTTAAAAAAGCAAACAAAAAGCTAATCAGGAGTCTCTTATTCACACTGTCAAAGCTGGTAATGACCAAGCAGTCTTGTTTGTGGAAGTACAAAAAAAAAAAAAAAGTCATCCATGCTACTTGATGTGTTGAAGCAGCAATTAGTACACATTGTAGAGAAAAGAAGTGGAGCTAGACCAGAAATGAGCCTTGATGAGCCTAATTGCCTTTAATTATCCCTAAACATTTTCTTGTTGTCTGTCCTATAAAGGCAGAAGAAACCCTGTAGTTCTAAAAGGAAATAAGGCTTGGTTTTGTTTTCGTCTCTTAGAGGGACATAATAGCCACCATGGAAACATCTTCTTAATCAACAATATTAAACTCCTGGCTGCTCTGCTTCTCTTGAAACTGCCTAGCTTCATTATTGTCAGGGGGAAATGGGAGGGGAAGGGGTTTAATCACTATTTAGCTTTTCTTAGCAAATTAAAATATTAATTACAATACACATTATTTTATCTTTGCTAAAGCTATTTGTAAGTATTGGTGAATAAGAGCTCGTTTCGTGTTGGAGTGATTTATTCCCCAACTATTCAGACTTACTTTTTTCAATTCCTTTTAAAAAATCATTGGGTCATGAAATGCTGTCTTCCAAGAGCCAGGAAAAAACTAAAATGTGATTACTTCAGTACATTCAAATGCCATGGGAATCTGAGCAATGGAAGGCCAGACACCTCCAGACCAATGTACAGATGTTTCCCTTTTGTTCATATTTACATGATGAAATGCAGTAATCAACCTGATATATTTTTTTAGTTCTCAGAATAATGGAAAAGAGGAAATTTTTGATAAAATAAATCATAGGAAGTCCGTGATCTCTGCAAATGTACACCTCTCAAAGCTTAAACAATATTAATTACATTGGTTTGGTTGATGGAATAGAGAAATATGAAGGCATTAGAAAAGTGATTTATAAAATGCGCAGATCAGCATTATTATGCATATTCTGTGAGCATCAGATGCCTTTTCTTGGTGAGTCTTTGCCAAGAGACCTTTAATTTCTAAATAACTAACTGTGAGTGTGTGTTGTGAGTGGGTGGTGAGCCTGTGTGTAACTCTGTGTGTTAAACTGTGTGTGTCAGTGTGTTTGAGTGTGTAACTCTGTGTGTGTCAGTGTGTTTGAGTGTGTAACTCTGTGTAAAACACATGCACCTCTCACACACTCACATCATGATCTGCTCCTTCCACCTTAAAAAACAAACTCTTTAAAAGCTCAGGGGATGTGTGCAGAGAGGGTCAGCAAACCCAAACAATATTTTTAACTGTAGCCATGGGATATTCATCTCAGAAGACATGCCATGAAGTCAAAGGATTTTCTATTCCTAATTGCAGAAGCCTTACCCAGGCTTTCCCCTAGACCTTCTTGCTGACCTACATTATTGATGTGGTCTGGCTCACTGGTCTTTCTTTATTCCACATGGCTCCTGATTCTCCTGCTCCTGTGCCATGTCTTCTGAGTTTTTCTTGGATGTTCTCGTCATTGTTGCTGTTGTTCTTATGCCACAAAAAAAAAAAAAAAACAAACAAACAAAAAAAAAAAAAAAAAAAAAAAAAAAAAA
>JANRGV010000120.1:12917413-12930977 GCA_024734035.1 Alethe castanea | reverse complement strand
CTGCTCAAGGAGAGGATGGGGAGGTTGTGTTGTCCCCTTGTCCCCAGGGCTGGGGGAGGTTTTCCCTAGCCCTGCTTAATCATTCAGGCCTATATGTCACTAAATTCAGTTTTTGTTTTTTTTGTATGTGGGTGCTCTTGGCTGGCACATGACAGAAATAATTTTTTCTCAGACCCAGACCATTGCAATGCCATCCTTTTCTTGCATCTTACTGATAAATTTGTGACTTAGCAGATAAGCTGGGTCTCTAGTCCAAGGAAGTGATCTTTTGGAGTGATGCAATGCTAAATATTTTACATCTTGGAAGCTTTGAGGGTTTGGACCATTCTGTAGGACCATTAAATCACTTCTGAGTTATTTTCTTCTCCTATGTTCAAATTAATTTTCCTTCTTGTATACGAACAAGGAAGTTTCAGAAGGCTTCCACCCTTCCAAATGGTTCAGTTTAATTTTCATTTTCCATAGAGCATATCTACCAAGAGCAGTAGCATGTGGGCTTGGTCTAAGCAATGCCCTTCCCTACCCTTGGGTTGTCACTTTAAAGAGTTCATTGGGTTACAGCTACTCAAAGACCAGATTCTCTTAGTCACAGTTGCTTTTCCCTCTCATTCAGGATGTATAGCTTTGTACAGAGATTTACAGGAGTGGTTTAAACACATACAGCTTCTGCTGTTGCCTTTACAATTATCTCCCCCCTTAGGTTTCCTGGAGCAACTCATGTAAATCCCTAGCTGAACTAAGAAATTAAATCCTTAGTAGTAAAATATCTATATTATCTGCTCAAGGATGATGAATTGGTGGTTTTGTGTAGGATTATGTACATCTTTTGTGCAGATGTTTGACCTTCCTTTAGACATGTGTTGCTTGGTGGGAAATGAGGTGGGCTTTCCTGAGAGAGGTTGGATCAGACCCTTTGAAGGCTTTGTTTGTGCTTCTCTGTGGCAGGATCAATGCAAGAGAGCAAATGATTGCTGCCATTTACCCCTTTACCTGTGTCAGCACAATTCCCTACAAGCTGAGAGGATATCAGGAGTTAGAAGATTTTGGGTGGTAGAGAGGAGAAAAGTTGATAGGATCCATATTAGTAGAGCTGCTAGATGTGTAGCATTTTATCTGCACTATAATCTTTGCTTGCTATATATGAGGCAGCAGTAAATGGAGGGTTTAGCCCTGAAATCTGGTGTAGCAGCCACAGAGTTCAGGTTGGATTTGAAGCCAGAAGCAGATGATTTTCAAAAGCAAAATCCTGCATCAATGTGTCACCAGCCCCACAGGTTTGACAGCCTATGCAGAGACCTTAGCTCCTCTTTTTTCTCAAAGGTACAATTCTGTCTTCCTGAGGATATTGACTTTGAAGGGTGGAAGGGTTATTCTGATCCCCAAGCCAGGGGAGACTCTGTTTCCCAGCTTGCAGTAAGCTTAGAGACCCTGAGCTGGGATCCAGTGACCTGTTCTAGAAATGCTGAAAGGTGAACAAAGCATCTGCTTCTCCTGCATTTCTGGTGATCCTCTTCATGTAGATTTTTTTTTTTATTAAAATGAGGGCTATGTTAAAAATCTTTTAGTTTCATACACAAATACCTAAAATTATGTGCAACTTGCTTTGGGGTAGGAAACCTAAGGACAGATGAAGCTAAAGCTGCTATCACCACTTTACTGCATCCTTCTGTGACAGTTGTTTTGCTAGATTGCATTTCTATTGCTTAAGAAATTGCCCTGAAAATGAAGCACCCTCATTAGACTGACTGTGCTAGGTCAGACAAGTGGGGTCTGACACTGACCTCTAAATTTGATCATCAACAAACCCTTGACCTTTATGCCATTTCATAATCACACAAACATTATAGTGTTGCAGTGTGATGATTGAGAAAAGATAACAAAGACAGTGCTAGCATAAGAAATACTACAGTGTCTGTGGAGTGGGCCTTTGCCAGAATAAATATGTTCTGTTCCTCATCAGAGTTGCCCAGCAGCACAGCAATTAGCTCTTTAATTCAGAGGGAGCTATTATTCATGGAAATGCCTGGTGCAAGATATCCTTATGTGGTACATTTATGTTAATCCTGTTTCAGAGTCTGCAAGCTGGTGAACCTGTGGAAGTTCCCCTTAAGAATAAGTGGTGGAGAATAGAGAGTATTCTGGTATGTATGAGGTTAAATTAGAGTGTTCAAGGAAGCCTGACTCAAACCAATGCTGTGGTATGTGAGAGTGAATATTTTCCACTAACATAATTTTTCAAAGTTTTAATTTGCGTTTTCAGTGCTACCAACCGTGGAAGCTTCTGTTTCAGGCAGGATCAAATTGGAAACAGTAGCAGCCAAACTGCAGCTCAGTAGTGGAAGCAGAAGCCTTGACTCTGGAGACTATTGAGCTGATATCTTAAAGTGTAAAAACATACTTCTGAAATTGCTAATAAACCACCATCCATGGTCTCCAAAGAGCAATTTTGCCTTGTATGGTGTGCTACACTTTTGCTTATATTAATTAGATCTGTCCTTATTTCTGATCTTTGCTGTATTTTCTTCCTTCACTTCTCCCATTAGTCAGCAGCAAGCTTTTGTTTTATGAGCAGATTGAAAGTTAGTCCTGTGTAAGCAACTTATATGAATGGTTTATGAATTTCACTCTTGAACTGAACTAGAGGTGACTGAAAAGCTGCCAAAACTTGTATCCACTATCAGCCTGAGAAGGACATCACCTCTTAGGCAATGCTGTGTGTCTGATTGTGCCTAAGAATTAGTGTACCACTGTTATGAAATGGGTTCTACCTACAGCATTTTCAGTCACAAACTGAAAGATCTTCATTTCAGACACCAAAGTTAGTTGAAAACTCAAGGACATTGGAATTGAAAATTATCTTCTACTGTTGTAACAGATTAACTTTTTTTCCTGGAAAAACGAGGTAAATCCAAAGCTCATCTGTGTATAGGTATATATATATATGTACACATATATACATATATACATAGATATACACATAATGGGCAGAAGTACCTCTGATAATCCATCAGAACTCAGTAAAAAGTAAACCAGATGTTTTTTGATGTATTTTTGGAAGTGCCATATAAAACACAGACAATGCAGTTCCTATCACCAGATAATTGACTGTGCATGGATAGATGCATTCCTTCAGTCAGGGAGTGTCCCTATTGAAAAATCTTCCTGAAGACTCAAGTCCAGCCTCTTGTCATCTCATTGGCAATGATTTTTTAGTTTCTGATGCCTGTAAAATTGACAGATCAGCTTTTATCTGGCTTCATAGTTATCTGGATAAAAAAAAAGGAATCTTCAATTGCAGCTGAAAGTGAATTTATTTCTAGCATTTGTCACAGGTTCAAGAAGTCCAGTTGCAGTGAAATGTTGAATGTAGTCAAACCTCTACTTTTACAGTTGTGTTTGACATTTCAGGATTTATTTTATTTTAAGTAACCTTCCTACCTATGCTTTCAAGATAGGTTTTCATCTTCACCTGTTTGACACTGTCAGCAATGAGTGCCAAGTAGTCAATATTTCTGACCTAGGATTTATTTTGCAGGCCAAGTTTGGTCTTAAAATTTCTCCCACACTATAATAGATAAAATTAGGATAGAAGAGAAAGATGGAAATAAAACCTGAGACTAAAGATATCAGGAGAACTAAATTCCATCTTCTTCACATCATTCCTAAATATAGTGAAAGGTGGCAATAGCACACCCAGCTAATTTGCCCCAGAGGACTCTTCTCCCCTTCATGATGAATAACAAAATTTAAATTCAACCCAAAACTTCCAGTTTCTTCTCTTGGCAATAGGAAAAGTAGTTGCCATGGCATAGTTTGCTCTAGAGCAGACATGTAGGTCTTGCTATCATTTTCCAAACCCCTTATTTTTAGAGAGGGTGATTGGAATAGAAAGTGTTTAAGTACTTTTTGTTGAAAAGGACTCACCTGAGACTTGCAAGTCACCTGAGTCTGTATGGAAAAGGAGACAAACTTAGGAAGATGCAGCTTGCAAGGAGAGGAAAAATCTCCTCCCTGGCTGCTTTTGAACTCCAAAAGTAGAGGCAAGATCATTTTTATTTGTCATCCTCAAACTCTGTAGATGAATAGCTTTATTATGAGACAGGAGTGATCTGGGTCTTTTTTTGACAGGTAAATGATAAGATTTTGAGTTACTCTAAAACACTTCATCTTCAGGATTTCAGAAAGTAATTGTTCCTTTTGTTCAACTTTTTACACCTTCCCATCACCCTTCTTTAAGTTCCTATTTCTGTATTTACCAGACCTTTTACAAATGGCAGCCACTATGGATATGGACATTTTAAAAGCCACTGATGTTTTGAGAATAAATGCTGGGACATTAAAATTGATTTGAGATGTGTATGTATCTTTTATTTAGTTTCGACACTGAACTGTAATATGCTTTTTAAAATTTGACAGCATTAGTATGATATGGTATAGCATTTGGATGGTAACAATTTTATGCCTTTAAGAATATATATGTGGTAGAAATGAAGATGACCCATAATCCACAATATTTCCAATTTAAATCACAGAATTAAATACAAACACAAAAGGATTTTTGTCGTTATCTCCTTGCTAGGTAGAATGATAATGTATTTATACTAGCAAAGGTTGTAATATCTCACTTTTTTCTGCTCTTCATAAGGTTGTATGCCTAACAAAAAAATATCTGAGAGGGAAGATGTTCTAAGATGAGGTTAAATGAATTGTGGATTTTCTGAAAATTGTGAGCTTCATAAACACTGTTACATATTTTACTGTCTTCAAATCAGCAGGAGTGCAAGTCCTCATCTTTGCATATAATTTTTCTGTGATTAATATTAAATACCGTGTGATGTTTTAAGGATCATGGCCTCAACTAATAAATATGGAAACATTGTCAACTTCTGTTTTGTGTTTAAAGGAACTAGAAATGTAATAGCAATTGCTCTGTCTCTTAGAATGGTCCCCTGAAGTCCCATCTGGGATGCTCTCTGGGCAGATGTCTCCACTCAGTGTCTAAAATGACACCAGACACCGTTGTTTAAGCACAGAATTATTTTCGTTGTTTATTGCTTGGCTGCTCCTTGTGTCTTGGAGGGGCAGAGAAATCTCAGATGTAATTAGGCAGCCTTGGAGATTTGCCCTGTGAGTGTAGATCCAGACTGTGGCTCTCCCGAGGCTGAAGCCTGGAAGGAGCCCAGTGGGAAGCAGCTCTTTAGGAATCTTTTGAACCTTTAAAAGAAACCTGCCCCAGAGACCTCCTCCCCAGCTTGCTGTCAGTGCTTCTGCTGGTCCATCCTCTCTGAGCAAAAGGACTTTGCCCAACAGCCTTTGGTCAGGAACAGGATACAAGAGATTTGCTTGTCTGAGCCTTTCTACAGACAAATTGCTCCATGAAATGCTAAGCAAAATAATCATTAGTAAAAACATCTGTCTCATCATTCTGGAAAAGTACTTAAGATAAAAGTCTGGGGGGAGATTTTTCTGCTGTATGAAGGCTGTGTTCTCCCAAAAGTCTTCACTTCTGAGCTACACCACCAAGTACACATTAAATTTATCTGTATACTGTGGATTGATTCAGCAGGAAAACTGTGATTTTTACAGCTTCCTGTGAGCTTGAAGAAGTATATGAGAAGAGAGTCTGACATATCTCAATAAAGATAGGTAAAACAATAACTCAAAATTTAATTCAGAATTGTAAACACAATTGCAACTAACCTGTATTCCTTCTGTTTTAAGCAGGAATTCCAGAACTTTGACATTTTCCAGCAAAGAAAATAAATGCTGGTAAGGAAAAAACAAGGAAAAGTATAATTCATTGAAATTATTCACCTCAGCTATCATTTCTTTATTTGACATTGTAAAAATCAGTAAAGAGCTCTTCATGGCTGATGTTAGATAGTTGCCTGACTCTATTCCTAAATCTAAGCCAAGTTACCATAATTTCTAAGTAACAGTGTCATGATTTTGTAGCAGGACTGTAATTATGACTCAGGCAAGAATTTAGCTAATAATTTTCATTACAGTAAATACTTTAAAGTTTTTCAGCTACCTAAAGAATCTCTTAAAATGCAGCTCCTTCATTTTGGCATTCTACCAAAATCTCAGTCAGAGAGATGCCTTTTGCAGCTGTTGGAAGGTCAGCAAATTCAGTTTATTTTATAATAAAGAACATTTACATAAGCTCTGTATTATTCTTTAAGTATAGAATGACAAATTAGGGGATACTTTCTTTAAAAGTTTTCCAGGGAAGGACATGAATTGTAGTCAGCATTGTCAGGACTATAGCTCTAACAGATTTTTAAAATGCATATATTATTTTTATAATTTATTTTACATCAGTTTTATGCAGCTCTTGTGAAACTTTTTCTCAACAATGTCAACATAATAAATATTTTTAGGTACTCCCTTTTAAAGGTTGAATTTGGATTCACAAAAGTAAACAGGAGATTCTGAGATATTGATGTAAATGGATAATTTTTATTAGAAATCTGTCAGGATTTGTTTATTTTAAAATTAACTACCAAATTAGCTACAGTAAAGATTTCTACCAGCTCTTTGCTCTTCACACAAAAGAGCATCTATTTTTGATTCTTCCTTCAGTGCCATTATGTCTTCACACTTAAATATCTCACCGGACAAACACTTGTGCTTATCTTAGTCCATCATTAAAATTCTCATGGTCCTTACTCAGCATGCTCCAATGTTTGGGTATTTTGATTCCTTGTTTCAATTTTTTCTCAAATTTTTGTTTCAATTTCTTCTTCTGTGATTTTATTTACTCTGTTGTTTTCCTTTGGTAAATTTTCGTTTTCCAGGAGCTCATGTTTTGTTCAGAGCACTCCTTCACCTCATTTAACATTGCAGCCACAGTGAATAACCTTACAGGACAGGCTTGTGAGTTTTCTGTCCTTTCCTCCTGTTAATTTTAAGCATTTCTGGGAAAAGAATGGTGTCTGTTGTTTGTATTATTTGTTGTCTCCATTGTGAGAGAAGGCAATGAGCCGTGCCCTGTCACTGCAGTCAGGGTGTGATACTGAGCAAACTCATTCTGCCCTTCACTGTGATTTGTGCTAGCCCACTCTTTATTGAATTAAATGTGTTAATAAAGGGCTTATGTAGCAGCCAGAAAGGAGCTGGCTGTCATTTATCAATTAATAACCCATGAAAACTGGCGTTACATGGTGCTGGTAATCACACCCATGGTGTTAGGCATATGCTGCATAAAAATGCAGTCACCTTGAAATAATATGGACAAATCAGCTTGTAACCTACAGAATACTACTAGTAATGGAGTCCTAAGCACTGTAGGACTGAAGTTTGTCTCAGTCATCTGTGGATAGACTGTGCAATATTTTATTTTTTGTTCAAGTTTTGGATGATCAGATTGGTTGAGCTGCCTTAAATTCCAGGGACTCCTCTTTTACATGATCTTACATGAGTGAAGTATCTTCAATAGTTCTTTGGGGAGGGGGGATGTGTGTGTGTGTTTATGTGTGTGTTTATGTGTGTGATAGAAAACCAAGTTTTAAACAAATTGGTAGGATTTTATTGACTTCAACAGCTGATTCCTACAGCAGTAGAATGAAGGCCCTGATATTATCTGGTTCTCATGGCTATTCTCTTTTAAACCCAGGCGAATACAAGGTCAGCTGCAGTCATTTTATTGCTGGAGGAGAAAAGGGCCTGTGCAGCTGCTGGGCTGCAAGAGGTTTTATGTGCTTTGGGTCATTTGTGCTGCATTAGACACTGCTGCTGCACAGGCTCATGGAGGGAACAGCACAAAACAGGAGTGCATTTCTGCTTGGTAACTCTTACCTGGGCTTGCTTCTGGCTTTGGAATGAATGAGAAAACTTGGAAAGAAAGCAGCTATGGTATGTATATAATTATAACAGTCTAGCACAGAGCTTGTATAAAATACTGATGTGCTTGGCCTTTCCTCCTACAGTACTGTTTGATGGAACTCTTTTTTTAGGCACACCTCCAACTACACCGATGTCATTTAATCTTCTTGGATTCTTGGCTCTTTTTTTGTCAAAGTCAAATTCAATGACTTTATGATTGACTCATGATGACTTTATGATTGAATTATGATGACTGGAGCTGTTCAGACTTTGTTCTGGAGTGTCAGACAATGAATGCAAATGATGGCACATCATAGTTTGTGTTTGTTTTCAGCATCCATTGTCCTTTCTGTTCATGCAGAGAAAGGTGTGGTCACTTGCCAGAAAGCTCCCAGCTGACTCTTCTGGGAGAGGTGTAATGAGAGAGTAGCAAACCTGAGCACGAAGTGGCTGAAGTAGTAACAGCAGTGTGATGACCTAAAGCCTGTTTAAATCAAAAGCAATATCCTCATGGACTGCACTTATCTTCAGAGTCTAGAAAGATGATGCAAGGAAAAAAAACACAACTGATGACATTTCAGATTTTATATATCAAGTTATCTACTCTTTCCATAGGCTTGGAGCTGAAAATACAGTGATTTACTCAGGAAGACAATTGTCTTTTGTTTTTGTGCGTTGTGGTATCTGATATGCATAGGGAAAAAGTTTTCATCATACCCTTGACACACACCTTGAGAACCCCCCTTGAAACAGTAGAAGCTACAGTATATTTGTAGTTCAAAATGTTCCTGATTTTAACCTATCACTTAATAAATGAAAAACAATATGTGCCACACTGGAAAAAAAAATGCACAGGCATTTATTTCAGAGTTGGAGCTATTTGGATGAAACTATAAATGCACCAGTTTTGCCAATAACTAAACAATACTTTCTTTCAGCTTTATTGTTGGAGCATTTTATACTTCAAGCATATTATATGCTTCTGATCATACACTGTGCACTGTGTACCCTTTGTGATTGTGTCAATATGACTAGTTGCTAAGGTTGAAATAGGTAACTGCCACTGGAAATCTGGGAAATTGAATTAATAAAAACACTTTGTTATGCAAGAGAGCATTGTCAAATTTCCCATTTTGTGTCAAATTCAGAGATATGCTAAAACGTTGCCCTTTGGGAAAAAAGAAAGGTATTCTTATTTTTTCAGTTATATTAACAAAGATTCACTTCAGATTTTATTTCAAATTCATGCGTCTCGTGTCAAAATCTGGGCTGTAAATGCTGCTTCCCCTGAGCAATAGGACAGAGGTTAGCAGCCTCTGGAAGCCCATCAGCATAAGAAGAAATGAGGTCAGGGTATAAATAAAGATTATGTTGTCTGGAATGTGAAATCAGACCCTGTCACCCTTTTTTGAATAAGCTGTAGCAGGTAAGTTCTCAGATGGGATGTATGTTAAACGAAACTCAAAATTAGGTAAAAGAAACGTCTCTGTTGAGAGACTCATTTCCCAGCCAGGCATTCTGGTGGTCATTTAGTGTCAGGGCCAGGAGGGAGCACACAGTGCTCTGGAATTGGCTCATTCCTCCTGTAGATAAGGGATCTGTTGTTAAATCCTCTACAGTTCATCCAAAGTGGGGACATCAACCCCTTATGCCTTAATTTTCCTGTTGTACCTCCATCTCTGTAACAACCTTTCAGCTGCACTGGAGTGAGTGAACAGCTGCTTTTTGCTCCAGATACTGCTTTAAGAATACAGGTTTTGAGTCTCTACTGACAGTGAACCTGGTTTATCCGTATTTCAGACAGTCAGAAGAAAGCATGAGCTTCTCTAAAGACAAATGGTGTGTCAGCAGCCAATTGCAGGAAAGATAAAGGATTCCAAAGGCTCTGAATATTGCAGTCAACTATCCAGGGCTTATTTAATATCCTTTTATTCCAGCTTCTTTCATCACTTGAGTCTTTGCTAGTCAGAATATAAGTTGTTCAGTTGAATACATTCACAGAGTATGATACAATAACTGCTGCCCTATTCCAATAGAAAGCAGATTACCTCTATGTCTTGCTTGCCCTTCTACTCTTCTTCTGTTTCTATAAAACAAGTCTCCCATCAGTCTTTTCCATTTCCTTTTTTGATCATCATCTTCTTGTCTCCTTTGAGCTACTGTGAACAGGAACTGAAGATAAAGTGTGTGTTTATAGGTAGCATTTTAAAACAGCTGCAATTTCAGTGCTGGACCAACCCTCTGATTAGACAAGTGGAAAAGCTATGATGTATACTCTATAATAAATGTCAGAGCAAAGAATAAAAAACATCCTATTAAGAGCCAGCAATAGCCAGGAAATAAAAGAAGAACCTGTGTCAAAAAGCAAAGAATTTCAGGAGCAGAACAGAAGTTCAAGGGTGACAAAGAAAAGGATCACAGCCCTTTTGGTGAGTAAATACTTTTAGACAGGTATTGATCTAGTGGGTGAAAAACAGTATGTGCTCTCCTTTGTGAAATAGCACTTACTGGGGATGATGCATGTGGAACAAGGTTATGAGTGGTGAAGAAACAAAGCGTTTTTCCATGGCTGGAAATAATTTTGAAAAACTGATGTATTTTTTGCGTTTATTTTTAATGTCCAGTATTCAAATCTAAGAATCAACAAACTGAGGTACAGAAAGATTCTCTTAATGATTCAAAGGGGAAATCATGGTCTCACTGAAGTCAGCAAAAACTTTTGCCATTGATTGAACCAGGGCCAGGGCTTCACTGCAGGCTTTACTGTTATGAAGAGCAATCTGGTGCTAGGGGCAGAACAAAACATGCAACAAAGAAATATATATTGCAAAAGTTCCTGTCTTTGCTGTCTTCACTTTTCCACCAGTTGAAAATGTTATTTACTGTGGTCCAGTGTTGGGCTTGGAGTACATGGTGCCTGTCATTTTCTACCAACTAGATGAGTTGACGTGGATTTCTTTACTCTTTAGGGTCATTTGGCTGATTGAAGAAATTGAATATGCATAAATATAAATGGGTGAGTTGTCTTGTTTCCTATGAGGAAATAACACATTAAATCTTGTCATTCCCCACCCGCCAACTGTTCAATTATTCGTTACCTGTTGAGAGAAAATTGATTAAGTAGTGAGCATTAAATTTAGCAATGATTCTACAAGAGGGAGTGCATGGATGTGGAACAGCCCTGGCTCTGAGATAAGGTAATAAAACAGAGGGGGAAGAGCAGCAGAGGGAAATGGCAGGAAATAGATGGCACCAGACACCATCCCTCACTCTGCTCCCGTTACCTGGTGCAGGACTGGAATAATCTCACACACCTCAATCAAAATATGCTAATTTTTGATTGGCATAAATTGAGTCAAAAACTTATTTGGGCATATCCTGCATGCTCTTCCACTCTCTGATGCAGCAGAACTCCTGCTTGTGTACTGACTCATAGCTACAGTGGAATGATTGTGATAATCTTTCAGTATTTCAGGAAAAGGGTTCACTGACAGTTATATCAGGAGGCAGCCATATTTTTCCATAATTCACCAAAGTCCACCAGGTTTCTTCCTGATCTCTCAAATGTATGTTAGAGTATTAAATTTCATTCCTGATAGTAACTTTTTTTAACTGGATGCTTTTAGTAAATCAGAATCATAGAATGATTTGGGTTGGAAGAGATCTTAAAGATATGTGCTTCCACCTTCCCTGCTTCCACTGGACCAGGCTGTGTAAAAGTCCTGCTGTCTCTAGCCCCCAGGACTCACAAACTGCAGAGTTCTGAGCAGATTCACAGCTGGTGAACTTTTGTTTGTTTGGAGTTACCATTTTTTCTTGCCAAGAACATATAATAGTGTATTCTGTGGCACACAGCAGCATGCTGAACTACAATGTCACTTGGAGAAACTTTAAATCACTCATCCTGTTTGTGAGGACAAGTGAAGACTAAATAATAGATATGCAGAAGCCCTTTCCCTTGGCTGCTTTCAGCATCATCACCATTCATTCAGCAGAATGTGCCTTTTCTGTAAGCAAGTGGTGCTGGGTGTTTGAAGATGTGAGGCTGAATCTAACTCTGTACCATCCATGGAGCACATGAGAAAATGCAAAAAAAAAAGAAAAGTCCTTTAATTGCTTTCTTTGCAAATGGAAGTCCTTTAAATCAAAGTATTTGCAAATTAATACCTCCATAAGCCTGTTCCTGGCTGGTGTTGCTGATTCTTGCACAGGGTATGCAGACCATTTCCAGAGCAGTCTGTCTGTATCTTCCCAATGAACAGAGCCCTTGAAAGCTATTCTATTCCTGATACATTTAATCAGAAGCATGTGAAACAGACAAAATTTTCACAGAGTGAAAAATAATGAAAAAGGAATTAGTTCTTATTGGAAGGAAAAGTTTATCTAAATAGCTTATCTAAATAGTAAGTTGGCAAGCTTTTAGAACCTGATTGCAACTAGTTGCTTGACAACTCCTTTCAAATTACTGAAACCTATGAAACAGTATGCAAAGACACAAATCAAACAAGACTAGTGTTGTTTGAACAATTTTCCAGATCCTAATTCCTCTGCTCTAAAAATATATATTTGATGTTTCCTTTTCCTGACAAATGCAAATCAAATATTAACTGATTACTTTTCAATGCAGTCATTATATTCTATGGAAGGGTTGAGGAGCATGCAAAAAAAAAGAGTTGTTTGTTTTCACTAGGGTAACCAAGTTCTCCTTCTAGCCAAATGTATGTTTAATGAGTGAATCAGACTGTTTTAGCACATGATTTCTTAGATCGATAATTATTCAAGAAACAATACTGCCTTGGGAAAATCTGTGGTAATAAAAAAGAAATCTGGATAGGCTGAATAACCTTTTCAGGCAGATATTTATCTTCAAATGAAGCTATTTTTTGTACAGTTTCTAGTCTTTAGAAAATGCATTATTGGTTGGTTAAAAAACAATCACATAGTGTTTAGAGTCTGGAGTTCAGGGTGGCAGTGAGATAAAGCACTAATGGATGGCATGCTCAGATGCATAGCTGGGAAGATTGTTAGGCTTTAAGTATAATGTCAAAGGGCAATATGAGCTGAATCTATACATCTGCACTCTAGTGACAACTGTTACCATTACCAATATGAACAGATAGCAGGTTCTAATTAAAGTTACAAGCCAGAGGGAATAAGCATTAGGAAGGAAAAGAGTAATTCCATTAATAAATAGCACTTGATTTATCAGTTCACAGAAAAGGTCTAAAAATTAGTATTTGAAATGACTTTAAATACAGCATCTGTCAAACCACAGAACAATAACCAAGTTGACCTAATTAGAACACTTACAGCTATAAGCTTATTCTTATCTTGAGATGGGGAGA
Organism: Alethe castanea; assembly: GCA_024734035.1. Classification (NCBI taxonomy): domain Eukaryota; kingdom Metazoa; phylum Chordata; class Aves; order Passeriformes; family Muscicapidae; genus Alethe; species Alethe castanea. The sequence goes on along the minus strand of JANRGV010000120.1, from coordinate 12,917,805 downwards.
CCAAGTAGTCTCAGAAGTGCCTGCTAATAATGTGCATCAAACTTTTGCTGAGGCCTAGAAGAACCTCCCCTGCAGCAGCTACCTGCTTACTTTGGAATATTCAGAACTTAGCTTCCTGTGCTTTCTGCATCTGCATTGAGAGAAACTTGTGTGTGCTCACCATGAGCTGGATCACAAAAGCAGGTTACACAGCACTTTGTAGGACTGTAGGTTCTCCTTCTCTATATATAGGTGTGTCTTGGGTTGCAATACAGGATTTGACAGAAATGTGGATTCTGTCCCCACCTGTTGAAGCTGGGTGAGGCAGTGACCCTTATCTCCATGGCACACATTATCTGCTCATGGGCCAGCTTTAAACCAGCTGGGGCAATCATCTTTATCTTTCCCACAGC
>JANRGV010000120.1:12883084-12910011 GCA_024734035.1 Alethe castanea | reverse complement strand
ATATGTGCAACCAAGAGCTTTTCACAATATTTTCTTCAAACTCTTTAAAATTATCTTTTAATGACAATTATATTTCAGTTGGACACAAATGTATTTATTTTACCCTAGCAATAGAACAAAATATAATTTCTTTAGCCATTTTTTCATGAGAACGGCTCATTGTACAGTTGAGGAAATATATGAAATAAGGCCTGTGGCTTGATTGCTAGTGGTTAGACATGTATTCCATCTTTGCCCTAATGGAAAAGATTTGCAGTGAACTGCAAACTGATGCAGAATATCTCTCCTGCTTTTGCAAGTCTTGTCAGGAATAGTAAGGTACAGTAAATTTGTCCCACAGGATTTTAAAGCCTACGCCTTGTATATAATACAATGTAGGCCTAAGAAAAAAAAATGGTGCAGCCATATTTACAAATTTAGTTCACAAACTGCTGCAGTAAAATGGCTGGAAAGTGTTTATTTCTGTTTTTTTTTTTTTTTTTCACAATTTTGTTAAATTCAGCAGCAGAAGATATCTTAAATACCTTGTTGGTATTTCTTTTCTTTGTAACAAATAATTCATTTTAGTATACTCTGTGTATATACAAAGTTTTTGTTTTATAAAAATTCACAGAACTGCGAGGTCCAGTCATCCCTGTTACTGCAGAACCACAGGGTCAACAGAATTGTCTCTTCGAGCAGATATGAGGGAGCCTGCACAGGGCCAATTAAGTCTCTTTAATACTTGAACGTGGCCTTTAATATTTCTTTGCTACACTGTTAAAGGCTTGTCACTAGTTGCATTTGTCCTTCTCTAACGTCTCCTTCGGGAATACATCCTTCCTTGTTAATGGGAATGATATAGCCGTCGCTGTTACCCCTGCTGATCTGATAGTACATCTGGAGCTGGTGGCCAGCTCCCAGGTTTGGCATGCTCTTGTAGTAAATGTCCTCGTTGTCACTCCTCCTGGAAGGAGAGAGGTCTTCTTCAACGTCGGGGCTGCTCTCTGGGTAGGGAGAGTCTCTGAGGTTGGGCATGCTCGTGTAGAGAGAGTCTCTGTTGGGGGACTGCAGGTGCTCGTCGGCCTCGGCCGTCAGCTGCGAGACGTAGCTGTCCGTTCCCTCGCTCCTCACTTTCTTCTGGGGCTGGTACAGAAGGGAGTGAGTCCGCTGAGGGATGAGCGGGGCCTCCAGCTCCTTGTGGTGGAGCTCCAGCCCGGGGGCGTCGCTGTGCATCAAGGAGGAGGCGTCGGCCACGATGGCGTCGTCCTCGCTGCTGCTCCCGCCCATGGCGGCCTTGGCCGGCAGCGCCCGCTCCAGGTTGTGGTTCTTGCTGCTGCCCCGCAGGTTGTTGTGCACTAACTCTGAAATGATCATTTTCTCAAAGGCTGTGTCGTTCAGGCTTAGTCCACAGTCTACGACTTGCACGCTGTCGTTGTAGTCTCCGTTGCGCAGTGAGTAGCTGTTGTTGAAATTACCATTTAGCGGTAGAGTATCCATGGCACTTGTATCCCTGGCATTGTTCAGTGAATGTCCTGAAATGGAAAAGGACACCTCTGGTTATTGCCTGACACGTTTTCATCACTTTTTTAAAATTTTTTTTGTATTTTTTTTTCTTTTTAACAAAGTTCTTTAATGTAGTTCAGGACAAAGTTGTACTTGGAAGTAAAACTTGAGAAAAGTTAGGTTATTGAACATTCCCAAAAGTAAACAGTTGTACACCTTATAGGAAAGATGCATTCTAAAAATAGTAACGTGTGTTTCCTGTGGGGAATAGTGGCATTTGAATTTCTTAATTTAGTGTCAATTCTGTGACTTTTCCACAAGGAACTGTTCACTCCATGCCCTTGCATATGTAATGCAAAGCAATTCATTTGGAAACATCTATGTTTTGAAGTACATCACCATGATTTAGAAAAAGAAAATTAACAGAATTTGTCCTAAACGACACTAAATTAAAAAGGAATTAGATCACGGACATAACTGAAGGTAAATGTACAACATAAACCCACATAACTGGCAAGCAACTACTTTAACAACATTTCTAACATTTTTTTCCTGTGTTGTTGTTTTTTTTTTTTTCTTGGAGATGAAGTAAAGAAAAGAATGAAAAAAATGGATAAATACAAAGAATTTATGTTAAACAAGGACAGCCATCTTTCACACTACAGGGACCAGGGCCCACAAGCACCATCCAACAACACGATAGACAGCAGGTGGAATGACTCACTTTGGACAACTCACATCATGTCTGTCTGCTCAGGCTATCTGGCCTAAGAGTAGCTGATATATAAAAGAAAGTAAAATGATTTATTGTAACATGATGAAGAATTACTGAGCTTCTCAGCAACTTAGTCAGAGCAAGGGTTCAGCAAATTAGATTACTAAGCAATAACAGCTTTTCTTTTCCCACTTAATGCAATTTTTTGCACTAATATTCTGTCTGCCAACAAAGGCCCCAGGCTCCTAAAGGTCAAAGTTTGCCTGCAGTCTGCATCAGTCACAGTGACAGCACTGAATGAACCAGAATAGTTAATTAAGAGTTAGGCCCACAGTTACCATGGGCATGGAAGTCAAATGCAGAAATGTTAGGAATTTCTGTAAGTATGGGTCACAGAAATTAAACCAAAGAATAAATATTAGTTGTGGAATGGGAAGAGGAAATCAGCCATGGCTGATATCTCATAGCTGTTGAAGGAATGACAGATTGAGTAAGTCTGCTGAAAACATGAAAAGGAGTTTAAGAGGGGGGAAAATGAAGTCTTATGATGATTAAAGTCTTTATGCTTTGGGTTTTGGCTTTTTTTTTCTGATAACTTGATAAAGAAAAGGTTTTCCTACAGACACAAAGACATGTAAACTATGACAGCACAGTGCTTCCCAAGCAAAGGAAAAAAAAAGAAAAAAAAAGAAAAAAAAAGAAAAAAAAAAACTTTGCAAGAAATTAAACAGTCTGAACCATGGAAATCAGATGGTTAGAGCATTCCTAGAAAAGCACTTTATTTACAGATATGTCTGGAAGTAAAGAAAGAATGAAGTGACTTTACTGAAATGAGACTGACCACTGTGAGGCTGCTGCATAATATGCAAGGCTTGGAGGAGTATAAGGGAAAAGTTTTTTGGAAAAGATTTTACATTTTCTCATTCTGTGGATTTTTTTTTCCCCATAATTAAAGCTGCAGCTTATCCTAGAAAATTCAATATTCTCTGGAAATATTGTTTTCAATTAAAAAGAAATTGCATTTTCTCATGAAAAAAATTTTTGTCTTCAACTTTAAAAAAGAGAGTAATCATTTCCAAATAAATTCTGAGCAATTTGCAAGTCATTTTACATTTGTGTTCATGTGTACTGAGATTTTAACAGTGATGAGGGTTGTTTGAAAGGTCTTTTTAAGCATTGATTAAACAACTATGTAGTTTTGCAATTTCGCGTATGTTCCAAGATTTTTCTTGCAATGGATTTAGCTGTGCAGAACATATGGCATTTATAAAAGTAGACAACACATGGACCACATGCTGGATTCATTTCCCTCATGAAAGAGATTTAATGCTGTAATTTTAATTTTCTTTTCCTCTGCTAAAGAGATATCAAAATACATCTGATAATCCAAAATGAGTTTTCTATGATATACTGCAGAGTTAAGCATGCTAGAATATATTCAAATTGGTTTGATGAGGCAAATTTTGTTGCCCACGATCAGGTAATTAATTTGAAATCTTTCATAGCCTGTAGCAAGATTACTGTAGGAATGTAAAAATATAAGTAAATTGTTAAGTATTTCGGCATGACACTGCTTTGGTTTCAAACAGCAAATTATTTCAGCATTGCATAACTTGTGTTACCAATAGGGTTTGCTACAGACCTCATGGTGTTTCCCAAAAAGCAAGTACTTTTTGAATGTGGAAACATTTTATTTGCAAATTGTGAACCACTTGCCCGCTGAGTCTATTTCATGACCGCTAGTTATGTTTTAATTGTGCCCATTAAAAATCATGCTGAAAAAATTTACATTTGATAGGCAAAGTTAAGTTTTACTCCCATACTTGTCTCTCTGTAGGTTGCTAGAGGAAAGCATAAGGAAAGTAAGAAAACAAGAGAATGAAAATAGAAACTACAGTTCAGTTAAAAAGGAGACTTGAAATAAAAACTGGAAACACGTTTTTATGACCTCTTTTTCAAATATTTATCATTCTATTTACACTAGAGTGATCTTATGACTCATCAAACAGTATCTGCAAGATATTTACTCATGAACTGCAACATCATTAAAAAAAGCAAGTAGATAATGTAACAACAAAATGTTAGGTAAATGATGACACTTTATTCCTACAGAACTAAACTGTTCTAACTGTTAATCACAAGATTTTCCTACAGGAAAATGATCTCCCATAAAGCTGCACTATACTATAGTTTAGATCTGTTTGACTGGATACAATTTTCTGCACCGGGGTATCCAAAGGTGTCAAGATGCCTTGCACTGCTTTAGTATCTCATCCATTCCATAAGCAGGGTTTTCTCAGCAAGCTTTAGAGTCAACCTTATATTGCATAGACATGATACCTCTAAGTGATATAAATCTTGAAGATGGGCTCTCAGACCATGTGGTGTCAGTCCTTTAATAGTATATTAAGATTTATGCCACCTGTGTTAAAAACATGGATAATTATTGGTAAATACTGTTAGGGCAAAGGCATTACTATAATATAGTGCAGTTTTACAAGCTGACATTGGCAACGCTGCATTTCTCGAATTTAATTCAGAAATTCAGACTGCACGGCTGGGGCATTGCAACTCGAGTTTCTATCTAGGGAAAAGAGGGAATTTGGAGCGAGCCAAGAAAAGCAGTTTATTCAGGAAGTATGAGCACACCTGGTGAGTTAAACACAGGAGCTGAAGGGGCATTACATACAACTGTTTCTGCGAGCAATGTGTTATAAGGGTTGTTAGTGCCGTGTGGTCGAAGAAGAGGGTTTGTTAGTAGGTAATTGCCAGTCATTCCTAAAGCAAAAGAAACAGAAAAAAAAAATGTCAGTTCCTTAATTTTAGCCTGACAGTTTCAATAAAGAATAATTTTTATTTGTCATGAATCATGTAGGATTTCTAGACTGTAATTCAACTGAAAATTTCTGGGTGTATTTGAGCAATGCATTGGAAATGGGAGCAGGAAAATACAGTTAAATTCCAGTATTTCACAGGTGCTGTCCAAATGCCCAAAGTAAATATCTAGTGAAAGTGATATTTACTAATGTATACAAAATCACTGTTACACAAGAGTAGCAATCAAATGTTTAGAGATCAGGGTACCATATAAAGCTATTAGAACTTTAAAAACTGTCATAGGGAACACTTCTGTCCAGAGCTGAGAGAAATGAATTTGTCAAGCTGAAAGGTATTGAGAAACCTCTTATGACAGGATCAGAGCTGTTACTCACTTTATTAAAACCACACAGATAGTGGAAGGGATTTGCTGTTTTCAAACAGACAGTGGATGGCAAATTGCAAGAGGCATGTCTTAGTATATTCAAAAGTATGCATGCTGAGGGGAAAGCAAAATATTTGCTCTAAGAAATCGGAGCATTCACATTTTCTCCTGGGACATTCATGCTGCAAACATATCTGCCAGGTTTTAAAAAAGAATTCCTCAAATGATAAATTTCTTTAAACTACCGGTTTACAAATAATGTAAGACAATGAAAAATACTACATGAACAGACTGTTTTAAACTCTTGTAAACTCAAATTTACATGTTAACACAACAGCATTTAAACAACAGAGAATAATCAGAAAAAAACCCAGCGTATTTTGAGAAATTATTAAAAAGTCAATTAATCTCTGATTTCTAGCTACTACAAGAAAAATGCTGTGATTAAAAAATAATTTAAACATTTCAATAAGATAAAATTCAAGTTTCTTATTTATTACTTTGCAAAGCAGTACATCAGTGTATTAGAGTCCCAAGGACAATTAAAGAGACAGGAATATTTTTACTTGGCAAGGAACAATATATATTCCAAATATTAATGCTTTTTTACTCACAGAGCTACTTAGTAGCAGAAATGAGCAGAAATTTCTAACACTCAGAGAGTTATTGTCTGACTATGCTAATCTTACTTGAAAGTTTCTATTAGTGATCAACAAAAAAAAACTATCATAGCTTTTTTCCATTGTAAAATACTTCTTACTAGAAATAATAACTGAAATATATTTTACTTGTGGTTTTTTTTCTATTTTGTGTACTATATTTCATCTTGGTTAGAATAATTACACGTAATTTATAGTTATGATTTTTTTTTTTCAACCCAAATTTCTTTGCCACAAGAAAAAAAGCTTAATTAAAAGCTTGATTTTTTTTTTGTAAAGAAAAAATGACACTGGTCATTAATTATTAAACTACCCTTATATGTATGTATCACTGAGATAGTGACAATATTATAACTGAATAGAGTTGATAACAATTTTTCTAATCCTGGCAGAACATCTCCAGTGACTTGAGTCTGGAGCTTGAAACAGGGAGAAGCTGCTGAGACCTCTGCTCAACACTGAATTAACTAACAATGCAGCACAGTTAGAGCAAACCTGAGGAATCAGAGACAGCAAATTAGGGCAAATACCAAATTTTATGTGGCTTGTATTTTTGGAATTTTAGTAAGACACTGAGGGGGACATGAAAAAGATACATTTTCTACCTAGGAGAAGTTGCTTAATTTTGATTTTTGCCAGAAGAACATGCAGGATTCACAAGGGGGGTGGGAGGAGCAGCGAGACACACAGGGCTTACCCACTTTCTATAAACCAAATACCAGAAACAGCATCATGCTTTCTGATACCTTCTGCTTTGCAACCACCACGATTTTTACTTCCAAAACGAATGCAAACACACACCCCTGCCATCAAACCCTGAATTCCAATTTTCTGTTTGGAGCTTTGTGAGCTGAGCAGGAGCTGGTTGCAGTGAGACCAGGGCTGCCTGCTCTTCACTTAAGGATTGGGTGGAAGAACAGGCTGCAAACCTGGCTGGCACAGAGCAGTCCTCTCTCCACTGCTGGCTCCAACTGCCTTCTAAACACATGGGGGAGTGGAGAAAATCTGTCTTGGTTAACACCCTTGTCTTCTGTCTGGACATGAGAATGAGGTTACAGATTTCAAAGTCTATCTGAGCTGAGAAGTTTTGAGTTTTGATTTCTCTGTGCCTGAAAAATCAGGATTCTATCCCGTGTTACATGATGTGATGCTCTTTGAAATAGAAAAGATAAATGCTTTACAGACATCTTTTGCATAGAAATGGTATCAATTAGATTTCACTGGGAAAATTTCTGCACCTAAAAATCAGTCAAATATGCATTAAAATGTTACTGCACTCATATTTCTATTTCAGATTTAACCTATAAAGGTTAGGGAAGATTTAAAATTATGGTCTTGCTTTTAAGCTAAATTATTGATGAAACTAATTTAAATACATTCCCATGAATTGAAGAATTCAACTTCTATAGCAGGGGCCAGTTAAGGGAACATGGTTTTCAAAAGTGCTGGTGAATAACTTTAGAACTCTGCTTTTAGAGAACACTTGTTCCAGATTTTTTTTTAAACATTCTTTTCAATTAAATATTATATAATTGTATATAATTATATAAAATCTGTAATAAATTTATGGATTCTAAAACTGAAATGTTCCCAGTGACTGACCTTGATTAAGTGTTGAAGTGCTGTTGATGTCACCTGAGATAAAAGATGATTCTGATTGTTTTCTCACAGTGTCATTCCACATCCTCCTTATCCGACTCTGTTAACACAGAGACAAAGCAATGAGACAAAATTGTAGGGTACAAAAAGATTTTTTCCTACTCGTGCTATTAGGTAGAATATTTGTGTATATTTTAGCCTAAAGTAAACCATTCTTCTAGCACATAGTGGAAATTCCATATTTTTTTTTAAACTTTAATTTATTAAACTTCATTTCAATGAAACATGGTGGTATAAACCTTCCTATAAACCACTCCCTAATCACAAGAAAAAGTAAGGTATTTTTATTAATACAAATGTGTAAAAAGAAATAATTCTACTATGCAGAAGCATGAATTTGCCATCTAAATGACAATAATGAGAAGACAATGAGTCTTTCTGATTGGAAGGCACCTCAGCAGGCTTTTCATGACTCAGGTAATTAAAAGATGCTGTCAGAATCTGTGTTACCTGAGTGCCAGAGGAGTAGCGAGCGCTGGTTCTCGTTGTTGATGCTTTCACTGAGCTGTGGGGACTCTCAGTGGGGAGCCCCCCACAGCAGTAGGAATGTCTGAAACATTTCCCATATTCCTTACGGACCTGTGGGGGGGAAAAAAATGGCTTAGCACACGAAATAGTTTTAAGTATCTGCTGGCAGAAACACATGAAGCCTGCATTGAAACTACACACTTTTCAAGCAAATAGATAATTCTTATGCTGTTAGCAGAACCACATATTTCTCCCCACGAGTGGCAGCATTAGCAGCTACCCAGGAGTTTGGAACCAATTATTTCCAAGGTATACACACACTTCTGAGAGATGTCCCTGAATGATCACTACTGAGCTAGTTATAGAATTGTTGTTATTTCATTTTCGTGTTGCAGGTTAATACAGTTAAGTTTACCTGAATTGAATGCTGGCTGAAAAGAGTGGTTTTTGTTAGAGTTTTTGGTGCAGAAAGCACAGAAAGTCTGTCTTCCCATCCTAGCAGGCACAGAGGGCTTGAGTGCTGCTCAGTATTGCAACGATCTCCAATAAAGAGTGCAAAACCTGCAATGCCTGTAAAGGCATTTTCTTACTCTGTGTAACTGATCCAGCTGCTACTTCAGATGGCCACAGCTGCCCTGGCACTGAACAGAACTCACAAAAACCACTGCCCCCCTCCAGGCACAGCCCCAGCTATGCTGGTGGAGCCACTTGTCAGTGTTCCAGAGCCACTTTTTGAGCCATAAAAGCTGAGAATGGAGCACCTTTCATTTCTAGGACCAAAACATAGAATTCTAATTCCTGAACTTAGAAATTTGAATATACCTAGGCTTATGATTTTTTCTTTTTTTTCTGACAGAGCAGCAAAACTAATTAATGACTCCCATATTTGGGCTGCATTTATTCACCTTCTATTTCCAGTGACCTACTGAAAACTCTGGTTATGTTATGTGTGATAAGAATTGCCATAAAAGTAATCAGGATCATTTTACAGAGCAGTTAATTCCCTTATATTCCATGACTGCTTCACTGAATACTATTTTTGAATAACAGAAGAGCATGTGCATGTCTTGGCAGCAAGACTACATCAGTGAAAGGACACAGTGGATACAAATTGTCCAGATGTGTAAGCCTAAATTCATAAATCTTCCACCAGCTTGCGTGGGAACCTAAGTGTCTCCTCTAACCAATGAGACTTAAGAGTTTCTGTGAAAAGAGGGATTTCAGCTAATCTGGAAATTCTGCCTGACCTATGAATGTATAAGACAGAAAGTTGTGTGTATGCAAAAAGGGGAGAGGAGAAAATGCAAGAAATTAATACCGTGGATTTGCATACGTAATGTGCCGTTTTCTACAGCAGTTTTACTCACAGAATACATACTGTGACGTTTCTATAAATTACAAGGATGAAGAAAAATAGAATAATTTGTGGTTTAACTTCAAGCTAGGCACAATAACTTGGCTTTTTATAAAATATACGGTACGTATTTTAAGTCAATCCCTATCTATATCAGCACAAAAACATGTAAAAAAATTAAGCCAGAAATGAAACAACTTAGAAGCATAATTTTTAACCCTGGAAAACATAGGTCTATATACATCATTGCTAGATGGTAAAACACCTAAGAAAATACATTCCTGAACACTAATGGATATTAAATGCTCTAAACCACTACACAGTGGAGACAATAGCAATCAAAACTGTATTTTTACCCAAATACCACCCTCCAGGGCTGGTTTTGCCTAATGCCTGTATTGCAGTGGATGTACATTATCTGTCAGGACTGCACATTCCACTGCCATTATTTCTAAATTATAGCTTGTTGGAAACTGATGGAAGCAACAGCACTATCATCTTGTCAGAACTGGAAACATAATAGTTTTCACTTCCACAATTCTATTTCTCTGTTCAATTTAGTGACCAAGTGGTAATAACAGAATAAAAAGACTACATTAGGCATGCAGACAGAGGATAGGACAATATCCAGTCAAAGGCAGTGACACTTAAAAATCTTAAATGGCAGCTTTAACATTCTTTCAGGTATAAATCTTATTGCTCTAGGTTATGTTTTTTCACACTTGACTGGTTTTTTAATATTGCTTTTAGCTGACTTTATATAAAAAACAATGCACAGCTGTAAAAAGAAATAAAAAAGGAATCCGTTCAAGTCCAATACAAATAGTAAAAAGGGAAACATTATATGAAACCCTAGCCTAGAAATTATTTGCATTTTGAGAATGTTTGCATTTTCTTCCCTATCCTCTTCTCTTAGGCTCAATCTTCTCTCCTAGTGTGATTTTGTTCTCTCCAAACGAGTCATATTCATCCAGGTAAAATTCTGTCTACCAGACCTTTTCCTAAAACCCCTCTGAATGCCATTGTCTACACCAAATTTAGAGATGCTGGTAATGTTAGAGCTGGTACAGTTGAGAACATGAGCACAGGATTTTTGTATTTACACAACACTTTATCCAATGGCCTCAAACCATCTTATAAATATCACTTAATTATGTCTCTGGTGAGCTAATTATAATGGGAGTTAATAATTGCTAGGTCCTCAGCCTAAAATTGGTAAAAATACGTAGAATCTAAATATTGCAAATTGGATCTTTCCAAATGCAGGACATACTGCATTTCATGTTAAGTTTGTTTGGGTGGGATTTTTTGATGTTCACCCTTCCTCTCAACTCTCATTACTTTCATTTGTCCTGCCTTCTAACAAAGGCTGTCTGTCAGCTTTTTTTAATGCACTCTTCATTAAAGCACCTCTAAGGCATCCTTGCTTGCAATCTCCACCCTCTGGGGAAGAGAAGGGGAGCAGGGAACCCAAAAAAGGGTCCCACAGAGCTGTGCCCTTCACTTTCCTTCTCTCCTGCTTGCTCCTCTCTCCCCTTCAAGCTTTCTCTCTGTGTCCCTCTCTCTCTCTCTCTCCTTCCAGCAGATCTGCTCCTTCTGGACCCTTCTGCTTTCACCCAGAAAAGGGGAGCAGAACTAATTTAGCTCATCCCAATCGTGAGGGAAGCTCCAGTGAAGAGCACAAAACTATTGGGATTTCTGGGGGAGGCAAAAAATCAGGAAAAAAGTATTAATGCTGGAATAATTTCCATCTTCAGAAAACTATTCCTGTTAGCAGCTGCCTAACATTAATGACTACATTTTTCTTAGGTGTGTCAAAGTTCATAATAAAATTAATTTACATCCCACTTAATTTTGTAATGAATGAGCACACACAGTACAATCCCTGCCTATCACCCACAGCTTTATGTGGCAGCTTAATGGGATCTCAGGAGAGGTGCTCTGCCTTGATCTGAGAAAAGGAGAGCATTTCCAGGCTGATATGGGATGATATCATAACCAATCCTTTGTTTGCAGCACGGCAGCAAAGGCAGGACTTGTTTCATGTGGACATAAAATACCTTTGGCTGTAAGTCCAGTCCACATTATATGTACCACATTACCAGTGTTAAACTTTTAAATTTTCTTCACAAAATCTCCAAACTTTTCAAGCCCAGGTTGGAAATGCTGCATCCATGTTAAACCTGTCTGGGTCAGGGAGCAGTTACATGACTCCCACTAGAACATAAAGCAAGAACTGCACTGGAATTCGGGTCCCCTCCTCAAACCACTTCAAAATGCTCCAATTCTTCAAATTGTTAATTTTATCTCTATTTTCTTAAGAATTATGTGTGGCATGTCTAAGGAGTAAGGGAACATTCATCTGTGGCTTTGGTAACTTACTTTCTTTTGAAGGGCACAATGAAAGATGAAAATAAACATTCCTTGGAAAGCATTAAATACTGTGAAGAGATATGTCATCACAACGGTCCCCTCATTTATAAACAGCAGACCAAATGACCATGTTAGGCCAAGGAGACACAGGAGAGCAAATGCACCCAGGACCCAGGATCTGTAAAAGAAAATTAATTTTAGTAACATTACTTATGAGAATGTACTTCGCCAAATCCAATATTAACATTTCAGTTCCTGCAGTTGACTTTTACTATTTTCACATTGAAATGTATAAATTCCTTGGGTTTAACCTTTTATCTATTAAAGAAAGAACAATTCCATTCAGTACTCTTAGACTCCAGTGAAAACAGCAAGAGTAGATATAACCTTTGTCTTTCTCAAGAACAGCAGAGGATGTCAAAACTATTCTGAAATGCAGAAGTATAGCACAAGCCCCAACTTCTCCATTGCTTTATCTGCTTTTAGAGGAGAGATTGATAAATCTGGCTTAGCCATTAATCACACCATAGATTTTAAACCGTGGTGCTGCCATATGACACCAAATAATGTAACACAAATGCACAAAGGTTAAACAGCAGATTAAAAGCCTAGAGCCCAAATTGTTAATGCTTCGATAAACTCAGCTAAACTGAAGCTAAAGGATGTAACTTCCACATGAAGAAACCCTGCTGAAATGCGACAAAAATATGGATATTGCTTTACAGAACAATCCAAAAAGATTCCATCATGAATAGGTTAAGGAAAAGGAATTATAGCAAACAGCACAGAATGAAAGGGAAAGGGAATTTAGTCAGTGAATTCCACATCTAACTAATGATCTTACTTGATAAATGGCTTATTATCTTCATAGCTAGAAAGCATTATAAGCAGAAAAGAGAAACAAAATTATTAGACAGAATTGAAACAGAAATTAATAAGAGCATTTTTAATTGTCTATAAAAATTAGTCAAAATTAGGAAATTCAAAATGCAGAGGCAAGCAATTTAAAATTATAAAGGCACATAATATTTTAAAAGTCTTTAGCAAATCAGGTATCTCAAAAAGAGTTAATTAAAATTAAGGGGAAATCCACAATATGACCGAGTTTGTAAAGTTAAAAATCATGCCAGAAGTTTGTTAATGTAGGGTTCTATCTTACCCAGGTAAGTCCGTATTATAGTAGCCATCACAAACACGGTAATTACTGGTGTGGATGAGAAGACAGAAAGAGGAAAAGGAAGAAAAGAGAGAGATGCTACAGATTAGCTCTCTCTCTCATCATGCAACATGCAATGAAGCTGATACTGACCTATCTAGAACATCTAGTTCACAATGTTATCCTTACTGAAAGTCTCCCTTTGCCATTTCCAACGTTCAAAGCAGATCTGCAAGACCCTTTCACATCCAACCCTCAGTGTTAGAAAGTTGCACCATCCCTTCAGCGTTGGTAACAAAAACCTTGAATATAACATAAGGCTATACAGAATACAGTAAAAAGCTATCTAAAGAAGCAAAAGCTGCCAAAGCCTTGTTAGTTATATAAAACTTATATTACTCTGTAAAAGGGATACTACAGTAGAACACCACGATAAAGTAAACACTTGTTAAATTAGCACAAAAACAGCAGATAATCTTCAAGTTAACAATAATAATAGAGTCAATTCTCTTGGGAGAACAGGATTACGAGTAGAAACTGCTCAGAATCCCTAAATCAAAAAGTCATTTAACAAAACAAACTTAATATAATCATATCAGCCATGCAAACAGGAACATCATTTTTGAACTGCATTTTAAATGCAAACGAAATTACTACAGTGCTGTGGCATTTCCGTGAAACAGTTTCTTGGCACTAGTTCCAGGCTGAAATTATCTGATTTTGACCGGTGTTTGTGACATTACAGCAACAATGTGACGAAAGCAGGATTGCCTGTGTTTGCTTCTAATTGACATCTGCAGTTGCTGGGAGACAATGGCATGTGCTCCTAATGGAGAGTAGCTTTCAATCAGTTCAGCAATCAGAAAATAATCATAGTTCTCATACTTGAACACAAAGCACTTACTTAATGTTTTCCAACCTGCTAGAGTCTGGTTTCAAAGTGTTTGAGTGCTTCACCATTTTGCACAATGTGATCACCAGGAAGATAAGATTCAGCTGTCAAAACAGATAAGAATGAAATTAAACTACTTCAAGTAATAGGTTGAAAAATGATGATGTTACAGGCTAAACAAAAACCCTGTAGTTTATTTCCAAGTAGTGAAAATTGGTAACTAGATCAGATGGTCTGCAAACCGTGATTACAAAAAAGAATGAAAGGATAAAAATATTAGAAGTCCTTGTTTCACTTAATTTCCCAAATGCCACATCATAATGAACCACCCTATTTAACTCATGTCCAACACTTGCCATTGTCAGTCTAGCTCTGTCCTCCAGCATGTTTTGCTCATCACCTGCTCACCTTTACCTGTCACCTCTGGCCCTTTTCCCCATCTCACTCCCTGAGAACTATGGTCACCCTTTTACTGGGATATACTAGTTGTCTTTTTATCACCCCATCCTGATTTTGAAATGTTTTTCACCTTTGCTGGTTTCTCCTTTATTTTTTTTTTTATTCCTTTTTTTTCTCACAATCCTACCGGGGTCTTGAAAAGACCTTAAATGTAACTGGAAAAAAGAAAAAATAAAAAGAAAGGCAAAAAAAAGAAAAAGAAACACAAAGATGTAGCAAATGCATCAAACTTAACAGTGCCATAGACATATGCTGGGGGTGCACCCTCCTGCTGCCCTCTTTCCCTTTGTAGTCTGGATTCTGTTGAAGTGAGACTGTGTGTGCCACTTGAAGGACTGTGGAATCTCACTCTTGTTGTGTCATTCATATAGGTAACACCAGGGAAGATTCTGAAGGAAATTTTTTATCATTCTCTTATTGTGAAAGAGAATCACAGATATCAAAGTTACTGGGTGCCTTTCTCCTATCGATTTCAAAGCCTGTGAAAAGCACAGGCAAACCAAATACAAGGATGCCTGCAGAACACAGGCTAAAAGGGGGCATCCAATTAATTTCAGTAATTAGTTTATGCTGTCCTACATCACACAGAAAAGCTGGACAAAATTGTATCTTTGAAATGAGTTAGAGTCATGTCCTTTCACATCCTTGTCTACTACTACAATGGTCCACATGAAGTGGCTGGACCAAAAGCTAAGAGAAGATGGAAGAATATGCTTGGACATCTTTATAACACATAGAGAATCCCATTCTTATAATCTTCCATATATATGTGTGTATATATATATATATATATGCAACTGGCTACTGATGGAGCATGATTATATCCAGTCTCTCAATTTGGGCAGCACTTGGTTTGAGACAGCTTCAAAATCTTCACTATTTTTGTAACACTGGGGATACCAGTTCATGCTAGATGTGTTCCTGCAGCTGTGCCTCAGTGGTGAGAAATGTCACTGAAATCCTAATAAAGAGCTGGTATTAATCTTGAACAGTGAGTATTTTGAAGGCTCTGATCTGAGTCTGTTATAAGAACACATATTATAGAAATAATTCCTACTGCTACAGGAAATCATGTCATTGCTCCTGCTGCTGTCTCAAAATCAGGATGGACAGCATGAACTATAATGCAGTTCTCAACACCACAAAAGTGGCTGGCAACTTTTGATCTTACCATGCAAAGTGTAACATTTTTACAATCGTATTTTATTTTTCTCTATTTGAAAAAGCTTCTTGCACGGTTTGGTAGCTGACATAACATGAACTTCCTCAGCCTGCTTGAAAAATGCAACCTCAATTTGCTTTTTTGTGAAAACAAACAGATGAAGAGCTGAGACACACACCCTGTGTCAATCCCAACACGTACATCAACTTTGGCTGCAACCTGTGCATCTGGGAGTGCAGAATCCAGCCCAGAACAGTATTTACAGCACAGCTGGAAGCTAATCCTTGCCTAAGTAGTTACCCTGGAGTATCCTGTATTATACTGGCATCATCATTCTTGGATCAAAACCTCATAGATATGGCTTAGCCCATAAGTAACTGCCTTATGAAGCAAGAGGGTTTTATCCTCTGATTCTTTGTGCAACTGAAGTGCTGGTTTGCCACACAAGAAATAAAAATGTGTGTTCACATACCTTTGGTGACATGTGGGCAGACATGGCCTTAAAACCCAGAGCTGGAGCCAAGCTCCATGGTATTAAACACATTTTATGTAGGTACTCAGCTCTGTCTGGGTATATGTCCTTGCTGCACCAGGGAACAACTGCACAAAGCAGTTTCTTAAGTGACATTTTAATTGTTATTTAGGCACAGACCCACAAAACCAGCCCACAGAAATAATAATGCCGTATCACGGCAGCTGAAAAAGTCTTCCAAGAAAAAGGGAAAATACTGTACTTTGAAGACATAGTAACTATGACAACTGAGCATATGATACTTGTTTCTCCATCACTGACAAATATTGCATCGTTTTCAGTTTCAGCAGTCAAAAGACCATGGTTTGCCACTTGTTCAAACATGCTGGCATCTCTGTTACACATTATATCATTATAAAAACCCTATTTCACTTGTTTACAGATACTGTAACCAAACCTTTCTATAGATTTGCTTTTGGCTCCCTAACTGTTTTTCATCTAGAAATTGATTGTTTTGGAGGAACTCATGAGTTAAAGACGTTTGAGCATCCTGCTTTTTTTTTTTTTTCTTTTTTCTCATGAAAGACACTAAGCAGTGAGGGGAGAGAACTTGCTGGAAAATAATTGCTTTTATAAGGCATAGCTGAATTACTTTTCTTGGTGAGAGTTATGTAGGGGAGGAAAATAAAACACAGTCAGGACTTCTATATTCATTTGTACAAGCAAAGCTTTTTCAGCTCTGAGCAACATGGTCAGGTCCAGAGCTGAGGCTATTTTGAGAAGAAGGCTTGACCACAGATCTCCTGAAGCTCCTTTCAACCTGAATTTTTTCTGTTAGGACTGAACTGCTACTGATCTAAGCAAATGAATTTGTAGATGTTTTCCAAGCTTGACAGATGGTCTGAGCAGGACACCTTTCTTTAAGAAAATGTTCACCACAAGCATGCACTACTCTGAGGTCATAGGGAGACTTTTGAGAGCAATCTTCTAAGAGAATAAATGAGCCTCTGATGATGGTGGTGTTCTCATCACTTCATGTAACATAAATGGTCAGAAATGGCTGGACCTCATCCTGACAGCTGGGCTGCATCCATCCCAGATGAGCCAAAATCTGCAGCTGAACAGTACCCCTCTTCAATGCTAATAAAAAAATATAAATACACTGTGCAAACACACACACAGATGCACAATGTATACATCTCAAACAGTCCTAAAATTATACCCTTAATCAAGTCTTTAAAATCTCTTTCATGCTGCGCGTCTGCAAATCAGAGCAGCGCTCTTTTGAAGGCTAAAAATAGGAAATTAAAAGTCTGGTCAGGCATCAGGTTTGGATTTGAAGATTTTGCTATGATACCAAAGAGTGACAAAACACACAGCTACAGAAGGTGGAGCTATAATATGAGATCTTTTAAAATATTAGCTGGTAATAGTAAACAAAAATTTGAATTGACAGTATTTAATTTATGTTTATACTTGATTCTAATCTAGTTTCTAAAACTTACTGTCTACTGGGAGAGATGGCATACCGATAGAGAACTAGCTTAATATATACCCTGGTTTTAGAATCTTGTGTAAAGTTAAAAAACCAACCTAGAGTATCTAGTATACTAGTTCCTTGTCATCTCTTAATTTAACAAGTGTAATTGGATAGAACAAAGTGAAAGACAATTGAAATATATTAAAAAATAACAAGCTACTACTTTAAAATATAAAATATGAATAATTTTTATGGTTATAAGGAAGTGCAGTGCCCTGGAAGGTCATGCTACTTTCACAGGCAACACACACATGGCCATGTCTCATTTGGAAATCAGAAGAAATTGGACACAAAAGAATGGTGCAAGTAGGAAATTTCTTTCTGGTCCCTAAAACATATGTAATCTTGAGAGAGAGAATGTGTCCAACTCAACTTTTTTAAAAAGTGGGTGTACTAACCTGCACAGAAGACTAATCAATTGGAATTAGCTGCTGCTAATGCATTAGTAGCAAAATAAAGTTAGGTTTTGCGAAAATTATGATAAATTTCCCCTGATAGATAAATACCACTTATCAAGTGTCTACTATAGAAAGATAAACATGTATTATTTATAAAAATAAGTTTACAAACACAGGCCATTTTCACATGTGGAGCTAAGTTATGTGTACATCTGTACATGCACTGACTTAGGTAAGCAATACTTCAACCTGGGTGAGAACCTTTGGCACATTCTACGTTAATGAAATGGGGCATCTTAGTAATTTTTGCTTAGACATTGGTAGACTAATACATGGGCTCTGTCTGCAGGCTGGGACAAGCAAACTGCAACAATTTTGGCTAAATTAAACCAACACCACCCATTCCTTGGGCATGAATGAAATGGATCTACACAGCAGTCAAAGTGCCCAGGCTTTTCTGAACACACATTACAGAAGTGCCCTGTTTGTTTTATGGCCATGAACCTGCTCAATGGAATCACGTCCGCCCTGAGCTCAGCAGCTTAAAATTCATTCCACACAGCCTGCAGTGCTGACATGGATATGATAAGACAGAGGAACAGAAACACCACTCTGAAGTAACCCAGCTGAACTGCACATGTTCTGACCCTTTTTGAACTCCCCGGAGCCTTTGTTACCTGGCAAATGCAGCTCTAAAACTGCTCTTGTATCTCCAGATCTTTGCTCTTAGCCATGCAGAAGCCTGTTTCTCCCTGGGACTGGCAGTGAGAGAGGTGCTCTCTGAAGGCTTCTAAATGAGTGTGCACACTGAACTCTTACTGAACTGAATTAATTATTAAAGATGCAGATGGAGCTGTCCAAATGATAAGAACAGCTCCTGACGTATCATGATCCAAGCTTTCATTAAACCATTTCAGGCATACTAATGGTTTCCCACTGCTCATTACTTACATGCTCTTTTCTCATAGATATAATAACCCTGGTGCCCAAAGGCATGACAGGCTACAGAAACAGTGAAGTTAAAAAGTTCCTCAGAAGATGCACTGAGGAACTCCATACTTCCCCCTCGTACTTCCCATTCTCATTTCGTGTGAAAATGTGCACAGACGTAAGTACAAATGCTTATAAATTCAGAGAAAAAAAAAACCCTTTAAATTAAAATAGGAAGCAATACTGACAAAAAAGAGTTTATGTGCACTACTATTAAACTGAGAAACAGAAGTGATTTGAGCAACATGTTAAAAACCTTACTAAGGCAAAATTCTCACATGCTACTGACACTAAGTAAGCTACACTACAAATACAGCTCTTTGGTTACAGGGCACATGACATATTGTTTTTCAGCCACTACACTTCTCACACTTCTTCCTCTGGTTTCTCTTGCTTTCTCAGCTGGGACGATTAGAGGGCAAAGCAATTGCCAGAGAAGAATTACTCCCAGGAACTGTGCTGTGATTGCTACCTGCTGTTTCATATTTTCCACATTGGGAATACTGCTCCCAAAAGCCTTCTGCGTCTCAGTCTAAATGATTTGCTGGAGGATAATAATGTCACGGCCAGTAAATAATAGTGAACTATGTCTGTACATGGTCAATATGATTAAATGTCCTTCACCTCCATTCTCACTCTGACCTGGTTATGAGGAAGTGAAAAAGCCATCAGCAAAGCCCAAGGCTTCCCATGTGAAATGTTATTTTAGAGGAAGGGAGAGAAATATAGGTGACTTAGCAAAATACCCCCAGTAGCAATAAAATAAGGAAGTAACCACAAACAAAAAACAAAATTATCACCAGACAACCAGACTTGAGGTGACTTAACTATTGTAGCATGAAACTCAGAACAATTTCCAGAATAATTTCAACAACTGCAAGAAACAACTTCATGTTGAAAAACAGTCTATCATATTAAGCATACCATCTTTCTAAGATTTTCAATTGCAATTGTAGGCTTAATTAAAAAAAGAATCCCCATAGGTCTGAGCTATGATTTAATTTGAATGTATTTAGAATAAACTTTGTACAATTGTTACGGTCTACACCTAAATCTTACAAACACTGTAATTTTTCTAATTCAAGTCATGCACATATAAATTTTGGCATCTATGCCCATGTCTCTGAAAATATGCCAGTGAACTCTAACAACCTCTGCATTCCACAACTATCTTTTCTTAAGTGACCACTCTTCAAATAGTTTTTGATATAAATAGAGTAAATGCAAACCAAAACATTGTCCAGGCAAATTTTTTAGTAGAAATTTCCATAATCAAAGTATCAGTTTGTACTACAAGTACAAAAAGTGCTGAAATAATATGTCTGGCACACAGACCTATAAAAGTCAAAGAAATTTCAAAAGTATGCCTGATGCATGTGCTTCACACTGAAAAAATATTTCTGAATATGGAAAAATACAATTCCTGAATTTGGAAATTCAAGTGAACTGAATTCTGTTAACATTTCACAACTCTGCTAGTGTTAAAGGGCAGGAAAACATGCAACTATTTAAGATTTCAAAAGCATGACAACAAATTAATTAATCTCTCCAAACTACTAGCAATTATGAGAAAAGGCCTCTATGTACATAGGCAGCCTTCTACAATATTTCCCAAGTAAAGCCATGCTTTAAAGACACACAGCTAGCAGAGAAAACCAAGGTGAGTCAAAATGCACATCTTGCATGTGCTCACAAATTCCTCCACTGTGTAGTGCTGGTATTGTTAGTGTGAAATAAATGGGAGAAGTTCTCTCCCTGGGTTGACACCTGACTCCTTTTTACCTGGAAGTGCTCAGAGAACTGGCAATATTCTGTGCTGAGGGGACACTGAGGCTCTGGGTGCACAGATGGGTGCAGGCACACAGGGACTTCAGCAATGAATGTGCACAGGCTTTCTACTGGTTACAGAACAGCCCCTTATTTATACTAAGGCAGAGGATCTTCTCTGTCTCACAGGCACTACATGTAACACAAATACACACAGAAGTAGGCATGGAAAAATGTGCATATGCAAATACACATACAAATACTGTGTAAGTGTAATGGAACATAAAATTTATTTAATTATCCAATGCATTAGAATACCTTTTTCAGATAATTATGTTGGATAATTAGCAGTTAAATTCTAAAATGAGTACAGTAGTGACTCAATTGAAAGCAATAATAATGGTTCCCTTTAAAAAAGCCCTGTGTTTAGTACTTCATTGATCTTTCATATGACTACACATGTCAATATGACCTTCAGAATTCAAGCCATTAGGAAAAAATGGCCATGCTGAAGTGCCACCACAGCTTTGACAAGTAATCATTTGGTCAGCACTCTTTAAAGATTTGTACATATCTATATAACCATTAGTCACATTACAAATTGTTTATAAGCTTTTTCATGGAATGTCTTGTGAATAAGGATGGCATTGAATGAAATTTTAAAACTTTTTAATCTCCTGCAAGGCAACCTAAAAACAAAGGAAAAAAACAAAGTTCTTACCAGAATAATAAAGGTAACAGGTCCAATGAAACTCCAGATAAAATAGTTATCTACGTGCAGCCAGCAGCTATTATGGAAAAAAGAGAATGAAAAGTGAAAAGCTGCATTAGCACCTCAGTCCAATAAATGGAAAGTGCAAAAATACTTTTTAGAGGTAACACTTTGCCAGTAAACAATGATGAACACTGCACAAGTACCACTTATTCCATGGACAATACCTAACCTGAAACTCTGCTAATGAATTCTGAGCAATAATATGACTGAACCTGAAACTACATCATCAGGAGAAACAAAACCAAAACAAGCTCTCCTTTCAGTCAAAAGGTTTGGTGACAGGTGCTATCATGGACTAATGAAACTAACGTCAGTAAATAATTTTTGCAGGCTTCTCATGTGATTTTCAAAGTCTGCTTTTAACTTTATATCATATGTTAAGTGCTCAAGCCTGAGGAATATGAGACAGAAAATGTTCAGATGCCACGTTTTGCTGAGTAACAATATGGTATAAATAAAATGCCCCAGCTGGGAGTTGAAATGTAGAGAAAGAATACATAAGATACCAGACTAAATGACGTATAAACCTATTAGGGCCAACTTCACTTAGCAATTCTTTTTTCATACAGCCCAGTTCCCTGCTGAATTCTCTTATTTGTCTTTCATCAGTAGCAAAATCAAGCAGCTTTTCTGTAGTCAACAGTTATCTTTCCATTTTGTAACTAATTTCATCAAAGGACAAAATAAACACTACTGAAAGGCAAATTCATGTCCTCCAGCAACTCAAATCCTCAGAAATGTTTTCTGTCTACCTTCTGTCACTTCCTATATACATCTGTATTTTTTGTAAATAAAAGGCAGTGGCTCATTTGAATCCCACTCTACTTGCCTGATATTATCAAAATAAAACATTTAGGTTGTAATATTGTACTGTCATAATTCAGGATGAGAGCTAGCTAGAGGGACAGCTGAACAAAGAGATCTAATGAAGCATTAGCTTAAAACTGGATGGTTAGGATTGTCAGGTACTTTAAGCTGAGAAATTTTGCTTAATATACATCCGAGGACAAAAAGTTATTTACTTTTTCAATTTGTTTCAGGTCAATCTTTTGTGCTAAAAGAAAGACCATAATTTAGAATTGGTCTCTCTAGAGTACAAATCCCCTGAACCTAGAGAATTACAAAAGACTTGATTGTAATTTGTGCACAGCATTGCCATTCTCTTACCAATAAAGCTTTCAGATGGTATTTTAGTCTGTCAGGGACCCTCTGACAGCTAATAGGCTTTAAAAAATTATTCACTTGAAAAACACTCAGGTCACTTGCAATTACTTACGCTTTCTCTGTTCCGTAGCTCTTATAGTCAATAGCTGCTGAGACACCAACTACTGTAGCAGGGAAGAGGTAGCCAGCAACATAATAGTACTTCTTTCTAGAATATTCACTTTCAAATACTTCAACTAACATTAGATAAAGCTGCACTCCTTCTAGACACATCCAGGCAAAGGCTGCCAGGAAGAAAAAGTGTAAGAGACCTGCAAAAACCGGACATGCAATCTGCAAAGAAAGAGAGAGATGGAAATGTAAACCACAAAACCTTCACATAATCATTACCTCTCCAACTGAACAGTGTTATAGAACAGCAGATAGCTCTATTAGAAACCTTTCACAAATTCAGGAGCATCTTCCTACCTAAAAACATACTCTGTACATTTGAAAACACCAATATGTGCCCAGTAGCCACAGAAAGTGAATTAGCTGAAGAGTGGGAATGAAGACAAGGAAATTGCACCCTCATCTCCCAGTCATGAATGTCAGAGTGGACTTCTTAATTTTAAAAGCAACTTCTTAATTTTGAGACTGATATGGTTTTAGGACTTACAGTTTAGATAATCCTAAACATGAACAGTTGGCTCTCTATGCATAGTGACACTACATATTTAAAATTATGTAATGTCTGCTCATAAATTTTTGTTTGCTGTAATATGGAAATTTCTACTGTTGTAACAGAAATCGGTCTGAATTTCCTCCCCATTGGCCAATTCTGGATGAAACTATGCTAGATTATTAGTTTCGACTGAATCAATCACATCACAATTAATTTTACTATAACTACCAAAATACCTGCTTGAATGTTAAGTGTAAAAAATGTGTATACATACAGAAAAGGCTTTGTACTAATATATATAAAAATGTAGTCAATACCTGTTAAGACATTTGAATATATATAGAAAACATATATATGTTCCTAATAGTCAACATTCAATTTTATCTCATCTTTCAAAAGTCTAACCACCTGCTTCGTTAATAGTCAGTGTTTCTCAACTGAAAATGAAAAGCGTATTTTGGATGGATGTAAATACTATGTATGAATACATCTATCTTATTTTCATGCTGAGCTTTTATTTCAGCCTTGCTGTGTTAGAGTGCTGAAAACTTGTCAGTGTTGTCATGTTTTAACTCAAATCCATTTCAGTCAGTCATTTCACAGAACAAGAGCAGTACACAGAGAGAAAACTTACCTTGTACTCTGTCTTATCGATGCCTATGAGGAAAATGAACTCAGCAATGAATAGGTTGATACAAAGGTTCTTGTGAATAGTGTTACGATCACTTTGCAGGCCACGGAAAAAACAGAATGTGAAGATGCAGATGGCCAGGCAAACAAGAGAGATGACAATTCCCACCCAGGTGATGACAGTGAGGAGCAATTCGTGCACTCCATCTTTGTACTAGAAATAACCAAGAATGGAGAAAATTAATGTGACTCTTTATGAGTATAAACAAAAACCTATTTTCACAGGTATCCAGCAAAGTTACTTGTTCATTACATGAGATGGGCAAAATGTACTCAGTAATTTCTCAGGCTCAGGTCAGCTTCCCAGAAGAGGAAGATCAGGGTAAGTAGAAGAGGAGCAGGTCTGAGAGAAAAATGTGACTATTTTATCCAGATCAGATAGCATTTTTACTTTTCCTATAGCTCACTGCAGACTGGCTGGAAATATGGGCAGAGAAACACAACATTTTTCAGGTACCACTAGGCCCTGATGAAAGGAGAGAGGAGAGTTTTCCCTGGGACTTCCTATGAGGGCACATGTTCTTTCCCACAGACCTGCAACTCCACAGCAGAGAAGAAAGCAATGTTTTACACACTGATCAGGACAAAATGCAGAATATGCTGCACATGTAATTCTGGCTTCAATCTCATGTTCAGCTAAAGGACATTCCTTGCTTCAGTTCTTTGCAGTGACCTTTTCAAATACAATGGCTTTAAGAGAAGTCCCATATCCCTGCAAATATTGCATGCTCTGGGCCTGCTGACATGCAGCAAGTGCTTTAAATAGACAACAAAATGTCTGACTATGAAGAAGTGTTTAAACAATCATATGGAAATTCCTTGACCTTCCTCACCAAGGAGAGCTGGCACTTGGGCTTCCAGGGAACAGCCTGCACAGCTGTCTCAACAGACACTCCATCTGTACTGAGGGAGAGTCTATAAAATGGTTATAAGGTTGGTCAGTAACTTTAAAATACGGCTTGTAGAAAACCCTTGTCCTTTCTTGCCTTCTCTTCCCTTGCAACTTTATGGATGAAGAAGAAAAGTGCTAAAGAAAGCAAATTGCTTTGGAAAGAGTGGGTAGGATCTATAAATACTAAAGAAACTCCCAACGATTTTGGATCTTGCCAAAAATTTAAAGCTAAGTCTTTTAAGTTTGTTCCCTGCTGACGGGTGGAAACATCGTTACCTACCACGATTTCCCGCCGAGCCATGAGAATTGCAAAGTTGGTGAGGTGACTGCAAGCACACGTGGTATGAGTTTTATTTGTGTCAACCAGTTTGCAGCCTTGAGTTGACCAGTATCCCATCATAGTCCTCTCTGAGTAGTTCCAGAAGGAACAATTTGCATTGAAATAATTGTCAGGCTAGGAGACAAAAGGATAACATAAAATGAGGATTTTACACACTAAGATGGCAATAACAACTGTTTAATATGTGTAAAGAGCAATTTAGATTAAACTTTGCATGTTTTGGACAATAAAGGTTTTCATGGGCAAAACTATGGACTATGTTGCACAAAGAAGACACCTAGTTTAAAAAGGACTTTATGGTCTGAAGCACTCTGAAGTGTAGTCTCAATTACTGCAGACCCAATTTTAAACAATTACAATTTTTATGCATGGATGGTACATTATAGCTATTTTTGCTTTCTGGAAAGTTAGGACTGTGAATTTATTCTGGAGATACTTTCTCCTGTAATTGACAATTTGAAAATAGGATTTTTTTACTTTGATTCTCACCTTTGGTCAGGCCAAAGTCAAGTGAACAGATATCACAAAAAAGTTCACTCCTCAATGCTTATCTACTTTGATGAAAAACAATCCAACCAGATTTATAAAAACAGGCAAACTAAAGGAAAATCTAACCATATTTTCTCTATCACAGTAGTGATTGTTTACTTTCCCCACGTGAGACATGGAAAAAGAAAGGGCCAAACTTAAGAGTAACGAAACATCAAATAAAATATCACAAAGAAAATATACATAAATTCAAAGTATAACAAACCAAGATACCATACTTTATTCTTTGCTGAATAAATGCAATTTGAACAATTTGATTAAGCTTCTATAATTTGGTCCAAAATTATTGTAAAAAGGTAAAGTGCCAATAAAACTTACATCAAACCATCAAGAATCTAAACAGTTATTTTCTACCCTTCTACTAAGGTAAGAGTTAATTTTCAGTTAGAAACAAATTAGTCATTTACATTTTCCTGTTGATTACTGAATTAGCTTTCATTAAGGCTACACTTAAGTTCTAATAATCACTGAACCCAGGCTCATTTAATTTTATGTTCACAGACTTAACTCGCGTCTCTGACCTAGCCGAACGTTTAAAATCCAAACGGAGGAAAAAAAAAAGAGACAAAAAGGTTGTTTTTCTGCGTGGCTTTTCTCTGTTGCTGATTTTGTGACCCTCCCATTAACTCCTCAGCACAACTCACATCGATGTGCTCCAGGGTGAAGTGCACGGGGTCGGTCAGGTACACCCTGCTCGACTCCTTGTTGATGGAGGCGGCGATGACGTGCGAGTTGACGGCGATCGTGCTGTTCTGCCCCGCCAGGTCAGCACCCAGCTTTATGGTGGCGTTCTCCGTGCTGAGGAAACGACCCAGACTTTTGTAAATAATGAAAACCAGCTTGGCCAGTCCTACAAAAAGAAAAAAAAAGCCCGTCGTTGTAGGGGAGGAAGAATAGGAATGCCCTATGGATATGATTGCCCAGCAAAAGATGCTGAGAATATAGAAACTGTAGGTGAGATTGAAATGAAAGCTGTGTTCGACTGGAGAACAGCAATATGGATGCCTGAAGGTCTTCTCCCTTTATTAAGATAATGCCAGTTGCTGCAAATACCAAAGAGCCAGCAGAGACCCCCTCCTGGCATGACAGGAAGGGTCCAAGA
>JANRGV010000120.1:12866594-12882984 GCA_024734035.1 Alethe castanea | reverse complement strand
ATGGTAATGTAGCAATTCCTATAGGTTGTATGTAAATGTTAGAGAATTTGTATCTTGTACTAGATTGGTTAGTGAAAGAGTAGAATATTCAACACAGAAGGAGATTTAAGACTCTGTAAAAGGAGCCCATGCTCTCTTGCTGTCACACCCTCGGACACCCTCTCACTCCCTTGCTCTTGTCACTGCACCCCTTACCCTTGCTTTACCCCCTTTGTCATCTCACTCCTCTGGGCCTGCTTTGAGCAGTGTCTGGCAGCTCCCAGCTCAGCCCTTTTCACCCATGCCCAATGTAAAAAACTGCAAACTTCAAGCCCAGAATACAGAGAGTGCCTGAGTGTGTCCTGAGCACCGTCCACCACCAGCTCCCACACATCACCACACCACAGAGCTCTGCAGAAAGACAGCGACCTGCACTCTGCTGACAACTAAACATCAATAAACTGAGAGGCATTTTCAGGCCATGGATTTGAAGAAAAATGACCAGATAGCCATGAACATCAAGAAGAAGCCACAGAGCAGCTTTGCAGTGTTTTGTTTTGATGTTTTAAGCAGGGAAGGCAGGTTTTATGGAAGTTAATGGAGTCCCACTGCTCACCATTCCTGCTGTTCTGTTTCATGGTTCGTGCTGAGAGCTGAATCCAGTTCCCTCCTTTACCAGCCTGAGGAAATCGCAAGTCCTGCACCTGGCCCTCAGTAGAAAGCACTGCAACATCCAAAACTAAGCAGACCAGAGGAAAAAAAAAGAGTGTTAAAAAAGGAGAATGCAGAGAAAGTCTCTTGGCCAGATTACAATATGCCAGACGATAGCTTTTCCCCCCAGTCTTTATTTAGTTTACTCACACAGCTGCCTGTAAGGCAGATTTGTACTGCATGCTTCAATCACCCAGACTTAGCTTAACTAAATCTAATGCACGCTGCTAAAATGACAGCACTCTAGTAGTGATAACATGACATCAACCCTTGTTCAAATTTCTGCCCACAAAATATCCATTTAAAGACACTACACACATATTGCAAAAAATGTTAGTTTTGAAGATCTTAATGTCTATGCAGTATCCTCTGCTGACAAATTTAGAACTTTAAGTATTGACTCAGATATAAAGAGTTTTTTAAACAGTCAGCAAAGCATACCTAAGTATACTCATGCCATGTATTTAGCTAAATCAGTATACACAGCTGAAAATTATTTCCAATGTTTTTTTTCACATCTAATTCTGTATACTTACATAAACCATTTTATTAGTTCTGCTAATAAACATTTAAATTGAAAAATCAGATGCCACTCAGCTGCACCTAAGTATTACTTTTATAACACATTGTATATCGGGCAACTTTCATGGGATTACCCCGAATGCTGGATTTCCTTGGATAGATAAAATCACATAGGTGAGAGTGGACAATTGGTTGACAAAATCTATGCTATATTAAACCAGTCTAGCAACAAGTCTGAACTACAGACTGACAAAAGGTATGAAATTAGGAAATCACTTCTCCAAGCCATATGTGCACTAGGAATTCAGTCTTGCATGGCATCAGGAAAGTGTTATTATGACATGAAGACAGCTTATCACAAGGAGTAATATTCAGTGTCTACTCATCTCCATGGAACTGCTTGTGTACACCCAAAGGCAGATCTGTGATTCTACCCACATTCCTTCAAAACAACTGGTGCAGTTCCTTTGATAACAGACTGTGAGACTTTTCCCCAGTATCTTCCTACTCAATTAAAAACCAGGCAGAATCACCTTCTACAGCTACAAATTTGCAGACACTGAAACGTGAAATGCTCATTTCTGCAGCCTATTCCAAGTCTCAATCTTGGTACCTTGCATATTAGCAGACTTTCAGGTTCCTTGTACCTCACTGAGACTACATTAATCTCTGTATTAAAATAAGGAATTTTAATTTTATGCACAGCAATGATTTTTGCTTTTACACATCCTGCGCAACAATATTTGCACATCTCTAATACCAAACCCCTTCATTTCTCTGTCACCACTTAAATTCTAAATTAGGCTCCAACTATCTTCAGCTATTTTGCAGTCTCTGGAGCATAGCTATTCTGCATTATGGGAGATGTAGTTCACTGAACACATTTTTACCTGAAGGCAGTCATGTTTAATATAAACATTTGGCCTACGCTGAGTGCCTAAAATATTTAACTGGCACAGTATATTGCAAAAAAAGAAGTAATTTAAATTCATTAGAGATAGTTCATATTTAACAGAAAAGTATTTTCTGCAGCTCTACAGTTACCTCAAAAAAATCCATACTCTGCCTTTTAAGCACTCTTCATATCCACGCGTTCAGCTAATGATTTTGCAGTGATAAATCAACTTTGTAGCATCAACTACTTTCCATTTTATAATGTACTAATGGCACTAAAGAAGTAGGATAATTTCAAAGAACCAAACAAGAAAAGTGTGTTTTCCCTGCTTTGGAGCACTCACCTTTCCATCAAACATTGCACAGCTCAGCCTTCAGAAAATATGTTGCTATCTGGAGCACTTTTTCCTCCTTTTGTGTAAAGCAATATACAGCACTTTAACTCATGCTTGAAAAGAAGTTTACTTACCAATATTTTCTGTGGGCATTGAGACTCTGCTTGGTTCTACAAGATTGTCAGCCAAGACAAAAGCTCCTTCTTCCAATGTATCAAGTAACATCGTGGCTGCGTGGGCTTGTTCTGAAGAATTCATGTCCTTCCAGGACTCCAGAGCTTCAGGCCGGAGCAAGTTGTCCACTGTATCCACAACTGCCTGCATTCATTAGAAAACTATCATTAGGTCTGAAGCCCTAGGCAGCTGGGGAAAATTCCCAGTGTTATTTAGTGACAATTATAATACTTAGCTGTCAGAATGATTTACTGTGATTTAATGGCACAAGAACACTTTTTTCAACATTAAGCTATTTTCCATCTGCTTGTTGGATTAGCATGATAGAAGCGCAGCTAGCCACTAGCATTGTGTGGTCTCTAAGCAGTAAACATGCAAATTTGACTTGCTTTGTATCAGATATAAGCATGGTATTATTAATGTGCTGAAAAATGTAAAAATAAAAGCCAGAAGTCTTGCCTGAAGCTTTCATCTCAATGTCAAAATGTATAACTTCTATTTAAAAATACTAATGCCAAAATTAGCACTCCACAGTTTAGGCTAAAATGACAATAATACTCCTCTGGAAACTGAGCCCCACTAGTGCAGCCATGGCACTATAAACTACTTGTCTATGACAAACAGACCTTCTTCATTACAGGAGGCATGAAATGAAGCTGACTCAGTGGATATAAATTAGCTCTGGCCACTCTCACTCCCCCTCCTGTTCCTGTACCTGTCCATAGATACTTAGAAGGATTACCAACTCCCATTCCTGCACAAAGGTCAGTCAGAAAAGGAAATCAATAGAGCAAACAAGATGTCCACTGACCGTTCCTGTTATCAGTGATGGCAAAACTGTAAAGCTGGATAAATGCTGCTATTTTTTAAAGTTTTACTTGTATCAACTCTATCATCATGCTTTAAGGTTCACTGAGCTGCATATAAGGTAATAATAAACAAGGAAGAAGAGTAATTCAGTGACATGATTACATTATTTTACAAAATAATCCAATCAGAGTAATCAGGTAATCAATTGAAGGCAGGCTTTTACATTAATGCATAACGTTGCTGTGCACTGAGTGTGCTGTGCATTGAGTACACCAGGCACTGCTGCAACACCCTGTTTACTCTGTCCCATTTCTCTATTCCTAATGTGTCATTAAGCATATATATAATTTGTTTGATCAATTTAAAAGCATTGGAAATGGAAACAGAACACATTACACAAACAGAAAGATGTCAGTCTGCAGTACAATATTGTGCAAACAAATGAATGGGAAAACTTGGTCAAGGCTATTGTCAGAGCAAGATTAATTAGCCTAATCCATTTTAATATCCTCTTTTTGTCTGCATTGTGAGCCACCACGACCTTCCTGGCAGGTGGAAGATACTTCGAAGTGGCATTAAAGCCTTTTTTCTTTCTCTAATGGGAGACAGAATAGTCAAAATGCTCACAGTGATACTGCTGCAGCCATTAACTAGAGTGGAACAGAAATTGGTCTGCAGAGGCCAGATTCATTAGTCACTAAGAAATACAGATTGGAGCCTCTAATCTGAGGTACAAATGAATTCTCTGTCACAAAGTGGGAACTTGCTTCATTTGCATAGTGTAAGTCAGCTTTTGATTTGTAATTTCAAGAGGTTTATTAGTCTTATCTAAGCAAAGAAGCCCATTTGAGACCTACAGAAAATGACACCAGCTGGAAATTAAGGTTCTGCTCTGGCTTCTCATGTATCACCATACAGCACTGACAGTATGCATTCATTGATACAATATGCTTTTCGTGTATTATGGGATAATCTAACTCTGCATTTTCCTTGTGGAAAATCATCACCTGCCCATTCATATTTTGGAAGTGCTTCTCCTCTCAGACAGAGGCAAATGGGTGGGAAAAACCCCACAGCCCCTGTGACAACACAGCTCTTGGAGCAGTCCTGTTACTGCACTTCTCACCCATCCTGTTTACTAATGAAAAGGCACCAGGAAAACCCACTCTACCCAAACCACATCTGCTGGATTACCCTTTACTATTAAAGAATATTTTCTAAGAAAAACCTATTACAATTATTATTACTTGAGAAATTAATTTCTCTCCAGATCTTTGTCTTTTTTTTGTCAAATTTCTATATAACTGGACATCTCCCATCCACTTTCAAGGCTTTAGGATAAAAGACAGAAGTGCCCTGTACAGAGAAATCTCTTTTCAGTAAGAGTCTGAATTTTTTTATTTTGTTGTAAAGTAGTTAAAAATTCTTTCCAAAAACAATTCTTTCATTTCATCTCAGAGGGTATAAAAAATCAGTATTTTAAAATAAGTTTTGAAAAAATGTGCAATAAAATCTTTTCAGAGCCAGACATGTGTGTTCTAGGACTTTTATCTCCCCTTCATAGGGGTGAGGTGGCATTACTGGCATTGTACTGCAGAAAAGGAGCTGGCCACTACAGACAACTTTTCTACAACTGATGAAAGGAACTGGAAATCAGGCAGCAATGTGGGACACGCCTTCTATACAGCCTGGTTAACGGGACATGTGGCAGACATTTTACTAGTGAGGTTAGAGAAATGTTTGTCTTTGCATTGTATCTTCAAGTCACTGAATTGCAACAATTCTTAAAACTGTAAGAAAGAGTGATTTTACTAGGCATAAGAATACACACAAAGCAAGCTATATAATGTACATTTTCCTCGCAAGCAAATTAACTCTGAACAGTCTTTGATATAAAATTCTGCCAAGGTGAACTCATTTCTTTGAGCTGCAAGCTTTTTCCCCCTACCCAAAATTTTATTACAAGAGAGGTATTACTTCCAATTCAGCTAATAATGCCTTCTGCTCTTTTAGTTTTGAACAAGTTAAGGTACAAGAGGTATGAACTTTGCTTGTTTCTTTTTTCTGAGTGTTATACCTGTGCACAGCCAACATTTGTAAAGTTGATATGGGGCACAATACACATTTATCAAAGACTGAAATACATAGGATCATGCAGCAAGATGATAAAGCGTGGCAGGTTGCTGAAGCAGGGAGAAAGCAGGGTGACAGCACAGGAGATATACCTTAAGGTAAGCCCTGCACGTCTTCTCTCGTTTTTGGAGCTTTTTAATAAGGAGAAAGAAAATCAGAAGTTAGAAAGATTCTGGAAAACTTCAGAAAGAGAAAAAAAAATACTCTGGTGTTTCAAATCCTAATTTTGAATGATAGCCTGGACATTAATCTAGTTTCTGTCCACGATGACTACAAAAGAACATCACACAGGAAATGTTTTTTCCCAACTGTGGTTTAAGCCCAGCTGGCAACCAAGCACCACACAGCCACTTGCTCATTTGCTCACCAGCAGGACTGGGGAAAGAATCACAAGGGTAAAACTGAGAAAATCCATGAGTTGAGATAAATACAGTTCAATAGGTAAAACAAAAGCCATGCATGAAAATAAAATGACCCAGGGGATTAATTCACTGCTTCCCATGGGTAGGCAGGTGTTCAGCCATTCCCAGCAAAGCCAAGCCAAGTAACATGTAAGGGTTACTTGGGAAGAAAAACACCATAACTTCAAAGTCCCACACTTCTTCCTAATTCCCATCAGCTTTATATGCTGAATATGATGTCACACGGTCTGGAATACCCCTTTGGTCAGTTGGGCTGAGGCCTCAGCTGTGTTCCCTCCCAAATTCCCATGCACTTCCAAATTCTTTGTCAGTGTGGCAGTACAAAAAGAAGAAAACGCTGTGAAATTGCTGCTCAGCATTACAAAAACATCTTTATACTATCAAAGATATGGAAGATATATTTCAGCACAAATCCAAAATATAGCCCCATACTAGCCACTGTGAAGAAAATTAACTCTACCCCAGCCAAAAGCAGCACAGCAACCTTTACTCAGGTGTCTAGATATCTTTTGCCCAAATGGTGGGATCTGTATGAAAAGGTCAAAGGAAAAAAATCCGTGTGTGGGCACTTGATCTGTCTCTGGGAGAATTATTTTAAGGGCATCCAGGGACTGTAAATAAAACTATTGCCAAAAAACCAGAGAAGTGCATGGATCTCTTTCCAAAGGAGGATGAAAAAATATTTCATTTGTGGCTTGCTGACTAGGCTCATGCAAGGAAGAGGCTGAGAAATACAGCATTTCCTCTGAGAAAAAGAGGAAAGGTAATAACACTGTAATTTGTATTTAAACCACAAAGACACATTTTCTCTGAAATGTTTCTTGGAACATGTTTCCAGAGAAAACATTAATTCACATTTTAGATATGTGTAGTAAGGCATTTTTATAAAGATCAATTGTAAGTCATGCTGGTGTCTTTAGAAGTCTAAGAAAATGCTATTATTCTGCAGGAAGTCGGATTAAAATAAAACCCAGCACCTATGCAGAACTCCACTGATTTTATTACATGTTCAGGGTTAAAAGAATCACTGGATAAACATGCTGATTTGTTACAGAATTTCTGAGAGCTAATACTCATTTCCCTCACACTAGTTATAATGCATTCCAGATTTTAATATGGGACACAGCTATTATTTTAGGACCAGTCAGCTATTGAATTATATCTTACTCCCTAAAGAAGGTAATTACAACTTTCCACTGTGTATTTACTGCTGTTTTCTCTCATATGCTTATTCCAGAACTATACACATGCAGGAACAAAGTATAGATTAATATTTCTGCAAGGAAAAAAGAACACCAAACCCAAGAGCAATTGTTATGCAGCAGGAGGAGGTGATGGGAGGTGTGTACCTTGTTATAACTCCTTCCAGCAGAGTCTTTTTCACTGGGCCGCAGTTCCTGAAGCTGAGCATCCAAAATGTCCACGAGCTGTTCCATCAGCCTCACTGATGAGCTCACATCTCCAGCAAAGACTGGTCCTTTGGTGTGTTTAGCCAGTTCATTGGCCAGACTAGCAGCATTTTCTCCACTTCTGATCTGGAATGACAGTTTATATTATCTCAGCAGGGTCCCTTGTTCTGCTTGCGGCTCCAAATTCCAATTCCCCATGTACCTTTGTTGTGGTGAAATAACCATTTGCACATACATTCAAATCTGTAACTAATTGAGACCAATAACGTCCTCTTTATCTCAGAAGATTAAAGGTTCTTAGATCCGTGACACACAAAAGCAGTTCTTCACAGCCATCAAAACCAGAAATCTGAGTGGGACTTTTGGGCTCGATTTTCTATTCATCCTCACTTTTATTTTACTGCCATTATCAGACAGAAAGAAATCTGTTTGTTCATACCAGTGCTTGAGGCATTTGAAAGTCAAGTAGCCTTGTACTGACAACAAATCATCCAGTTTTCATAAACTTTGTAAATCTCAGTAGGGAAGGAAAACACAGAAAATGGTTCTGTGGTCTAATCATACTGTTATCAATGCACTCAGACAAAAATCTATTTATTACAGGGCAAGTTTTACTGAACAAAAGATACCCCTTGCTGTATACCACAAGTTTTGCTGTGTGTTGTACAAATATTGCTTTTGGTTTTTGAAAACAAGCAAAACTACTTTGCTTTAAATAGTGATGAGAGCATGTAATCAAAAATTCAACATAAGAATTTAGAGAGGGCATACTAAAACACACATAAGAACCTAACTGTTGGCCAATGCTTTGCAAATGAAGTACACATAACTCCTACTTTTAATGAACACAGAGTAATAAAGGCAACTTCAACAACTGAAATATTAATGCTCAGAGTTCAAATCTTTAATCACCAGTGTAAGCCAGATTAAAAGGTTTCAACCAACCTTCTGAGCCAGCTGATTTACCCAGTGTGAGGTACAGTTGCTAAGATCAGGGCCTTTGGGGTTCCACATTCCTGTTAAGACCACACAGAGATACGAGGCAGTTCCTACAACAGATGTAGAAAACTACAGTGAAATTTTTCTGCATGCATTCAGGAAATTGTCTACACTGTGCTCCTAAACAACATTCAATTCTGAATGCTGCTAATGGCAGTGCTTGACAATAATTGACAAAAACGTGAGGAAATAATGTAGATTACAAAGAGCAATTTAAAAAGTCAGTGAAAAGTACCAGACGTTTTCTGCAAACAAACAAAAAGCCCTTGATTTTTCCTGGAGCTCGTCCAGAGGGGAGTTCATGATGAGAAAGGCAGCTGTAAACATATTTCACAACAGTCCTCAAGCAATGCCCTAAAATTTGACCTGGATTCACAGAAGTGCAAGCGCAAGGTAATTCTGTGGCTACGCTCAAGTGACGTTTGCAGATTATAACTTGACCATTGCCTGGAGATACTGCACTCTCTGGGTGCCAAAAAATCATGTGACAGACAGCTTGAGATTAAAAAATATTCATCATGAGAGAGCTGCACATTGCTTTTGAAATGTCTGCTTGAAATTAAGGTATTTTTAAAGGCAATACCTCGTGTTCCTTTGGGGCAAGGGCGCTCAACCATCATTCCTCTCTGTGTTTGAGGCCAGCTAATCCCCCTGGCCTCAGTGGGTTCACAGAATCTCTCTGGCAGAGGGAAGAAACTTGTCACGGGAGGGATTTTGGTTGTGGAAATGGGGGGTGGTGGTTTGGGTCCTCTGCTGCCTTCCTTTGTTCCTCCAGCTGATGTTGTGCTTACGGGACCTCTCTGTGACGTGGTGCTTGTGGTTGACACCGTGGTTTTGTAAAGCTCTGCTGAAGAAGTTATTGTCACTGCTGTGGTAGGCACTGCACAGGGAAAAATCAAAGTAATAATAAAGTAAATTACTTCAGAATTATATATTAAAAAAAGTTATTTAAAAGATATTTATGTAGCTTTCAAGGATTCTCTGGTGTCTCCTTTCCTTTATCTTAATATAACTCTTACTGCTATTCTGGGTGCTTAAGATATAACTTTGATACTTTCCTGGTTTTTTTTGTTTGTTTGTTTTTTTTTTTACTCAAAGCTCATACTGTTGTGACGTCTCAGCACATTCTCCAAATAATCTCTTCTGTAATAAAAATTGATAGCTACATTTCTAAAAGCTGAAAGGCATACTGGTGAGTTATCAGTACATAACAAACACGCTCAAAGCAATTAAAGATTACTTAATCACATTTGCAGCAGGAACAACTAAATAGATAGAATCATTTGAATCAGTGTGCCATGAACAATGCAGTCCAGCTTTAACAGCAAAGGCAGTAGGCTGCAACTAACGAGAATGTTTTTGAAAAACAGAACCCAAAACTTCAAGTCACCCAGTACACACCTTCCAGAGCAATAATTTTGCTAACATCTTCCTGCCCAGCAGTCATTCTGCTTGAGAGAGCTGCAAGCCCAACTAGCTCCAAGCAGAGGCAGCACCCAGCAGGTACATACATGGAGCACTCTTTGAACATTTGACATCCTTTTTTGAAAAAGCAGCTATGAAGACACAGCTCCTACAAGCCAGTGGCAAGCAGTGAGTTTTCATCTTTTATGAAGCACCAGGGCAGGCTGAGGGCAAATCCTTCCTGCTCAGGATGTGCAGCTGCT
The DNA here is from genome assembly GCA_024734035.1 of Alethe castanea. Taxonomy (NCBI): domain Eukaryota; kingdom Metazoa; phylum Chordata; class Aves; order Passeriformes; family Muscicapidae; genus Alethe; species Alethe castanea. Next base: position 12,872,929 of record JANRGV010000120.1, on the reverse strand, counting down.
CCTGCCACTGACCCACAGCTGGAGCTGCTGGGGTTCAGCCCAAGCCATGCTGGGGTTCTCAGACTTTGGAGAGATAATATAAGTTAATGCTAGTGGGGTCTGGAATGGCTGTGCAACACCTTCACATGTATACTGAGAAACAGTGCAAGTGAGCAAAGCAATTGTCACAGTTATTGTTATTTCCAAATATTCATTAGAGTTCAAAATGCTTTACAGGCACAGAAAAGTACAGATGCTTGTGTTGAGAAGAAATAAACTCATGAAAAATATTTTTGGTTTTTTGTTTTCTCTTTTTTATCCTGTTCTGCTAGGCCCTTGAACTCTGACTTTCTGGACAATGCAGATTCTCTAAACAAAACCATAAATAAAATAAAACCAAAAGAAGAGCAGTCTCACTTTTTTCAGCAGTTGTTTTGTAAGTTAGTGTTTTGCATAGTATTAAATTTCAGCAGTTTGGCAAAAAACAGTTTTCTCAAAACTCTTTTTCAATTAAGTTTCACTTATATTAGAGGTTTAGAATATTATATTTTTTTAATATTTTCACATGAATTTAGGTTGAAGCTTTGAGCATCATGATCTGTTTTTCAAGACTAAAGGCAAAGATGTTCCTATCATCCCTCTCCTGCTCCCAAACCTTTGCAGAGCCTGTCTTCAGTCTCATCATTGGCTGCTTGGACACAGCCTGTGTAATTGTGCTGAACTTGTGGTGTAGCCAGCTACTACTGAAACCCTCAGATCTGTTCTGCAAGTGCTTGCCTGACATCTTGTGAAAATGCTCCAATTTGCTTTTGATTACAATGCATCCAGCCTTCTAGTGCTTCCCCAATTAACATTTGTCAAGAGCATTTGCAATCACTTGCACAAGTGTCAGGCAAGTGCTGAATCAGGTCCTGGGAACAGGGAGCTCGTGGGGATGGAGAATGATGCAGGGGACAACCAATTATTATGACCCATCCCCTAATACACTCTGCTAATTAATACATATTTAAACATCAAAATGTGTATTAGCATTAGAGCAATTACTACTCCAACCCTGTAATGTTTAGGACAGTTTTGTCTCAGGAGAAAAATATCAGTGTCAGAATTCATAAAACACTTCAAAATTCAGCAGTGAGGTAACAATTTTCAGAAGATATTTGGTGTTGCACCCTAAGCTAGAATAAATCTGCTGTCATTACACAACTTTAGTTAGTACAAATGACCTGAATAGCATGGTAGTAATACATACCACTTTGCCAACACAAGATAATGGTAGAGATGATTAATAGGCTGCAACTGAGAAGAAGAACAAACCCCATGTCAAGGTTATTAACCTATTGTTCTAAGCAGCAGGGGTGAAGATATGTAGTTTTTGTCCAACTCCAAAACAGCCACTTTTACAATGCGAGATTCTATTCTGACTTTTTGGTTAGGCTTGATATGCTGAGGAGAAAACCAAAATCTCTTCTACCTTTTTTTTTAAAAAAAATTAAGAATAAGTTCTTATTATCAGCTGAAGACAGTCATTAAAATTAACAAAATAGGAGAAAAGAGCAATAAGAAGTAAATCCAAAGACTCAAATTGAGGCGTAATTAATTTACATTTGTTTCATGCAGTTCCTAACAGCTGATTTAAACAGTTATGCATCCTATCTGTTACTAAAAATGAAGACACCACTGGAGTAAAACTTAACACCTGTTTAGCAGTGTGATGTCTATAAAAAACTTAACACAATTGCTGTAGGACAGCAGGGGAATAGTAACTTACTTTTCCAAATAAGAGCAAAGAGCAGATTTAGAGAAGGCACACAAGCTATCTAGTATTCCTTGCCAACAGGTTTCTATTCTAGGCAGGCATAAAATAAGTTTGAAAAAAAAAATCTAAACCAAGCCAAATCAAAAATATTCCCACCCAAAATACAATTCCAACCTTAAATTTACAATTTTGTTAATATTAATGCCCAAATGATGTGCCACTTCTGAAAATGGTTTCATTTTCCCCTCTGGCACCCAGGTCATTTGAGAAATCAGCTGCATGGATTTTTCAGTTAAATGTGTATTCTTATAGGTCAGGTATTTCAATTTATTCGGTCACATGAAAATCTATGGGCCCACCTTTATTCTCAAAAGGTGTCATATACGGAGCTGCTATGTAAAGCAACAGAGATCAGAAACCTGTGAAAATCACAGTTCTCCTGCCTTCTGCTTATTACTGCTCTGTACCTGTTTTTGTGCTTCAGTGAACAGCAGAGAAGGTGATAAGAGTCACTTAATTAGCTATAGGTGACTCCAGCTATTATGTTAGCCAGTACTCTATTGACCCTGCCAAATCCCATTCAACTGAAAGTGAAATGTTTACACGGTCATTTATAAATCTATACCTTGGAAATGATAACACATGTGACAAAAAGATTTAGCAAAATACCTGTGGTAAAGAAATATGCTATCTGGTCCCTATTATATTGTCTTTACTTTTACAATCACTCTTTCATTCATCTGCAGTCTGCCAGATTTAATACACTAGCACAGACCCAATTTACTTAATTTGCTGCATGGCTTTCCTGCAGATTCTTGGTGTTGCTCTAATTTCCTATTACACCAAGCCCTTGGTGATGCCACTCTCTGAGTTTCTGTTCTGTCCACACACAACATCCATCTCTTCCTGCAGTGATCCAATAATACTTAATGATGGGTATCAAGGCACAAAAGGGGAGACAACTTCAGTTTGAACAGTTAGCACAAATTGGGATGAATGTAGATGAAATCTCTCCCTAATGCACTAACACAGAACAAAAGGATTTATCTTCTTTTTGTTACCAAGGAAACCTTACAATGTCATGCTCATGTTCACTTTTTAGAGGGAAAATTCTCTCATTCTTCCTGGTCTTTTAACTTAAAATTCCTTTAAAAATTCCTGTTTCAGCAAGGATTCATTTGGACCCTTGGTACCTACTGTAGAAAGAATGTAACTGGATATATCCACTAAATTTACCAAGGATGTAAAAACTCTGGTTTGTCTCAAATTTTTCAGTGGCTGTTTGCAAGGCATTTTATTTAATTTTTAAATTAGGGTTTGGATTTTCAAATGCTTTTTACACTTAATCTTAGAAAACATGTTCTTCTGCAACATCTGAGCAGTACGTGACAGCTGTAGCTCTGAAAACCATTTCTGCATCTCTACCAGAGATGCACCAGCTGCAGGCTGAATGTTTTACACGTAGCAGATTCTTGGCAGACACAAGGACTGCAGGAACCCCTTGCAAATGCACTTGAGGCATTTGCCCAGCATCAGATGTGCAGGCATGGAGCTCAGGGACGTAGTTCAGTGGTGGACCAGCAGGATGAGCTTTGGACTTAATGATTTTTCCATCATTCTATGATACATCTGTGTACTATAATTTCCAAGAGAAGAAAGAAGAAAAATAGCATTAAAAGAATGGGGTTAAGGGAGTATTCTAAAGGCAGCAGACTCCACTGAGTACTAAAGCAGTAGTCTGTCTCCAGCATGTACAGTTTTAGAAGTCTGAAGAGTTTCCCCTGAATATTAAGAAAATAAGGATACAGGGAAAGTTTCAAGAAGAGAAAATGGTGTAAGTTTGCAGCAAGAGCAAGGTCAACATTTGGTTAATCACAGTGGTATTTCAGAGGTTTCAACAGGGAGATGTAAAAATGAATGAGACAACAGAGAAAACAAAGCCAGGAGTTTCAGGACATGGATGAGCCCAAGTTTTGGCCTTGGGAGCAAATTTGAAGGGAAAGTACCACTCAAGTATGACAAATTCATCTTTCATGTAGGAAGAAAGATGGGTGTTTTTGATGCACTTTTAGCTGGACATTGTGGTGTAGACAAAAACTAATAGCCAAGACAGATATATAGGGGAAAAAACCTAAAAATCAGTGTGTGTCTTCTGTATCATGATCTCTCACTTGGCAACAGAGGGCACACAGATTACTGAGTTTTCCACAATGGTCTCAAGGTAACCATTTGAAAAGAAAGGGCCATGACTTCCAATTTTGAGACACTGACCTTGTGACACCATTAAATACTTGATATTAAAGTACTATTGCAAAGGACACTAAAAGAAAGTTCTTGTGTTAGGTGACTTACAGAATGTTATCCTAACTCCTGTGTTGTTGAGTAGATGATTAAAAAATTGATCCCAAAAAAACCAAACCAAATTAGAATAAAAGAAGTACGGAAATGTCTTTCATCAAGCATGCTTAAAAGCTGATCTAATTCCATATGAGATAAAAAAATCAAATGTGTATTACACACAGAGATCCTTTATATAATAGTCGAAAGACCAAGATGCAATTTATGTAGAATTTATGCTGAAACAAAGAGGAACTGGAAATACAATAGAAATAAATATAGAAGTAGATATTGTAAAGAGTTTCTCCTTGCTTTTATAGCAGTACATCTCAAGGACAATTATGTTAGATAATTTTTCCTTTCATTTAGTAGTTTCTAACTACAGGCAATTGGCTTAGCAAAAGAGGAAATGACCTGAAACATATTCTTAGATCTGCAATGTACATAACCATACAAAATTAAAATATTGGGTATTGGCTTTATCTAAGGAAAAATATTCTGTGTGAATATATGCATCACATGCTCAAATAAACTGAGTGTCTTTATTTGGTTTCTATATTTTAAAGGACCAGGATCAAAATATATTTACTGATGTCCTAATGCATTTTAAACCCAAACTCATAACTTAAATACTACTTTTCTGTCTTCATGGTTGAATGGGCAAATAGCTGAGAAGAGGCAAGCACCCTGCAGTGTACCCTGGATCCATTCTTGCCTAGCTCTGCTTGGAATAAATTATTTCTGCTCCTGCCTTGCATGCCAGCAAGGAGCCCAGGAAGAGAAAAGGGTGCTGGTGGATGCCTAAATCTGGTTTTGATAGCAGATGGGATGTGGCCAGCACATACACTATAACTTAAGATCTTGATGACTCTCTCATAACAAAAACATCATGAAATGTGTTACTGGAGACCTTTGGAGGTTTACTAAAATGAAGAAAAGATTCCACAAAGCCTTTTCTTCCCCTGCTTTTCCTTTACACTTTTTGTTCTATGCAATGACTTAAAGATTAGCTTTTTTCACATCCACAGCAGCTGCCTGAACTGCAAAAGCTACTTAGAGCCTGCACCTCCATCTTCTCCTCTTCTCTTAAAGCTTTGGAGAATTTAAAATGCATCTTTGTCTAAGTTGAACTGAATGAAAAGTGGCATGCATGAGAATGTATGAAAATGAAAGCTTTAATTTATTTTCTAATTACATAGGTTGTTTGTCTCTCTGCTGAGAGCACCTCCAGAGCCTCCCTGAGGAATGGATGGACAGAGAGCAAAGCCGGCCAGTTCCCCAGACACCTGGAACCTGTCTAAGCCTGGCCAGGAACTGCCAGGGAGTTCTGCAGGAGACTGCACAGATCACCCATGGCTTTGGAGATCACTGCTGGTTCTACACCACCCTGTTCTGCTGCCTCATATGCAGTTCTGTACCTGCCAAAGCTGTATGTGTGTTGCTGTAATTGTGTGCATATTACAGTTTGCATTGCTGTGCATGAATCAGCTGTGCTGAAGCAGGACAGCTACTTTTCATGTGGAGAAGCCATTATTACTCCTTTCTTGAAGTAGAAAAAACAGCTGCTAAACATGCATAGCAGCCAGATGAGAGAAGTGAAGTATTACCTTCATTGCTAAAGCAGCTTTTGCTGCATACATCTTCTGCCACAGAGCATTTCTCCTGGTATTTCCTCTCCTCTGTAGATGTTGATATGGGGCTGTGCCTGTTCATGTCATTTTTAGAGATTTCTTAAAACTAAAGACCTCCATTTTTCTTCTCCCTTTTGACAGTTAGTATCTTTCAGGAAGTAATACTAACTTCTACTGAGCTGGAATGCAATTGTAAGGGGCTTACTGAGAAATCCACTAAAAAGATGTCAGACAATCTTGTCTAACCTGACATTAGAAACTGTGAAAATAAGGCTGTGGAGCAATACTTATGCTTGGTATTGCACATTAACCCCATACCTCTCCTCTGGGACCTCCCAGCACACACTGCTCTCCACTGCTGGCGCCAAGAAGTTAAAAGCTCTGCATGCATGCTGCAATCAATTGAGAAGGCAGGTAACACTGAGTGGATGGGAACAGGCTTCTGGCCCAGCATGAAGCAACTCCAGCTCAGTTTAGTTATCAGAGTCAACCTGACTGATGGTATAAAGTAAATAATTCCCCAGACACAGAAAAGCTACACACTCCTATTTAAAAGAGAAAGGAAGGAAGGAAGGAAGGAAGGAAGGAAGGAAGGAAGGAAGGAAGGAAGGAAGGAAGGAAGGAAGGAAGGA
>JANRGV010000120.1:12832819-12866494 GCA_024734035.1 Alethe castanea | reverse complement strand
GAAAGAAAGAAAGAAAGAAAGAAAGAAAGAAAGAAAGAAAGAAAGAAAGAAAGAAAGAAAGAAAGAAAGAAAGAAGACAAAAAGAAAAGCATGAGCCTGTAAACCAAATAAATTCTATTTCTCTTCACAGGTTCTACAAACTTGTCTTGCACCACTGTAATGCTGCTCAGCTCAGCACAGTGCAGACAAAAATATCCTTCCTTGCCTTTCTGCCACGAGCTAAATCTAAGACCAAAAACATTGTAACTTATTTCCCTGGACGAAAACACAAAGAGATCACAAACGAGAAAGAAAACAAATTCTTACCTTGGGCAGGATCAGGCGGGCCAAACTCCAAGGAGTACCGCAGGATGAAGTTGTTATTCCACACGTACAGCTGGTTGTCCCTGGGGTTGTAATCCACGGCGGCGATGTACTGGTACTGGTTGGGAAAAGGGATGTCCACGTGCTCGCCCCTGCTCAGCCTGGTGTTGTAGGTGTAGTCGATGGCGTTCCTGCCGCTCTCGCTCTCGTTGTCCTGGTACACCGAGCGCACCACGTACAGCACGCCGCACACCATGAACGCGTTGGACGCCGCCCGCTTGTCGTAGGTGGTTTCCCAGGTGGCTTCGAAGCGCAGAGTGTAGGGGTTCAGCTGGCTGATCACTATCATCCCGTTGTTTTGCTCCGTAGCGTAAATTACCCACAAGCCGTTTTCATCAACCGCCAAGTCAATATCAGTCTTTCCTCCCCATCGGTACGGAGAGGTGTCGTGGTAATTAGCGTAATTGATTATGGCCTCTCCACTCTTAATTCTAGTCCTCAAGTCGAATTTTACTATGTTCCGGGTTCTCTCCTTGTTAAAAAAGACGGCGCCGTCATACACCACAAATCCAGTGCCATCCACTCGGTTTGGGAGCTTGTACGTTGTCTGCTGGCGTCCGTTCTGGAAGTCCTCCAGAGAGGCGTATTCTATCAAAGTATCCGTGCGGTACGGAGTCCATGGCATGAAGTATATTTTATCTGCAGCCTGCAGAGGGTCTTTGCACCAAGCACCTGCTTTTTGTTCAGCTTCGTATAAATACGGTGAGTCCACAATTGCTTTCAACGTCCCCGGGCAAACAAAAACTAGCAGTCACAGAGAGAAGTAAGACAAGAATTACGTCAAATTAAGACCATCTCATAATAAAAAATTAAATTTAAAAAAAAAAAGAAAAAAACAAAAAGGTAGGTAAATCATAATGACTGTGTTGGGAAGAAAAAAAAATCAATTTAATTGGCACTAGATTATACCTTACGTTATAATTAATGCAATTATCACCCTTTATCATCCACTTTTCTTAAAGTTACCATGTTCTTGCTGTACCAGTATGGAAAGTGGATGGGAACTGTTTTCACTAGTACAGACCAAGGCTCAATGGCATACACAGACAGCTGAAAATGTAGAGCTACTCTTGCATTTTCGTTTCAGACTTTTAGTGAGTACACATTAACGCTCCAGAGCTTTTAATTGGTGTGCAGCAGTGTGCTAGGTCATTTCAGTCCAAAAAAAAAATCACATCGACTTGTTTAGAACTTTAAGAAGTGGCGAGGCTGAAAAAGGAGGTGCCTCGATTAAAAATAAAGGAACAAAACAAATCATCAGGTATATAGAGAAAGCAATTAGGAGCAGAGAAAACAAAACACAACCAAAGCAATGAATGAAACAGACCAGGAAACCCTGTAACCATGGCATGCTATGGAGAGGGTTCTGGAAGCCAAGCAAGATGACACTTGATTAACAAGAATTTACCCAAGGGTGAGAGAAAGGGAAAGAAAGACAAAGAGAAAGGGAGAGAAAAAAGCAAGGGAGTCTTCCCTCCAGCCCAAGTACTTCAGTCACTATACCCCGCCACCTACTTTAAGCAGCCAAGTCACTTTATTGCAAACAGTCGACTTCTTTATGAGGTGTACTTATGAGATCCTGCTGATTATCATAATATAAGAGTGTTGTGGGGAGGGGAAGGGAAGAGGTTAACATCCATAAGGCACATAACAAGGAGCTGGGGTTTGGACTGTATACGTTATTTACCTTTTTGCTCCACTTCTATTTTAAGCATCGGAAGAAAAATAAAAAAGTGCAAGGAAAAAAGAAAGAAGATTAACATAAATTGACTATTAGTCTAAAAGATTAAATTAGTAACAGACGCTAAATACAGGGAGAATAAGAACTGCACTATATTGGATAAAGAGAAACAGACAACAGGATAACCTAGCAGGAGAGAGATTCTACGGTTACACAAATGAACATGGATCAATCATTTTAGTAGATTAAGGAGGGAATACAGATATGTTGGCATGTAGTTTCACTTAGTGAACCTGAATAAATAATGAATTACTTTACTAATACATGCTATATACACTCTTCTTCTTCTAAAAGTATAATGCTAATCAAGTTGGTTTTTAAGCAACAGATTAATTTATCGTATATGTGCAAGTGCACATATACATATTATAGTAATTGATAATTAGAAATACAAAATTCAGTATATTGATTATATAGGTTTGCATATGTGATTATTAAACCTCTCCCATCTTTGCCCCAGATATTTCCCTGCTTTTCTTTCTTGTAAAGAAAGCAGCTTGCACCCTTTGGCTCTCCTTAGGCTTTATTTTATTTGTTTTCCTGAATGTTAATCTTGAGAACTTTTGCCACTTCTTAAGTCTACAACTGCAAAATCAGACTAGAAGGAATAAGCAAAAACATCTAGGAAAAAAGAAGCAAAAGCACAGTAAGCAAGAGGAAAAGAGAAGAGAAAATTAACAATTAGCTCATTCAGATATTCTCCAGCATCATCGATTAATCCCGAAACAGCAAGCTGGTATGCAAGGACAGCCACATTGTGTTTAAAACAAACATCCACCCTGCCACCATACATGGAAGACATAAACTGAACCCAATTAACAAAGTTATATTACCATAGCAATTTTTCCCCTAGGAAGTTTTAGGGAAGTTACAGAAAGATATATAGCTGAAGCCCAGCTAGTAAACAGCTTTCCAATAATTATTTGCGATAAAACCTATTTCATATACTCTGTGGCCTTTGAAGGATGCTCCCTTGGTTTCATAAAATGACCTGGAAAATGACAGATGTACCAATCTGTGTAATAGTAGCTGCAGATACCAGGGAAGTGTATCAAAACTATTTGCACAGCTATTACATTTTCAGTATTACAATATTATCCCGAAGAATGCCTTTGTATGTTTCATATAAAGTTTTGGATTTTCAGTTTCATTTATTAAAATTACGTATAATTATTTTGAGAATGATATTGGCTGATATGATCTTCTGTTTCTTCAGGAAACAATTCCATAACTTTACAGGGGAACTGGAGGGGGTCAATATTTTCAAAAGGAGCAGTAGTTTTCCTAGCCTTTGTACTGTTATACATCTTTAGATAAAATACTCATTTTTCTGTAATTTGTAATTCTGGATTTATCTGAGTAAACAGAAGATGTATTCTGAGGTGAATTCTTGGGTTTCACCGTTAGTATTAATGACTTTCAGACAATTCTGTTTGTGAACTTCTATGCATGTGCTTATTTCTCGACAAAGAGCAATATTGATACTGTACCTGCTTAGAATTATTAATAGGAGATGAGAAAAAAGATAGGGAGAACTAAAATCATTACTGGCATGTCTGCTCTGCATGCACTGGTGTACAGCTGTACATTTTTCAGGGACAGATGGGCTTATTGAAATAAACAAATGCTGCAAAGTCCAATCAATACACACACAGAGAGAATAAAACACTTTAAAATGTTTTCTATTGGATTCCAAAATAGGCTTGAAATAAAAATGCACAGATATACAAAATGGCACTTTTGATGTTCTTTATAAAAGGGCTGACTTCTGTTAGTCAAAGTGCCAACATACATCGTGCAGTGTAAGTGAGAGAAATGTCAAGTATAGTACTCTCAATCTCTTTGAAATTTAATCGATAGCACTCTTATTATTTCAGGACAAAGCAATGTCTATCAAATTTGTCTGGAATTTTTGTTGGATATCTGAGTATCTGAAAAGTTGTTTTTGTTTTTTTTTTTTTTTGCTTGCACTTTGAGATGCAAAAAAAGGCAGCATTTATTAAGTGCTTTCAAACTTATTAAACTTGCAAAATGATGTACTTTCAAATAAGCAAAGCAGCTATGTGTTTCTGGAGGCCAGCAAGACACAGAGGAGCTCATCAACTGCGTTTTGTACAAGGGTGACAGCAACTCCAGTGCGTAAGAACTCTCGCCTTTCACCACAAAATCACCACAAAATCTATTATGATTGCTGTTTGTCATCTCTCATGGACAGAATGCTACCACAGTGAGTATTAAAAATTTTGCAGTCTTGCAGTAACTGAAGATGAAATTCATTAAATAAATGAACTTTGGTTATAAGAGCTGTGATCACCAAACTCCTCCCTTCCTGGGCCCACAAAAGCTTATCCCACCTTCCTAAGAAGTCTCTTACACTGAGACAGCTGCTATTTGCAAATCTATTCTGTAAATTTAGATAAGGAGCTCTGGAATAAGTAAGGAAATAAAATTTAGACTTGATAACTTGAGTTTAACAGGCATCAAGAAAAGAGACTTGGAAAAGTAATAGGATAGGCTTTGTGGGACAGGGAAAAAAGAGAGTTAACAATCAAAATGGCTACTGAAGCACAATGTGATTTTAAATCAACCTTCAAAACTCATTTTAGTAACTGGCAATCTTTTTGATGACTGCTGGTAATGATAGGTGATGTCTCTTACAGTTCTGGAGTTGGGTAGTGTCATCACTGTACATGCTGCAGTTGACAAACTCCAAAACTTACAGACTTTGAAAACCAGGAATGTACCTAGAATCCTGAATTTTGACAGACACAGAATTACAGAGTTCAAAGGGTAGGCTAATGCAACTGACAGTAAACAAAAATAAACACTTCAAAATTAAAGTAACTACAAGTTAGAGTACAGGGTAGGCCGCGCTGTGTCACTATACTTCTGAAACTGGAAAAGAAAAGATTCCTGGAGATAGCAACACACAATCAGTAGAACATATCCACACTTCTCTTCCTAAAACAGCATAAGAAATTATGTTTGAACATTATTTGCATTACATTTTTTTCCTCTATGAGCTAGCCTACTGGAACTGGAAAAGTAACTTCTTGTCACTTGACTGACCTCAGGTTTTGGAATCAGATGCACTGCCCACTTTCTGAGAATTTGGGAATGAAAATAGTGCTAAAGCAGAAGTGGTCTTTGTGGAACAAAACTTTGGTTAGATTGGGGTAAGACATCACTCCTCAAAAGTGGCACAAGAAGAACAGTTACAACAAGCCACCAATACTACACACAGGAGGAATGGTACTAGGGATCACTGTTTGCAGTAGGCTTCCAAACCTACAAATGGTACAGGGAAAAAAATCAGCAAGCAACCATTTCACAATGACACAGCAGAAATGAAGAAAAAACAGATGATCTGTGCTTGGCCTTTAACAACAGTGAAGGTTCAGTGTAGTGAAGCAGTACAGAGTAGTATTTCAGTTTCAGAAATCTAAATTTTGCAGGAAACAGTATGGGCAGTTTTGACATAGCTTTGCTTATGCCAGAACTCATTTCCTTCCTTTTTCGGTATATACTGTCACCACAGTGCTTTTGCATCTCAGACTTGGCCTGTTTCCTGTACCAACAGAAAATACGACTTTGGTTAAAGATTACTGCAGATCAAGAAATTCACACCTAATAATAACTCAAGGGAATGATCAGTGCACTGCTCAAATTCCATTGCAAGCACAGTTATTTCTCTGTTGAGCTACAGGACGAGAGAGAAGTCACTGCAAAGAATGACCTTACAAGAAAGCAAAACCAGTTAAAAGTGTTGAATCTCCAGAACTTTCATGAACATGCATACATGTCAATAAAAAAAAGCATTAATTATTGCAAGGAGATAAGAAGCATGTCTAAAGCTACTGAACTTTGGCATTATAAAGAATATTGTACAAAACTGCTGAAGTAGCCATCCATAACTTCACATTTTTCTATCTCATCATGATTTCACTATTTACTTTGTTTTCAGTGAAAAACTCTGTTTTGGTAGCTGATATTTTGTCTTTAAATTAAAAGCAAACATTTCTTTCTCACTCTTTTCCCCTTTGCTTTTAAAGAACACAGTGTGAGTACCTCATTAATCAATTATTCACTCTGAATCTGCGTTCATTTATAACGAAGCACAAAATCCTTTCACAATGTCCCCCAACTGGGTCACTTGCCTCTGAATGTCAGTGCTGGGTTTTGCTGTGCACCCAAAGTCACCACAGCAGCAGGTAGCCTTTCAAGTAGATCATGATTAAAATTGAAGTCAATTCCTGCTTTGCAAGTCTGTGAGCCAAGCCAATTTGTCAGCAACTGGTTGCGGGCAAAAGTACAAATTTCTATCTGGCCTATTGAATAGCTAATTTGAGTTTGTTTTCTGGAAAAACAGTAGCCTTAAAAGCCAAACACTTAAGAACACAGACAGACACTTGGCCAGCATCACACCATGGCTTCCTTCCACACTTTGTGAAGCTAATTGGAGGCCCTAGCCTGCAAGTGCCTTGCATGCATAATGGGTCCATGGGCCATAAACATATGCTTCTTTTCCATGTAACAGCACTCCAGCTTCAATTGTGAGGCCCAGAGGAAGTGAGCAAGAATAAAAAGATTATACTTACTGTAAGGAACACATTCATACTGAACTTCTAGATATTTGTATGTTCCAGGACAAGGATCAGGAAACACATCTGACCCAGTAACTACTATACACTGTGTTCGGTTGTTGCACCTGTAATGGGAAAAGAAAGCAAGCTAATTAATTTAAAATTACATTTAGTTCATACTAAAGGACTACATTCAGTGCTAACCCTCTTCACACTTGGGCAATTCAATCCATAAGACAACAAAGTTCATTAATACTAATTAGCCAGGCTTCAGGACAATATTTTAGTTCAGGCTTTATGCTTTTAAATTTGGAGATTGATGTTATCTTAACTGTCCCCACTGATAGAGATAGCTGTATCAAGCACCAGGTTTATACTGATTTGATACTCCTGTTCAATAAAATGAAAACAAAATGCAAAGACGATATGATTGAAAAAATGTGCAATTTTGAATAATGTATAATAACAGCTATGAGTAATTTCTTCCAGCTTTAGAGACATACATTCTGCTGAATGGTTTTACATCTCAGAGAGATTTTTCTTGTGATTCAAGGAAATTATTTTGATTGGAAGACCTATTGTAGACAAAGAACATTAGCATTTCCATTTTAATTATTTTAGGAGCAATTGGTGGACTCTAAGCTTCCTCTGTTAGGCTACAGGAAGCAGTAAAGAATGACCATTTGAGGAAATAAGAAAAACAGTTAAAAAGAAAAACTGCAAGAAAATTAATTCAGATGTAATTTTGGGGAGACTGAAACCTAAAAATTATTTGCTTAACAATGGAAGAAAATGCATTTTCATACGAAGAAGAACTTTATTACAATGCCTCTAATTGTGAGGATCTACTGAACATAATGTTTTTGAACTACTACTACTATTACTACTACTACTAATATATATATAAATATATATATAAAAATTTAGACTACTATTATTTTTTTAAGAACAAAAGAAAAAGAACCCAAAAAACCAAAAACTAGCTTGGAAGTTAAAAGTGAACAATCACCTAACCTTGGAGAGATGGTCAAAATGTAATACAGGAAAGCAGTCACAAGGAAGAGGAAGAAAAAAAGAGAAGGTCAGGGAGTATGGTGACTAAAAGGAAAAGAGCTTGGCTGATTTTCTCAGGGGTTAGCTTTGTTTGTCAGCAAACTGAATAACAGAAGTCTGAACTTAAGTAATAGACTAGCCTTTGACTCCAGCTGTACATCAACTTCTCTATTGCCCTACTTCTTCCCTTACTCCCTGAATACCACATAACCCAAGCTAAAATAATCTGCCTTGTATCAGTGGCTTTCCACAGCTGCACAGTGCCAACAGGTATTAGAATATTCATGCTACCTCATAAAAGGTAGAGCAAACACATTCAAAGAACTCTAATATACACGACTTCCTTTTTTATATAGTAATCAAACTAGCACAGAGCCAGTCAGCACATGCTGTGCCTCAATCCCCAATACAGGGCTTTTTTCATGCCACACCTCAGGTACACTAACCAGCATGAGAAAATCTGGGATGTAAGATTTTGTAGCAAATTTCTTTAAATTTGTGTTTCTTTAGCAACAACCTTACGCTGAAACCAAAGTAATTCCTACAAGACTTCTCCTAGTGCATCATTCAGTATGATGGTTTCTACAGCTTTGAGCTGTATGAAAATTTTATTTTATACTCAAATGAGCAGCAATTAAGACGGAATTATTTATTTGTTACAAAATAAAATGAGTAGTGTTGGGAGAAATTGCTTGAGAATGAAGCTAACCAAGGTCATATTTAGCGGTGAGAAAAGGATAGACTAATTTCCCTGTGAAGAGTTGTTTTCTTCAGTTTCATTTTCTCCCAGTAAAAGATTCATAATGCTGCCATCAGCCAGGAAAGTGAGAAGAACTCCATGCTAGTTTTTATCAAAAGGATGTGTAATAGTAATTCAGAAGAAAATGCAGGGTTTTTATTTTGTACAGTAAGTGTCCGAGTCAAACTTCAGGCATTGAGTGGTGTTTACAGGAAATTGATGACACTCTAAAAACTTTTGACTATTCCTTTATGAAAAATTTCACCTATTGTGCATATGGTCACCTTTTGCTCCCCTTGGCCAAACCCAAGACCCCAGTTACAAAACAATTGGTTATGCCCACTGCTGCAGTATACAGCAGTGCTACCAGGCCCACCAGCACTTCCCCAAGAAATGGAATTACTTGAGTAACTACATGAATATTGTATTTGTGCTTTAAGTTGTAAGTTTGCACATTAAAATCACTGATTTTGTTGGCTGTATTTTATAAAACCTGTGTAATTTATATACACTTCTAAGATTTCAAATTAAAGACATTTGGTTAGGATACTCACAGTTCTAAAAGCTGGCATTCAGGTAACTGTTTTTTACATATTTAGAGGTCATATTTCCATTAGAGTGAGACTTTTAAGAAAAACCAACAGCAACTAGAGCAGCTGTCAATCCTAATTCATGGGTTGCAAGGAAGAGATGAAGACTAAGTGAACTTTGTAGAGGTAGTTCTGAAACAAGTAATTCAGGGAATTTACAATACTGTGATTTGTTCTCTGGATAAATTAAAGCCTTCTGTCTGCTGCACTGTTTTTCTCTGTAAAACCAGGGATACTTCTCTGTTAGCTATTGGCCTATACTTTTGCTACTGTCTGCAAGAAAACCATTTTACAAACTGGTAATGGTTTCAGTTGAGCTTCCTAAAGACAAGAAGCCTCAAATGCTGTGGCATATTGGATAAAAGAGACTCCACTCTCCACAAAATAGCATTAAACAGCAGATTAGCCTACATGGCTACAGATGATCAAAGCTACCCCATCACTTCCCTACCAGTAGGACAAAATTTTAAGGAATCTTTACACTTACAAACACTGTGCTTGAAGAAGAGGATATTGCATTGTTACAGCCTTAAATCTGGTGACTCATTCCTTTTTGTAATGGGCAAGCACCTTTTGTGTCACAGGACTCTCCAAAACAAGACTATTGTAGAAATAAAGTGCCTTGGAATTTGCAAAATTGACACCATCAGGGAAAAAAAGAAAAAATCCAAACCTCAAAAACCTGAAGTGGTGAATAACTTGAAGCCCCTCGTTCACTTTAACCAAAGTTATTTTTTCTACATGATATACTGTTAATTTGGTACATCTATTCAAACTCTTTTAGAATTGTTCCAATGAAGGTGTGATACAAACCAGCTGTAATTTCTGCAAATTTAAGAAGACAGATAACAAATACTTTGGTGTTTCAGTGTTTGTTATCTAGTGTTTAAGTTCTCTGTTGGTTTTAAATACCATTTAAGTGTTCTGCAATCCACATAACTGCATACTTCCCCAGCATATATTAAAATACAGACATTTTCAGGGGGTTATGTACAATCTTGAAATTTCTATGATTGCACACTGAGAAATCTCTTCATACTCAAGAAGACTTCACAATATTCACAAAGATTTATGACACAATGACTTTGTCATTTGCAACAAAATACAGCAGATCAGTAAAGAAGTCTGTATAAACTCAGTAACAGTTAATTTAGGAAAGGTAATGAATTAATTAAATTTGAAATGCTAGTTGGGAATGGACTAGCTGTAGCAGTGAAAGAATGATAATTCAGGTTCTTGTGCCAGCAGCAACAACAATTTTGCAAGGGGAGATGGAGGCATTACCACTATTCTCATGAATGCAAGGAGCAATTGTGTACTCTGACACTCGTTTCTTCTGTATTTTAGTATGAATGAAGAAAGGTTACATCTTCATAATGCACATGCATCACTTAGAGTAATCTAAAAATCAAATGGAGTGTTTAATTAACAGTTACAGTATAATGTCTGAACTCCTTTCACCTCAGGAAGAAGACTGTGCAAATGAGGAATGGCCCTTCACATTTCAGATGAATACAGAAAGAAAAAGGAAAGTAAAGCAGCTCCAGCAGGGCTGTTATTATCTTCTGCTCATGATGTAGCCCTGTCTCTGCTGCATCCACCCTCACTGCTCAGCTATAAGGACAGCTGTATTTTTCATGATAATTTGTTTGCATTTCAACTCTAATCTTGACTTGTACAATTCCTAACAAATTGCTTTTGCCTTTTTTTTTATTATTATTATTACCTTATGCTTATTACTGCACTTTTTCATGTGCAATGCATGGAGATGAGATTCCATGTGCAATCTATTGTGAGAGGTGTTTTAATCAATAATCTTGTTCTGCTGATTAAGCAGGGTCTTCTGTTTTGGCAAGATAACATTAGTTTCTCCTGTCATGCTCCCAGAGCTACTGGGAATCTTCAGCAGATCATTAGATATGCTACAATAAAGCTCTGGTACATTCTCTTTTCTTTCTTAAATTGCTTCTTCACTGTCCTATCATTCCTCGTCACTGCTAGCACTGCTTTATTATTACAGCTCCCCTGAAACTTGCACTAGAGCTATGTCTGCAGGCCATAGGATGCCATTTTCAATTGAAGCTTCTGCTTGAAAATATAAATTAAGAAAATTTCATTATCTCCTGCCAAGGGCCATTATTCACCATTGTTCTGAGGAAGATTAAAAACGCACAATCTATGGACTTGAACAAATACTCCAGCATTAAAATGAAAAACACAGTGTGTCATGACTGGACCAGAAAGTGAAGCACTGGGATGTAAGAAACAGATTCTAGAAAGATATTAGCATTACATGGATCAACCCAACTGACTGAGGGAAGAGGTCATCTTCATGAGCAAGTCACATCTGACACAGAAAAATCCAAACAGATCCTTCACAAGTGTTCTTGCAGTTTGCAAAATTAAGGCATGTATGAAATAACGTTCACATTGCAATTTATCCTTCAAATGCTTTTGTTTTGCATACATAACTTTGATAAAGGTAGTAACATAAAAGAAACATCATGCTATTTTGAAAAGTATATGGATTAATGTGTAGCCAGAAAAAAAAACTGTCAAAATAATTTTGGGTATTCCTAATGCTGTATTTGTGTGAATGCAGGGTTTCCTTAAGTGAAATGCAAACACAGCAAACAGTCACGTGTAAGTCACTATTAAAATACAATATAAACCCACATTTAGTAAGTAAAATTAACTTTTAGTAACATGGTTGATACATTAAAAAAACTATCTTGGTATGTTTTGAAACTTTCAAGTGGGTTCTGATGATCTTTCTCTTTCAGCATATTGATTAAACACTTAAAAGCCAGCACGATGGCATGTTCCTACGTATCGCCTGCAGCAACCTGCTCAAACACCACTTGAGGCACACAAACTCTGAGCTGTAGCACCACATACTCCATATGGTCCTCTTGTTCCTTACTCACCCTGGGTGAGCTGCAGCCTGAGTGAAAAGAGGTGGGAATATGGGATGGATGCACTCCCTTCATGTGATGACTTACACTGAAAAATTCCTGAACTCGTTATTCAGAGTGAGGAGCTGTCTGTACAGCTGTGCTCCTAATGGTCTAACTGCCACTGAGATGTGCTTCTGCATTTTTATGCATATTCACTAAACCTCTGCTCCTGTCATTAAATGCAAAGTCACATATGTATGAAGATGTCAGATATTACTTAAGTGCTCTGTTTTATTACAAAACTTACATGTAAAATAGAGAACAGAGTTTTTATTTTAGGGGTGTTTTGATATCTAAGTATGCAGAAAGACATGCTGCAGTAGATAAATTTCAAGGAATGTATTTAAATTCTGAGTTTCAAATTCACCTCACAAGCCATACATTATTATGTACTGAGACCTAATGAGTTAGCAATTTAAGCCTAACCAAAGCCTGGAAAAAAGACTTGCTGAGAAAATCCAGCCTTGCTATAAAGCCTGGATTTGAAAGAGGATTGTCCAGCCATCACTGCTGTTTCCACAGTGCTCAAGCACTACCCTTCCCATGCAGGATGAGGGAGTGCACACATCTAAGGACAGATAAATAATCCTGGGACTGGCCTTTTAAAACCCTGGAAGACACACTGAATTCAGACACACTGAATAAACGTTGCTTATTCATTTGTAAAACATTCTGAAAATCATTTTTAAGTTAGAAGCCTCAAAACTATTATAGGGGAATGAGCATGCAAAAAGGAAATACCACCTATTTTACTGAGCCCAAAGAGGAAATGGATTTAGTGAGCTGTGCTTGGTAGTTTTCATTATCTAAAAGGAAAAAGGAGATACATGAGCAGGTGTGATAGCAGAATTTGCCCATAAGAGCTGTGCCTAGATATTGGTGACTCACCTATGACTGCTAAAGCAGTGAGGCATCCTACAGCTTGATTTCAAAATTCATGAACCAGCCCTGGGATTTTCTATGCACTTGGCAATGTGACCATTACAGTAATAAATCTGGGGGATGTGAATGAAAAGTATTTGGGGGCGAAGAAAAAAAAAATGGTTTTTTTTCTTCTGTTTTCTTTTAAAATATAATATTGATGATTTGTTGAATCTTCCTAATTACCAAGTAAACACATATAAGGAAGCTAAAGAGTATATAATTGATACTGCAGGAGAAAGTGCATCATAGCCATGTTTCCATTTGCCCAATAAAAAATTCCAATAATATTTAATTGTGCTTTCTTTATACGGTGTAATCTTGTGGGAGTCTAAGGGTATGCATTAAGCATAAAACCTCCGAATAGACAATAAAACACAGCATAAAATATGCAACTCCCACAGGCCTTTTCTTAGAATTATCCAGTCTGACTCACTATCAATGAATGTGTATCAGACTTGTATGGCAAAGTCATTTAACTATATTTCTTGCTTTCAACCTCTTCTTAGAACTTTAATACATTTAGCTATGACCCATTTGCCTTTTAGAATTCATGTCTCTAAGTTCAAAGCAGTCACTGTTAAAATGAGGAATCCTCTCACTTACTCACATCTAAGCTATCAGAAATATAGTTCATCCTTGTTCTAATACTTTTCTTATTGGTGTAAATGCTATTATTATGGGGTTATCACTGACCTGAAACTGGAGCATCAGATAAAACAGGGAGAGGAGAAAAAATTAAAAAGGAAAAAGAAGTGGATTCCAGTGGAATACATAGCTCCTGCTTTCTCTTGGTATTTTTAGGTGCTTTTATAATCTGCTACTTTCTACCACATATACCAAAGGCCTACTAGACCAATCAGACTTTGTGAGGAGATGGCTGCAAATCAAGGACAGTAAAACTAAGTATCAAAGATGCAATGAGGTGTGCAAAGTAAATGGAACAATCTCCTGTTGAGGTCTGCATAGGTGCAAACCCAAACCCTGCAACAGTATGAAGAAGAAGAGAACTGTTCTTTAGGGAAAATATTTCTAATGCAACCCCACCTGAGGAGTAAGAAATGGAAATACAGTAATTTTAATAATAATAATAGTCATATTATTTACGTGCATGCATATTTGAAGCAAGCTGCAGCACAGGATTACAGGCAGTGTATGTCTTAGAACACTAAGCCAAGCAGATCCACACTGCTGAAAAGTAATAAGTTCAAAAGATCCAATTAAATGTTTCACCATTTAGACAAAATAAATAGCCTGCAGCTATGCTTACTTACTAATGAAAACTTTAGTAGTGCAGCATCCTTGTATCTGAGCAATTTGCACAGATTATTCACACTGAATGAGCACGAGTGCAGCACCACGCCTCGTCTGCTGAGCAGGTTCCAGGGGAGAAACGTGGGGCTTTAAATAAACCCAGAGCTTTACGAAGGGGCATTTATTTCAGAGGCACAGTGCTAGAGCAGAGCTGTACAAAATCCAAGAGAAAAGCACGGTGTCTGATCCTTAGGAATAACACTGCAACAGACTTGCAGGAGAAGAGACTACCAGGCAGAGAGTACAGGGTAGGAGGAAAAACCCTTTAGAATTCCTTTTTTGCAGCACAGTTGATCTTTTTTATCCATGGCTTGGCATCCAGCAGATTCATAATGCAGTTAAAAGTTATGTAACTTAAGACAGCTTTTGAGTCACTATTAAATGAGTAACTTGAAGAATTACAATATTGAAAACACGTGGCCTTATCAATTTGCACAGATCTGAAATACATATTTAACAATCGCCCACTTTAATTACTAAAATAAGGTATTTTAGATGACAGGTATGATTTGTTAATGCAACTTTTGAAAGAGAAGCCTTCGTACAATTTCAATGCCCACACTTCCATTGGACCTCCAGGTCTGTGCAAGGCAAATTCAGCTGGATTTGCTGTGGATCTCCTGAGTTTAACACATCTCTTCTGCTTACAGAAAAGCATATTCAACAAAAAACTACTGTGCCTTTAAAAGGAAATTAAGATTTAGTCATTTACAGAATTGGCCACTGAGACAATCAGATTCCATAAAGTCCTTTGGTTTTCCTGTGCAGCAGTCAGGCTGAGGACAACTTCACATGGGGAGTGCAGTGGGCACAACCCTAACTCAACTTTAACACATGCATTCACCTTGAATAATTAAAAATATTATAGCCTGTATCATTTAGGAGAAATTATTTATAAAAATGTTCACCTACTGCAGTCAGCATATGGAAAAATGATCATATTTTTAACAAGGGAAATGGGAAATCGCCATGGGATGCCCTACTTAGATTAAATTAGCAAGATCTTGTTATCAGACCATATAAAAGACACACCATAATAAGAGGTGACCTTGCAGAACCTTGGAGCTGATCCGTGATTTTTTCCCCTATAACCCTCCCTAATTATCTGCAAAGTTACAGACCCTTTTGTGGCAGGTTATTTTTCTATGAATAGTGAGAGGTTTTGGGCTTTTAAATATTTAATTAGTCTTCTGAAATGAGAATTGTTGCACATGCCAACTGCTTCGATTTTCAAACTGTGTTCATCCTAATTATGTTCAGATTTAGATTGGTCATCCCAAACCTCTCACTCTTGTAATTATTTACTCCTTAAAGATCATTCAGCAGAGAAATATTTTTCACCCTTATGGCTCTTTCTTTCCACAAATGGCTTTTCTGGTCCGTTAATTACCCACTCAGAGGATTAGAGTTTGTAATAATGCAAGAGATCCTGCATGTAAGATGAGGTTTAGAGGGTGAAAAAGAATAAATTGTTTTTTGTAAACTTGCCTTGGGGAATATCCCCTTTTTGGGTTATCATTTTCATCAACAGAGGCCATGTGCCCACTGCTGCATATCCACCAACTCCATAGGGCTCCAGAGTGACTCATTTATACAGCTCAACAGAACTCACAGCAAAATGCTGAGCAAGAGGCAAAAGAAAATTTGGTTATTTTAAGAGATTTATAAAAGAGCAATCTGCTAGCAAGAAGGTACAGTCCTTTTTGTCATAATTTTTACTGCAGATTTCATGGTCTTAAAGTTACACGTATTTAACTGATAACTAATAATAAAATTACAACTTTTCTCATTTCATCTGCTGATTTTTTCCAGAAGTGCTGTCCCTTGGTAGATCTTTAATCAACTCTGTAACAGTGGTGTCATTTCCTATTAAAATGTGTCTGAGAGTCCTCACTACAAGTACTTTCTTTTCTTCTGAGAGGAATGCCTGTCACAAAAGCAGTGTTATTCATTACCCACAGTGATGCCTGGATCTAATTATCACCTGGAAAGCTTGCAGGGCTTCCAGGTATAGGACTTTTCCTGCAAAAGTATGCTGCTCTAACTTGGAAAGCACAATCCCAATTTTTCTTTGCAATCTGCACTTAAGGGATTAAGTTACGGATTTGAACTGTGCACTTTCTGGTTCCTGGAATTCCAGTTTTGAGTCCAGTGAAGTTTAGGGGACTGCTTTGGTTTGCTTGTTCCCACATCTGCTAAAATCCTGTCTATTCTGCAGCTGGTTTTTACACAAGCCAAGCAAATTCACCCCTGTAAAACATACATCAGAAAATTCACTGGCTACACTTTGTCAATGCACAGATAATCTTTAATTGTGTCAAAATTATTCATGATCTAATCCTTTTATGAAACTGTCACCCACTGAAGGAGTCTCATGTGCCTGCACAATTAAAAACCGCATGTTAGCCATACATAATACTGTGTTACATTTGATGCAAATCCTTTACTATTGAAATAAGCACTGGGCTGACAGCAGGAAGTGGCTGATAAGAAAGCAACAAGGCACTGCTGATGGCATTCATGATAAGTGAGCTCTAAGTCATATGTGTTCTGTCTACAGTACATTACCCAAAGTGCTCCTGTTTTAAATGTGACTCCAGGAGGTGTTCTTTTGCTGCATCTCTGTCACAAAGGCAGCAAAATTATCCAAGAAAGCTAAATACACAAAGTAAATTATGTTTTTCATACCCACCAGTGATGCTGGCACCAGAATAATACACTGAAAGCAATATCACTGCTGCTACATCCTAGATGAGAAAACACCTACAGTTTCATGAGTGCAACAGTACAGTTGAACTCAATGGCTGTAATAAATTCAGTAAACAGGGTAAGATTATGGGTTCAGAACTGTCACATTATTGCTACGCTTACAATTCAGCCCAAAAGAAAGTATTTAATAGACAGAGCACAAACTCTTGAATTATGGCAAAACAATTTTACAGTGCTGCAAAAAGGGATGTATTAAATACATTTCCAAATTGCTCCTTCATTATATAGATATAGATCACAAGAAACAAGGTATCTGAGAAGCAATGAACAGTGAGGTTTAATATCACAGATTACTACTAAGAAAGGGATAGAGATGCCTTTGCACCTACAGCAACAAAATACAAATCTTGCCAGAAGAAACATTGTACAGGTGGGTGCCACTGAGGAGTAAGATGGATCCAAGGTGTTCAAAGTGCATCTTAACTTTGGTCAGAGCAGCTTGCCCAATGAAATGATTTTTCTGCCTCATTTCTTCTATTTTCTTCTGTTTTGCAAGTATATGTGTGTATAGGTATGTGTGTGTAGTAAAACAACTTGAAATTTAAAGGTTCCTATAGTTACTGTATTACTGGATAAATCTGAAAAAAAATGGCTTGCAATAGTAAATTTGTAGTAAAGCTTCTGTTTTGCAAGTGTATTGTAAATCAGGTTTGACATGGAAAAAAATTCCTCGTGGTAAGAACCTTTCCTTCCCATTGATATGTCTACAGCGGGCTAAAAATATCCTGAGTACTGAGTATTCAGTCTATGTGAAACTCTTAAGACTGCATTAACTTCATTGCAGTAACTTGTTTTATAGGCTCTGTTCATCATGACCTATAAAATGTTAAGCTGAAGTGCTTTAAATATCTGCTAACACCATGTGCAAGCCTGGGAGTACAAGGCACTGTGCTGTGAAGCGGCAAAGACAGCGCTCTTCTGAGAAAGCAGCACGCACTCTTGTGTCACTGATATAAACAGGGTAAGTCTGCTAAATAATGTATGAAACAGGCAGCCAGTCTTTATATAAAGCAGGAATTCTAGTGGAATTCTATGTGTGATTTTATTTTACCAGCGTGGCATTAGCTGTTCAGATTGCTTCTTAAAAACCGTAGAGGCTGAGTATCACACTAGACTAAAGTACACACATACGAACTCCTTTCATTCACAGTTATTACATGAAGGAAAAAAAATTAAAGACTTCTTTCATTTGTGGCAATAGTATTTTTGCTAATTATTGTTCTGCAATATGGAGAAGATAAAATGGAAAGAGGGAAATTATCTATGTATTTCAGTAATCATGGCCCGTTTATTAAGCAATTAAATAGCAATTTTATTATTAGAGAGGAAAAAAAAAAAGAAATGCTGTAAAATGCCACCATTGCTTGTATCTTTGATCCTTAAACTCTTCCATTTCAGCAACCTCATTAACGTCAAAATACCACTAATATGGCCACCCCTTTTTAGAATGTATATCCTGGGCACAGGCACAATCTATGGGATTCAATAAAGAAGATTTTTCTTGTTGAATACAACTAAAAGCTTAATTGAGCCACAAAGGGCAGAAGGTTCTTTTTAATGTAAGTAGGAGATTATTCTGTGGCAGAAGGAAATTTACAGAATATGAGATCTGCTAATTTCTATACTACTCAGTAGATAGTTTTTAATTTTTAAACCCATGTTACTTTTCTATTTCTTTCCTCTGAATTAAACATCTTCACAGTAATAATCTTTAAATTCTATTTCCTTTGTGTTACTAATGAAAACTTTTCACTTTCATGGCTACTGCTGACTTGTAACACTAGAAAGTACTCATAATTTACTTACATATATTTAATTCATATTAATCTGTCCTAATTTATGATCTATACCCTGCTCTGCCCATCTTCATGTACCTTTTCCATGTCAGTTCTGTTTACTAAGTGATATTCAACAGATTTCCTATAGTGCAATGAACCTTAACAGGCAGCTTTTAATTGCCTCACATAGGAAACCACATCACTATTAATTCCACAGCAACAGTATAAAATAAAACTATTGCTTCTCAGACTCCAGAGCAATTAGACCTCTCGGCTATTTGGCTAACTCTGCTTCATGATACCCAGTGCAGTTAATTATATTTTTTGATGTTAATAGTCTCTGTCAGTTTCAAGCATAACTCCTCTTTGATGAATATTTAAATTATATTTGAATAAAAAAATAATCTTGGTTACATTTCATATTCAGCAGTCATCACAGCTTAATAAAGGTCTCCTCAGAAAGGGTTGAGATAAATGGCTGTATGAACACATGTAAAAAGTCCTAAATCAACTTATCAGATAATGTAGATGTTTTGGCTAAGTCTTATAGAGGTTTTATTGGGGTGGGAGGAATTAATAAGCTTCAAGTCTTATATTATTATTCTATATGAGCTAAATTTGGTTCAGCAATATATAAGTAAATCAGAACTTTTTAATAATAAAGTTCTGACTGCAACTGAACCAGGAACTTATATTGGCTAGACTAGAAATATGAAAACCATGTAAAATTCATGCAAACTCATTCAAGAGGACACAAAATTCAACTGAAAGGTGCCGAAGGTTAAGTAATGTTGTCTCAGTCAAGTTCTCAAAAAATTAGCAAATTACTAAGAGAGGTAATTACACACCCAAAACATAAAGTACGTGATTAACTGGGCTAAACACTGTGCACATCAAGTAAAGCCCATTGCAGCAAGCAGAAAAAAAAACCCACAAGAAAACACAGGCTGACGCATGTATTTTTTATGATGCTTACATATAAAAGTAACAGCATATAATACTTAAAATTTTATGTATATATAGGCATAGTTAGTTACATTTATTTTCACCCAAGGATAGCAAGGAAGGACTTGTAAGTGTGTATATATGATCCTGCCAGATAAGAGATACGCTGACTTAAGAAGAATTTGATTGTGGTTTTGCCAATAATAAAGGAAGAAAACTACTTGAACATAAGATATGAAAATGCTAAATAGAATAGCAAGCTACAGCCTAGTAAAAAAAATAATGAATCCCATATTTTTGAGATGAATCTAAATTTTAAATGTAATGAGTTGGTATGGATGATTCTTTTGTTGTTTCTTTTGTAGCCTGTCCAATGTCGTGACTACAGCCACGCGCCCGTGTGTTACGTGTTTGCACGTGTGTAGTAAAATTTCTTCTGCAGGAAATTAAAATAGAACACACTGCAAAGTGATGATCAAGTACCACTGACAGCTATTTCCCCTCACCTGACTGCTAAGAACCTCGTAATACGAGGATTTGTATTTAATTTTCTGAGTAATGCCATGATAGAACAACCCCATTAATAAAACCTCCTATATTTAATGAGTAAAACTAGACCTACTACTTTCATATGAAGAATTAATGACGGTGAAAATACACAATGCCAGAAAAGGTTCTTCTCAGTCATGGGTATTACTGTTTTCTGCTGTAATAACACCAAGGACTGTGGTGTGTTTCAGGAACCTTCTAGGCTCTGTGATTATGCCTTATTCATGAAAACAGTCTACACGTATTTCTGCTTTTTTCTTTCTATTTGAGTCATAACTGAGTCTTGTGACTAAGAAAAACACAAATCTGGCCACAGCTCAGTATTGTGAAAAGCTTAGTTTCACAATAAAGAGCATTTTAAGCTTCTGCTACATCATAATAGTCACAGGGTTGACTGCTGTACGAAGAGCTATTTCAGATTAATAGAAGTATTCATTTTAAAAGGGTGCTTATGAAAAAGACATCTAATGTTGATAATGTTGTACGGTAAAAGTTTTGTGAAGCACTTGTAAGCAAGCTGGAACAGAAAGCACTGGCATGCCAAAGCAAGAGATCCTTGTTGGTGAGATCAGCATCAGTACGACAGAACTTCCCACATGTGCAAATTCCAAGAACGTTCCCACAACAGCCTGTGCTACCCTGTCATCAGCACTGGGATTTCTCTGACATTAGAAGGAAAGACATGCAGGAAGCAGAAAAAGGCAAGCTGTACCTCTTATTTGAAAACACTTTTCAGCTGATAGTATCTTTAGGAAAGAGAGGCAACATTTGGCTGCAGAAAGAAAAGCAAGGAAAAAGCAAGGATAGCAGCAAGGGTCAGCAGAGCCCTTGCCTAAGCCTGGCAGACCCCCAAAGTGCAGTGTGCCATTACCTCAATTACAGGCAGCTCCAAATGGCAAAGGATAACACCAGCCTTGGAAAAGGCTGTAAGTCACACCAAGAAATTCCAATCTGAAGTGTGCTGCAGTTTAAACACTGAATCAACCCTGGGCTCTGTCTGAAGGAGCTGGTTTTGAAAGAGGCTCTGAAATGCTTCTCTTTGGAAGTCCTGCACAGGCTGAAATTCAGGTCTGCAGTGACCCACAGCAGGTTCTGCTTTCTACCAACACAGCACCCTGTGCCAAGTTTCCTTCTGACTACACCTTTTTGCTACAACGAATGAGATTTATCAGTTATAGATTTTTCCCAGTGTCCACCCAAGCCTGGAGTCCAGTGGAAGATTTGCTTTATCCACTCACATTACGGAACAGACCAAACTTGTTTTCATTTGAAAGGACACTAATATGGTGTGACAGTGCTTTCCCTGCAGACCTGACAATGAGGAACAGGAAAGAGGGCTTGAGAGATGAGTCTTCTTTGGAATAGAACTAATTTTGTTTTCTTTCAAAAATGTCTCACTTGTTTATAAATAGAATTTTTCAAAATGACCTATTTCTTGGATGTCTGAATAGATGGAAAAGAATGAACATTTCCAACCTTCCAATCACCCATGGGATGGATTAAGGAAAAAAAAAAAGTCCTGGGAGAAGGAATGGATATGCCACTTCCTTCAGCTTTCCCTTGGTCACTCAGCAGGGCAGGGCTGTGTTGCTTGCATTCTGAAAACCCTCTGCTGAAGTGCAGCTGTCTCACAGAGATGATGGACATAACAGGTTAAGGGCACTGCCATGTGAGAAAAGTTCATGGTAACAAAAACCCAGGCGTGAACTCGTCCCTGGTGTCAATGATGGACATGGTAATTGAAGGTACATGTGCTGCTTGTGCTATAGATAGGATAGGATAGATGCAACAGAAAAAACAAACCCTGCTGAAGAGGATTTATTCCTCTTTCAATCCTTTTACTTTTCTGCAGTTTTAAAAGGGAAGAGTATCTAAAAATCATTACAGCTGCGTAAGTTCATCTATTATACCTGATGTATTTTTATGTTTAAGCTTACCTATGGAAAATGAGGTTTGCCTTGTTTGTGCATATTTAGAAACCAAAATTATACTAATTAAATATGCTTAGCAAAGATGTAAAGTTCAAAAAAGCCAGTTATAGCATAAATTATAGGTGAAAATAGAATGTAAAGGCTATTTCAGTGAAGAACTGATGTAACTGCCTTTCTGTTGCAGATCAAAAATCAGATCTAAAATAAACTGAATATCCCAACTGTGAGACTACTTTTTTTAATGTAGATGTTTACATGGTCTGCAAAAGAATTTTAAACATTTTGAATTTTCTTCCTTTCAGTGTTTACAAGAATACTCTCGGTATCAGATGAGAGAACATACAGTTCCTATTTAAAAATTCAAGGTTTTTTAGCCTGTACTACAAAGAAAACAATATTTTCCTTCTGAACTTAACATTTATTTGGCTGTCAAAAGTAAATGTTTGAATTTTGCATCTATGTGAATGATTTCATAGATTCCAAGTGAATACATTTTCTTTAAATACAAAATACTAATTTTCTACTAGCCCCACCCAACAATAGTTATGACTACAATTGCTTAAAAAATAAGGCGTACAGATTGGAACATACCTGTCATTTTTTAAATATGGGGTCTATCAAGATTTAAAATTATATTATTCCAAATTCTTATCTGCCACACCATCCAAGTACATGCTTAAATACACCGGCAATTAAAAAAAAACCCAAAAACTAACTGCGCTGTCGGGGAATCATAAAGATTGTTATCCAATTGTGACAACAAATAACCCTGAACTTCTCCTAAACAAAAAAATTAGGACTAGGAAAAATGACTCCTACTAAACAATCCCTCATTATAATTCAAAAAGAATGGTCCCAGCATGCAAGAATCCATCTTAGCATCTTATTATTCCACTATAAAATTTAAAATTATTATAAGAGACCGTTGATTTGAACTATATTTTAAGTACATATTTAGAAATATCTCTTAAATATCTTTTATTCTTTTAAGCTAATAAAACAGACCCCCAAACTCTATGTGGCACCCAGGTAATGCTTAGTGCTTGTCCTGACAAAATCCTATGGTCCAGACCACAGGAGACACTGGAGACAGAAAATGTTCATGAATACCCAGGTGGTTTGAACAGAACTCACAAGATCCACCTGCAATCAGCTTGCCACAGAAATGGATAATACCAGGTCATAAGTAAATTGTATGCTGTTAATTTTCATCTCTCTGCCATGCCTGTAAAAGCAGTATTAGCCTTATCAACTTCAAAGTTCCGTGAGAGTTTCTGCTACAGCCACACAAATGCACTTTATGAGCAAGCAACTAGAGCAATTTCCTCAGGCTGCTTTGCATCTTCTGCTTCCCTGTTCATTTAATTCCTTTTTAAATGAAAAGGAAACAGAGGAGATTTGTCCCTGCTAAAGGACAGCAGAGCACAGAAGAGTTTGACTATTTTAAGAACTCAAACGTGCCTGAAACATGGGTCCTCTGCCACTCAGTTATGCTACTTGCTCACCAAATATTCCAGAAATTAGCTTATTTCTGTACTGAACTGCAGCATGTGGTAGAATCTCTCAAACTTGACGGTATGCAAACGCTGGGGTTAATTATCAGAGAAGTGTGAAAGAGGAGAAGGATTTTCTAAAGGTCTAGTCTCTTTCTTCAAAGCTTTAATTTCAACCATGCCAGTCTGAAATTTACATAGAATCTAAATACATCTGAAAGACTTTATTCTGGAATAATTGGGATGTAATTTCAATCAGGGACTAAAAATTTAATAACTACTTTACAAAGGTAAAAGCAAAGCAGTGAAGTCATTAGTGTTCTAGTCAGGTTTCCTAGGAATGCATTAGGTTAAAAATCTTTTGAGAACTGCTGAAAAGAAGGAATAGGGTGAGGTAGAAACGATTAAGTTGCAGCTCATTCTGAGAAAGAGGAGCTGATGCCACAGTGGACACTGGCAAGGTCTGTGTGCTACTATCTCAAATTCTCTGGAAGGGAAGCAGGGCACATGATTACACGGCTTTGTGTTAAACTGGAAACCTCATCTTACTTTTCAGTCTTCAGATTTCACAGTATTGATCTCATTAAGCTAGTGTTTTCACCTTGTAATTGCAGTAAATGTAGTTGCTGTGCAAAAGCTGTGGATTAAATGTTGCAAATGAATAATGAGTACTTAATAATTGCTGTGGAGCTACATTTAACTGTACCTCTAAACTGAATTGAGTGGTCAAATGCACTGGTAACACAATTGACTGAAGTGATAAAAACAGATCCTTTAAAGTAAACACTGCAAGATTTTAAGTAGAAATAAACTTGCTGCTTATTTCTAAAGGTAGAGAAGAAAATATCTCACTGTCATTGAAAGTTCTAACCAATTAAATAAAAAGGAAAACCAATGAACCTGAGAGTCCTTCAGGTTAGATTTTTCTATGCAATCGCTGCCATCAAAATACAGCTGATGTTCTACTTTTATATATCAGATCAAGGACATG
The DNA here is from genome assembly GCA_024734035.1 of Alethe castanea. Taxonomy (NCBI): domain Eukaryota; kingdom Metazoa; phylum Chordata; class Aves; order Passeriformes; family Muscicapidae; genus Alethe; species Alethe castanea. The sequence goes on along the minus strand of JANRGV010000120.1, from coordinate 12,841,777 downwards.
TGCTGAGTACCAAACAACAAGTTGCCTGAGACAACAAAAAAATTGCAATCACTGATGCAGTTATAAATAAATGAGATATAAGAACATTTAATATTTTTCAGAAATTTGCAACATTCTTCTATGTTTACAATGTAGCATAAATTGAGCAATTTTGGAAAAGATTAAGCAAGACAAGAGACATCTTTTCTACTTAATGACAGGATCAAAGAAAGAAAACTATGAAAGCAAACTTCCAAATTGCTATAAATGTCAGACAAAAATAGAAAGCAAAGTGTCAAATGATCTTTGCCATTTGTTCAGACAAAAAAAAGAGAGAACAAAAATGAAAAACTCTTTGAGCATAGATATGAACCAATGCCCTACATGTGATCACAACTTTATTTTAATGTTGAACAAAGCATAAGAGTAGATGGGGGAAGTTCAAAAAATACACTTTGCTATCATATATTTACAGCTGATTAACTGAAAGGGAAAGATTGAAATTTCAGCTTTCAGTAACAGTCTGATGTCACTTCAAGCACGATTGTGGCTCTGTATTTGTCTCTGACTACCCTAATGTGTATATTTGCAGCGAACATAAGGAAGACTTTGATCAAAACACAACATGCATTTTACACAACAAGGAAGTCTACAGAGCAGCACTACATTTACAAAAGCAATTGAAGGAGGTTTCAAAGGGAGTTGACAGATTAGAGGATGATGACACTGCTGCTGCAGTCTCGATGGAAATCTGGCTTGATCTAATTAACAACTATGAACTAGAACCACAAGAAGATAATTCAAACATGATTTAAAGAAGTTATATTACCTTTTTAATAATGCAGTGATGGAGCCTTTCCCTTACTGATCACAAAACAAGCCACAGGTTCAACACAGAACAAGAAATAAAAGACCTGATATCCTCAATTTACCTCCAGCATTTGAAATTGAAGTCTGAGATCCAGCCTCAATATTTGACGACAGAAGTAGAAAACGTGCATATTCACATAAAAATGATAAAAAATTTTAAGAGTCTCACTCATGACAGCTCAAGTGAATCAGTAAATCAAAATGGAAGACTATTTTTAAGAGGTGACTATGTTACTAAGTGTTACCATGTTCAAACAGAACAGAGGAAATGAAGCACAGAAGGCAGGATAACTTCCGTATTTCATTTGACACTTCTGTGTACATGCACCAGAAAGCTTCCAGGTTATTCCCACCCCCTTTTGGTTTAGATTCCTCACCCTAGGAAAATGACACCTGGAGGAAAACTTCCAACCCGTTCAGGCTTTTAGTTTAAGCCAGCAGCAATGCCAGTGACTGACTTGTGCTGACAATTCCACCACTGTCAGTAGTAGGTGACTGCTGCCCATACACAGCCTTTAGCACAGGACTTTCTGTGAATCTGACCTCTCATGCACCTTCTGTAATAAAAATACTTTTATTAGCAGTCAGGGACATGATTTAGAGGTAGAATTGGCAGCACCAGGATAATGGCTGGATTCAATGGTTTTAAAAGTCTTTTTCAACTTAAATGATTTTATGATTCTTGGTTGGTTCTCCTGTCTTCTCTGACTGTCAAGTGCTGTCACTAGCTTGTGCTGGTATGCACATGTATGCTCGTACACACATGTATAATGACATATAATCATCCTGCCATGTAATCATTCTGGCATTTTCCATTGGTGGGAACTACAATTAGGAACTACTGCAGGGATTTACTGCATTTACTGAGAAAATACAGGAGCCATTTGGAAACATTCTCAGGGCTGTTTGACCCCCTGAAAGACAAGGAGATAAGGAATCTCCAAATAACTGAATTGTTTAATTCTCCTTGAAGTTATCTTTCTGCTTTTTAATGTTTGTTTAAAGAACTGATAAACCCCAAAACCTCTAGCTGCAACTGGTAGCTTTAATTTTCTTCAAATATTACTAGATAAAAACAATACTACCCGAATAGCAAAGCGGCAATTACATCTCAACATTTCCTTCGGCATATACCTCTGTATTAACGCAGGCATTTTTCCTCTTTACCCCTCACCACGGCATGCCTATTTTTACCTTTGTGTCATGATTTTGTAGGCGTCTGGCAGGAAGCACTCTGTGTTCTCCATCTGGAAGGGGTCAGCATCACAGATCTTGTCGTCCGTCCGTCCGTAGTTGGCGCTCTCGATCATGATGACATCGCTGCCCGGGCACCGCAGGTCGATGGAGTAGCCCTCGCACGAGAGCTCCCTCCTCACCAAACCAAACGGGAGCGCTGCTCGGCTGAAGCCTGGGAAAAAACACAAGGGCAAGACGGGGTTGAGCCTAAAGGATGCAATGAATTGGGCTATTCTTTTTCTAACTCTCTGTGTGCTAAAGGAAGCGCAGCGCTACACGGTTTGAGCTGGTGCCATGTTGAGCGGGGCATCTTTCGTGGCACTGCCACATCCCTTCACCATGGCTGTTGTGTCCCTGATCTGGGAAAAGAGGAAATTCCCTTTCACTGCTTCTAATCCTGGGCAGGGCAGACAGTGGTGCCTGTCTGCATGGCTACACTGCACGTTCCAGTTTCCACCTCTTTTCTCTCTGCTTCTGTCTCCACTCCTTGGGCACAGTCAGACAGGCTGTGTCTGAAAGTGGGAAGCAGCAGAGCAGGCAGGATTTACAGAAGTGATTTTAAAAAAGAAAACAGTACAACCACAAAAAAGCCCAAAGCCATAGCTCCAACTCCATTAGTCTTTTTTACTTTGTCTCCCTTTCTCCAGGAAGAGCTGGTTACTTTTGCTTAGCTATTTTATGACCTCAGCATGGACATGATCCAATATACATGCTGACGCTTCACCTAGTTGAACTCCAGTGTTCCTTACTGTTCCTTCTTTTACATAAATTTAACTACATATAGATAGTGTTTTGAAACAAATACAAAAATTATCAGTACTACATTTGTGTACTGCATAAAACCCCCCCATGTCTCACAAAAATGATACATTTCACAGAATTTTAATTTTTTAACATTTTTTTTTCTGCTTAACAGAATTCCTAAAAATTAGTAACTTCTTGAGTGAAGCAGTGTAAGATACTTTAGAAACAAACAAGGTTCAGCTATTCATCCAGATGTTTAATCTTTTAAAGACATTTCTTCATGCAAAATAATATATTACATCAGAATAAAACTATCTGCATACTGCAGTTTTTCGTACACAGTTACTGATGGATTATTATTAAACAGTATTTCTGTTTCTTAAAAAATTGTGTGACTTTTGGAAGACTAGCTGGGTAATATGGCAGTGTTAAAAACCTATTTCTTTAAAATAGTAAATCCTACATTTTCAGGAGGATTTCCTGTTTTTTAAAAATGCCTTCATAATACAGTAAACACAAAGCCATTAATATTTCTGTGCAGGCTGTTGGAGACCAGTTGTGACAGCAAAGAGAAATAGCTGCTAAGTATGGAAAGTTGGAACTCTGTGTTTTTTTTAAAGTGAAGAAAATAAACTTTTCTTAAAAAGTATGATTCATTGGAAGAAGCAAGGAAGCAAGTACTTAAAAAAATCAGTAATAACTTGAGATAACCCCTTGATAGTAAATTTTCCCATGAGCCCAGTGACCAGTTCTGCCTTTTTATTTTGCAGAACCATAACCTACAGGAAAGCAGTACTGTTACTCTGCCAGTGTGTTTCAGTATTTCTTAGTAAGGGAAGGAGCCACAGTCCTGTGGAAAGCATCAGGTTCCACCTCAGACTGACTCCTCCTCAGTTTAGCTGCATATGCCATGAGCAATAACAAACACTATTATTACTGCTGAGGGGTCATGGGCTGAAAGCTGGAAAGAGCTAGAACACAAAGCCATCACATTAATACCCTGCATGTTCCTCCCATGCAGCAAATTAATGCAATGAAGACAGAAGTCACTCACAGCTCAGTGAGGGTGTGAAATGGGCACAGGGAGGGGGACATGCAGCACACGTGAGCACAGCAACTCCTTTGATTAATTACCATCACAGGTGGGACCAAATATGATGCTGCTAGTCACTGCCATTCCTAAATCCTGCTACTCCTGTCAAATCTAATGCCATCCCCAGGAAGCTCATCCCTGCAGCTGGCAGCAATGGTGCCCGAATCTCCTGCACTCAGCAGGGATTCTGTGGCCTGCAGCAGCACCATGGCCTGCCTGGGGGAGCCCACCTCTCCCAAACTTTTTGAATTTCCATCAGCAAGAAGGGGAACAGCACCTACAGCTGTCCAAAGAGGTGTTTGCACACAGCTCCCTGTGAGCAGCACTGACCCTTACCCTGGATCCTGCAGCACAGGCTCCCCTTCTGCTAGCAAATACTCTGAATTCAAAGACAAGACCTCTGCAGTTTTGCTACAGAGAAATCAGAAGCCTGCAAATCTTACTTCATCATATAGCAACACTGCTATAATGACTATGAATGCGTTTTCGCCTGCAGTTTTTCCCCCTGCAGGCATCTGCAAGAAGTTCTGTATTAGGGCAAACATTAAAAATATTAGAGCAAGGTTAGATCACCTCACAGGCAACAGAGGACACACCTGAGTTTGCAATGTAGAGGTTACACTGCAAAAGCAGCAAGCAATAAAGCAAAACAATGCAGCGTGCATCAGGTGCGAATGTGGCTCTAAGGAATCTCTGTGGTACAGAAAGAATTTTAACTAAATAAAATAAATAAATTCAAAGTCCACTAGCAGAGCTGCTATGATCTTTATGCTGAAGCTTTATTTGTAATTTTTTCCTATCACCAAAGAAAAAGTAAGTGTATCAACAAGCAAAGTGTAATTCAATCCATCTTGCAATCCTGACAATCGAAGAAAGAACTTGTGGGAGGCCCTGTAAGCGAAAAATCAATATTGCAGCTCTGTGCAGTGCAAATGTGAATACTGCCAAATAGCAGTGCTTAGGGTAAAATGAACTGTTTTGCTCCATTTTCTCCTCTCTGAACAAATGATTTTGAAACGACAGCTTTTTTTTTGGAGCTATAAAACGTCAAGCAATAACTCCCCGTGCTTTAGGCAAGTGATTGGAATAAATACCTCTTGGCAACAGGTGCAATGACTTAGGACTGAAATTCATTTACATTCAGGAGATAATTCCCGATAAACAGATGTACTGCCACGGGATGGAAGTGTGAACAACCGGCATCTGAATGCTTCAGCATCATTCCAGAGTTTTTTAGACGTAAGTATGTGGCTCTGTCAATAATTACTGCTGTCACCAGTAACTTTGTATCTCCAATGCAATTCCACACCAGTATTCCCAATATTTTGTTAACCAAGCTGTACTAAACCTGCTGCTTGCCTCACCATACCTCGAATAAACCTGTTTTGTTTGGCTGTGCTCTGGCAGCTGAAATCAACATCCCTCCTCTGCCTGCTAACACTGAATGAGAAAAAAAAAAAATTGTTTCTGTCCTGCTGACCGTTTTGATTATAGAAAAGCTTCCTGGCAAACATATCTTTCCTGCACATTTTAACTGCTCACAAATTAGTTGAGTGCAGGCTCTTTATTGAAAGGAGCAAATAAACTGCTTTTGTGGAATCACATTTTTAAGAAAAAAAGGTAGAGGGGATGTTTAGTTGCAATATACATTCTTTAATGCTTTATTGATCAATCCATATAGAAAGACAAACTGAAAGGAAAAATAACAATCAAAATCTGTACTCTGATACGTTAGTCCATGAAATGAAAAGTACAAGTCCTGTGAAAGAATTGTAACTCAAAATCATGTTTTGGACATGTGGTAAATTCAAATTTGGGTAAAAAAATTAATTTAAGTATGCAAAGCCTTATTTACCATTCCACTGTCTTGGTACCTTCGGAGAAACTATTTGTCTTTACAAAGATAACCTAAATTTGTCAAAGCCCACTAGCACACCATCTTCTTGAGCTGTCAGTAATAAGAGAGTGTGCTAAGTTTGGTAGATAAAAGCAAAAAGGCACCACCACATTTGAATGTTCACTGAATGCAGAGGACAAACTGGAATGCAAACAGGGTAACATCAGTGCTCTACATCAGAAGCAAGGAGCCTTTGATTAAAACTTAAAGCACAGAGAAAGTCAACATGGAAGTATAAAATTATTTCAAAGAATGAAGATACTGGAAGAACTGAGAATCCAAAACAAATCTCTGCAGAAATAGATATATATATCTCTGTGGGCAAGGAAATATCACTTCTTGTGTTATTTGGTTGTAACAGAAAGGTCTTCTGAAAAGAGCACATCTTTTCAAACAGAATGTTTACAGTTGTCTCTTTCACAATCTCTTTTATTTTACCATATCGTGCAACATAATGATTTAAGTTCTACACAAGATGAAGTGATGTGTCCTGGGCAGCATTTCAATAATATATGTTTAAGAAATGCAAAGCCCAATGAAAACTGTGCTGAGAATCCTCTCCCTCTCCACTGAAGTGCATTCATGCACACACGGGAGGGTGCACGAAGACAGCTGAACACACTTCACCCTCTGAAAATCATGCAAATGCTCAACATGGGCGCCTCAAAGCTTTTGTAATACCTCAGACAAGCCTCAGCATCCTGCAGTTTCTAAAGAACCCCATGGACTCTGTCAAGGGAGACTTTTCTCCCCGTCTCTCAGCACTGTATATATTTCACACAGACAAGCATGTTATTTTGTTAAACAGCTTTTAAATTATCCAATCCTGGTCAACAGAACGCTACCAACTACTACAAAAGACAGAGGCAATTTAAATGACAACTGTGCTTTCTCACTCTACCTTTGAAGGAAAAAGTCATTCTGGCAAGCATGTCTATTAAAAGATTACACTGGCACAGTCAGAGCTTCTGACAGCGCCCAGAGGTCTGGAGTTCACAGCACTCAGCTCCCCTTTCAGGGAAAGCCAGCAGCACAGGCTGGCTGTGCACACAAAACCCCTCTGTTCACTCAGGCTCAAATTAGGCAGGAAGTGATCATTTCAAAAATACCCTCCCACAGCTGGATTCTCTACCGTTTTATGTATATACTCCTTCTTGTCAATTAAGATGCTGAATGGAGTGGACATGGGGAGAAAAGGGATTTTTTAGTAAAGGGAAAGTGTTCTCTAGTGACATCTCCCTCATTTTTTTAAACTCATTCCTAAAAATGGGATTATCTCAAGATAGGTACATGAAAGTATCTCATTATTTGAACTTTAACAAAGAGGCACAGAGTCCTAAGGAACAGACCTGATCATTTAAATTACACTGAAGCCAGGCAACTTCTTCACTGAATAAATGAGCTGTGAGGGGAGATTCTTAACACTGGTTTCTAGAATTTTGCTTCTCAGACATTTCATATTTCAATTACATAATTAAAATCTGGAAGCCTGTCTGTTACAAAATGGAAATATGAATTCCTCTTAATAAAAGGTTTTAGAAATATTAAGTAACTAGTGAAAGCTTTTTATAGTATTTATTTTTTTTTTTACATTTTATTTGAACACGATTTAGCCTCTTAAAAATGAAAATTTTAAAAATCTTTGACTAGTTTTAATATTTTTCAGGATTCATTGTGAGCAGCAAAATTAAAACTGCATGTAATTTTCTGTAATTATATACTTAATATTCAGTATACATAAACATAAAGTACGTATGTCTGCTTAATGAAATTCAGGAGAGAAGCCAGAGTTACACCCTCTGACTCACACCAGGATGACTCCTGCCTTCCAGGTTCACTGAAACTTATTACAATTTTCCTTCTACGCTTTCAGTCTCCATGCAATTCTCAAATATAACCCTGTGAGGCTCTCTTCAGCAAAAAAAAAAAAAAAGAGTCAGGGCTTACCTACTTTCTGCACCTTGTTAAATGATTCAGCAAAACCTGAAGTGAGCAGCAGCATCTCAGCCTTTTAATCCAACAGCGTTGATCCTTCCTGTGTACTGCTGGCAAGGATGTCATTTAAATTCTTATAAACAGCTCTCACCCCTCACTCAGAAGGGCTAGAATGTGTCTCTGTGAGTCAGCAGAATTAAAGGTTTGTTGTTTTTTTTTGATTGTGTTTTTGTTAGGGTTTGGGTGTGTGTGGGGAGTGTGTGTGCACTTTAGCAGCAGGAGAGAAGCAAGGACAGGATGAGTGCTACACTGGCACACCTGCAGAGCTCAGTCCTTCTGTCACCTGGAGCAGGAGCAGCCAGACACAGCCCTGCACAATCCCCACATCAGCCCAGGACAGCTCCACCCTATTTTGAAGGAATTGCTTCTATGGGCAAAGAGACAGTTTGGTCCTCATGCCCATTTAATCCTTCACCTGCCTGCCCAGGCTGCCATTAGAGTGCTAATTAATGCTAAACTGTGAAAATGGGCTTCTGCACTTTGAATCCAGCCACACTGAAACTGGAGAGAAACCACTAATTCCTTTAATGAAAGTCACCAAACCAGAGCCTGGCTCCTGGCAGCCTTTTAGCAATGCCTACATATGGCAGATGGAAACCATGTGATCTAAACATGAAAGTCCAAATATCTAATATAAAAATACGTGTTCTTCAGTTCTCACTTAGCACCACGTTTTATTCTCATATGCATGCACCTTTCCCATCCTTTTCAGTGGAGCTGTATGCATGAGAGCAAATCTTTGCCCTCTTGATCTAAAATTATCCCAGTTTAAAACAGCATTCATCTGTCAATGATATTTCTTTTCTTTTGCCAGCCAGATGTCTGTTCTCAGGCTGCAAGAATCCCCTTCCTTTTTTCCTTCACATCATACACACTTGATCCTCTGCCAGCTCACAAAAAAGCACTCTACTCTTTTCTTTCTTGCCATTAAATACATTGCATCTCCAAAATTTCTCAAGGCAAATAAGTCCCATGGTCTTTGTAAACCCACCCTCCTAAAGGTTATCTCCAGTTTACCTATTGTGAACTCTCTGAGCACAGCACCTGTCAGGAAGGAGAAGCTTCTGAATCAGAAACAACCTCTTAAAAAGGGAGGTAAGGCACACAAAGGCTGATGTATCAGAAATGTTGTGTCAACAGGATT
>JANRGV010000120.1:12817423-12832781 GCA_024734035.1 Alethe castanea | reverse complement strand
CAGAATAAAAATAAATATTCTTTTATTTTCTATAGAAGTGTATCTTGACAACAATTTATATTTCCAGTTATCACAATCATTTTTTGATTGGAAACCATGTGTTAAGGAGAGGCAAAGGAAGAGGAAGAAAGGGGAATTTCCATCATGAGTATTCAGAGTGGCCAGGTGACAAAAGAAGTATTTTATACCATCGTTGAGAAACCCAAAGCCTTGTCACCTCAGAGGCTGATAGAAGCCATGCAGAGATGTATCATTTCCTTGGGAATATGTGCATTGGTGAAAGCCAAATCATCCCAGCAGGTGCCATGCTGGGTGCTATTAATAACCCATAGTGTGCTGTGTACACAGCCTTCTTAGCAGGCTATACCCCAACCTGTGTAAGCAAGTAGAACATTTAATCACATTAAAATACCTGATAATTCTGGCTCATTTCAAATAACATATTATTCTACAATTGCCAGAGTTTAAAATAACAAATACAGCCCTAGTGCTAAAAAAAATCACAGATTTAATTATTGTACAATTGCTACTACATGGCAATATTTGAGACCACAACTGCAAACTTAAAAATTGGGCATTATGTTGTTTACAAACAGAATTATATATACATTAGAAATGGAATCAAGAAACAAGGTAAGAGTTCATATACTCTTTTGTTTCAGTAAAATGGGGTGGGGTCAATTGTCACAGTATCATTTATAGTGGAGAAGTTATGTGGCTAATTTTAATGATGGCAAGATGCTTAAAGAGTGCTTATGAGCATGCAAATAACACAGCAACCCCCTTCTCATAAGTACAGCTTCAGAAACATTTCAGAGAACTCAGGGGTAGAAAGCAGAACCCTTGAAATCATAAAGGCAGGGATCCTGCAGATGAAACCAAAATATACAGTCATACCTTTTGAAAACAAGAAAAGCCATGTGATGAATGTACTTTAAGGTAAATGTGCCATCACTTTAAATGTTCCCATAAATAGATATGAGACAAGAGTAGCATGTAATCTTGGAAAATACCTGTCAGAGTGAAATGCTTTCTTCCTGACCTTACCTTCTATGAAATATATGTGGATTTTTGAAAGACTATTATAGAGAAGAGAAGGATGTATCACACAGTTTTTACAATATATTTAAGGTTCTGGCACATTCTGTGAATCATGAAATAATTCTACACACATACTTGAGAGCATCCTCTGAATAATAAATTGCATGAAGAAAGGAAAACTATTTCCTTTTTTGTAAACGACGAGGTAACTAAAAAACTCCTAAGGAATTTATGCAGTTCTGACATGCTCCCTGGGCAGCAGGGAGTAGGAATGGCAACACAGGCACCATTTCCAGAGTAAATAAAGGAATCAGGCACCTTTTCCACCCTGTCAAACTGCTGTTAATCACCTGTAAAGGAACTGCATATCCATATGCCTCATTGCAAACATGAAAGACAAGGGAGATAAAGAGACAGGATAATTACATTCCACCTGGACTCAAATTCAGGGCTTCTGAGTCTGAATTCTGGTTTTCAGTCCTGGAATTTTTGTCTTCTTCACCAACTGTCACAATGTGTATGGCAAGAATGCTTTCAGCTTTTAGAGAATCAGTTAATGGAGGTTCAAATGAAATAAATGAAAAATCAGGATCCCTGAAATCTCTGAGTACTAAGACAGAAACAAAGCAATTTTCCCAAATCATGTGTAATAGGTATATATTTAATACTATTTATATTAGAAAATAACAAGAGGGATGAACAGACACTGTAGCACAACAAGAAAAGGAAAACTTTGCATTTGCTGATTACTTCAATTTAGAAGCACATATCTAAGAGCTGAAAGACTGTTTCCAAAGTTCTGCATTGATCTTAGTATAACCCATAATGAAGGCAAGGGCTAGGACAGCTCTGCACCACACCCAGGAAAAAAAAAATAAATCAAAATATAAACTGAAAACCAGCGAGACAGAAGTGCTGCACCATTACTACAGGTGTGGAAGGTAATTTCCCCAGTAATTAATTTGCATGGTGCTTCACTATCCCAGGTCAGAGTGTTCTTTTCAAAAAATCTTCCCCCACATATTTAAAGCAAGTATCTCAGGAGACAGCTGTGAAGTACAGGAGATCTGATTGCTCCACTTTTTTTCCACGCCACCTAAACAGAGGCTTTCCTTGGGAAAGCCCCGTGCTCTGCTGCTGCATTATTGAGGTGTACAAAGAGGCAGGGGGCTCCTGGCAGGCACAGGGATGCTGCAGAGCTGTCCCCACCCCTGGGGCCCCCCTGCTCCCCACCTGCCTGCCCTGCTGCAGCCAGGAGCGCTCCTCATCAGGGCAATTTCCACAGCGAGCTCAGAGCAGCATCAAAGTGGCCATTATGGCAGCATAATTGAGGAGGGAGCTGTTAATCTGCTGGGGATGCCAAGGAGGGAAGGAGAAGGTTAGGGGTGCCCAAAGGCAGCAGGAATGAGCAGGTGTTAGGGTAACTATTTAAATTAGGCATCCTGACACAATCATTTATAACACAGGCTTTAGACTCCCTGGAAGGCACTAGAGCTGCTTATCCTATCTATTCTACTCAGTAAGAAAATAGAAGTTCTTCTGGTCCAAACAGTGACTTTAGTAAATCTGAAGTACTGCAAAGTGAGCTGCATTTAATTAAAATATTCTCTGCAATTTATACAATGCCATAGTACCTACTGCAGTGCCTTTTCTATCTCTGCCACTGCTGAATTCGACCTCCAGATCCTTACTGGGATCCAGCAATGTGTGGCCCATGTTATTTTTAAATATACAATAAAGACAATGTTTGAGCTCCAAAACCAAAAAGAACCCTATTTTCCACAATGGTTTTCACATACACAAGCCTCTACAAGATTACGAGGGCACTTTATGTATCAAATGCAAAATACAGAAATAGTATTATCTCTGAGTGAATTGCTGTCATCTCTGAAGGATGTGTTGAGATCCAACATTATACAGCTCTTCACAGCAGCAATTTTGTAATATTTTATTTACTTGAAAATAATACGGAATTTTAGGTAAACAGAATCTTAATTACCTCAATTAAGTTCTCATCCTGCATCACTAATATCATTGGGAGCTTTGTCATTAACCTCAATGAGTGCAGGACAGATTCTTTAGAATTTAACCTGGATACTCAATATTCTTGTTCTAATGAAAAATGCACTAATGAGCTTCATTAGACTACTCAATTTTAAAGAAGCATCAGCAGCCAGCTTCCCTCCACAGCCTAATGGGGCACTGGTGCATGAGTGAGCCAGAACCTGACACAAAGAGTGTTTAGGTCACTGTGAGTCTTTTTATTGACTCAATGAGCTTCACGTTCAGCCCACCACGGGCAGAGCAACACCTATTGACTCACTCCAGGAACTCCCTGAGGTGGGGAATGCTAAAATGTGTGACACTTTTGAAATCAAAACTGGAGTGGTACAGCTGAAAGACTATATGCAGTGACATAAACACAATTAAAACAAGAATTCTCCCTATAATTAAAAAATGACACAAGTTTTCTACATAGTCTGCACAGAAGATCCTCAATGCATTTCAAACACTACCTTTTTTCCAGTCATCTACTGGGACACATTATGGGAAAAGCAGTGATCTTCTGTGACCTTCATTTTATTTTATTAAATGCAGCAGACTCCTCATGCTGAATATGAAATAAAAAATATGCAATCCAGGAAAGTACTTTGAGAAAAAATGCCCTTTGGAGGACCCAATTTCAATCTTGAAGTATAATGATACAAACTTGCCAGTGACATTTGAATAAAAATCTCTATTATTTTTATTATTGTGTTCAGACTTCTATTCTGAATTACTAAATTTAGAACGGGCACTGAAGATCACAATTCAGTCAATGCTTTATAAACATGGGAAATACATATTTGAAATACATCTGAAGTAAGAACAGACTAGCTCTACTCCCCAACCTTAGTAGGCACAATTTAGGAGATATTTTCCTTTACAAATAGCTATACAACTGGTAGTAGTAAAAAGCTCCCAAGTATCAAAATACACTCTTTGTTTACACAACAGTGGCTGATGTATTGCTAATAAAGCCTTCAAGGAGAAAATAATGTGAATTGCCCGAGCAAGGGAAACTGACACTTGCAGATATTTTATCTTTCCCATAGCTCTAAGGACAATTGAAAAGTATCACTTGTTGCAATCCCTTGAAAAACTGGGTGGGGGGCAGAAGGTTAGGAGGTCTAGTTAGTGTAGATTAACAAGTCACCACCCAACATAACATCAACTGAATTTCAGTTATCTGCTGTCTGAGCAACCTGCCTAAAATCCCACATGCTGAACACAGAGCCTAATTTAGAGCCACATCAACTGGGGATAGGTGTAGCTGGTCATAGCAATAATGTGGGGGTATTCAAATTTGGAAGGGAGGGGACTTATGGAAATCCTTCTCCCTAATTAAATCAGAGAATGAGAGTTTGAAGTGGTAAATAATAAATCACAAAGAATCCTCAATCTGGTTGCCAAGGAAACCAGTATGCCTCTGCCATAATTGCTGTGAGCCCAATCTTGCCCTTTTTGACACCAAGCCTTATCATGCATTCTGGTCAGAGACTGAGAGAGTGGCTTTTCTATTCCTCTCAGGCAGGAGCTGGGGCTGGCACACGGCTCCAAACATCCCCTGCCTGCAGACAGGGATGGAGCAGGGGCTCCATCACCAGCTCCTCACTGGGAAATGGGACAGCCCGCTCCATCCTCCATCGTGCCACTGCAGCTCTGCTCACTGGGAACACATCCCTAATCCACTGGAGCCATCTCCAGCCTGGTTATCACAGCCTGCCACAAGTCCCAGGAATTTCCAGTTCCCCCAAGCACTTCTGGAAGCAGCAACCAGCCATTCGTTTCACTCGTGGACATGCAAGATGCTTATGAAAGAGATGAAGAGGGAAAGGGAAGTCCAAGACAAATATGTGCTTTCCAAAGCACAGCAAAATAGATTAGAAATTGACTCCAAGCCAAGTCATTCAGACAGCTCAATGCATCATTGTCTTTTTCCTCTGCGATGATAATTACCTTCTATAAACATTTCCAAACTTGTTTTTTCCTTCTGTTTCTGGTGTAATCACACATGGCCACTGGACACACACCAAACTTTGAGCATAAGCAATTCTCAGTGCTCCAGCATCAGGAAGGCCAAAAAAGGAGGATAGCTATATTAGTGTCTCTATCTCATCCTTCAAGAAATCCTGAAGCAGATTTTAGAGGAAGTATCTTCAAAGTAAGGAAATAGGAGGAACAACAGGCAAGTACATTATGTTCCCAGCTGACTTTAAGGAAAAGAGAATCTAGAGACACAGGGAAGAACTGTGAGAATGAAAAAAAACATAAAAACTCCCTTTAAGAACTTCAGAGAGAAAAACACTACCAAAAAAAAAAATTCCTGAAGATTCTTCTTTGAATCTTCTGCAACAAGTTGACTAGTTCCTTGCTGTTTTGCAATGGATAAATTTTTTCATTCCTAATCTATTCCAAGCAACAAGGACTAAAACAATTTCCTTTAATATATTTTTATAAATTTAATGTTAGCAAAACATGTTAAAAAAATAAGACTGATACACCCTGGTGATTTTAATCCTTTGCTGTACACCATTCTAATGATCTTTGTTTCTTTCAGTATGTAAAGAATGTAAAAGATTCAGCTCAGGATCCAAATTTCAGTGGGACACTAGGGATGCTCACTGTATAATTCCAAAACTTTATCTTGACACCACATTTGGGTAAAGGTAATTTACTAATTTATTTTTATCCATTACTCAAAGGGGTGTGCTAACTGCATTTTCCTCTGTCTGCTCAGCTACTACTTAGAGATGGCTATTTAGTTTTATTGACTCTACCAACTGGCATCTTCTTTTTTGTTAAGTTGGTAGATAAACCAAACATCTCAGCAAAACACATGATGTGACACAGTTTTTCTGCTGTAATATTCAACTATTCAAACATTAACTAAGGACATTGGTAAAATCCTTCATTAAACAGATCTGTAAGACATGCTGCAATGCTTTTATGCAATGCATAAAAAGCAACAAATGTTTGTTCCAAAGCAGGCTCAATCAAAGCAAAACAAACTCTCCTCCAAACCCAATCCAAATCCCTTCCATATTCTTCTTCCAAGGAAATATAATGCTGGTAAAATAACTTGGTATTAGCTATTGGTAGCTAAGAGAGCTTGAATTCAACTCTGACCTTTGTTCCAAAACAATTCATAGCTGCAGAGTACCGTGAGACAATTCATGCTGGAGTGGATTCCTGCCTCTTCTTACATGCTCAAAATAGTCTTTAATCCAAATGCTTCTTACAGCTATAACACTTAAATCACATATAGGGAGAATTATTCCTACATAATTTAAAAACTGAAGCCCCTTCAGCTGTCATCCTAGTTAAAAAGGTACAATTATGGATTAGTTACAACCAATTACAATAATGCACATTACTCTCTGTATGACTGTATATGCCTCTAAAACTTGATTCCCTTACAAGGCAAAAAGATAATAAAAGTTTCCATCAAAAAAGATATAACACAAAAGCAAATGTTTCAGCCATTTGAGTATAAATACATTCATTTGCAAAATACACATGTACATCCATCAGAAGAAAAAAGGCCTTTAGCTGATTTACAGATAATTTACTATGGTACACTCTTACCACTATTTTATTCTTATTTGAAAAATTAGTCTGGATTCCTGAGCACTATGACAGGAACCAGTTTATTTTTATGTCTCTTGTGAAATTTCAGTGATCTTGAACCTTTAGGGCTAAACATCTCTGTGACTATCTGTTTTTATCATCCAAGAGTTTCATATACTTCAAGAATCAAAGAATGGTGTCACTGGCTTTCCCAGTGACACATCATGCTGGAGAAGAAGTTCAATATTACCCAGGACCTGCTCCATCATAATCCACTGTGAAAAAAATACCTCTGTCTCTTCTGTTGGTAGGAAGCCACAATAAGCTGATATTTCTCCTCTGAACAATCTTCCAGGTGGCCAACTTGATTTGTCAATTCTTTAGAATTTTCATGTCCTCTGAGCAGTATCTATCCACTATTTTTTGTCTTCACCTTTCTGCTTAGACTCCTGCAATTTTGAACAAAAGCCTTCAAACTTCTTATTCTCTATACACTAAACTCTGGACTTCAATAAGCTTTTAATATGTCCCTGTATAGTATCATGCTGAAGCACCCACAACTGTCTCCTGCTGTAGTTATGAAGAATGGTTACTAATTGTAATTGGCCTAAGCTACTTTTAAAGAAGTTCTATCTTCAGGCTTCATCACCTATCTAAACACCCTTTTTCTGCCATTAATACAGACATTCCTCTATGAAGAAATACAAGCAATGCATTCTGCATTTCCTCACAGAATACCAGCTATATTAAGCAAAAATACTGGAACCAAAACAGAAATAAAAAATTAAAGGTACAAACTAGTTGTGATGCTTATTTACAGGCAACTTATTTATAGGCCTCTCTCTGGGAGAGTAAGATGAGACTGAAACTCTGAAACAGCTAACCATAGTATTTCCCTTTGTGAAAATTATAAAAACTTTAACTTGAGGAAAAAGCTCTGTGTGCAGCACAATGTTCCACTGACTTTTCTTTTTGCCCTGGTCCTCGTCCTTCTCCTTCCAGGTCCCTGACAGGATTGGATACAGTTCACAGTCCCCAGTTCAGAACAAAAATTGTCTTGGCATCAGATTCAATATAAAAACATCCTAAAAAACCCAAAATTGGCACTAATACGAAATACCTGACAGTTTGGAGTCTAAAACTTGATCAGGGTCTGTGCTTTATGAAAAGTAATCACTAAGACACCAGCAGGGTAATTCAATGAACTGGAATCTTGGCTTCCTTTTTCTTTTCTGAAAATACCACACTTTATCTTAGGCTTGCCAGCAGATTCAAGTAGCCTTAGAAAGGAGAGATTTGGTAAACAAACAAAAAATTATCTTGAATTATAAGTTCTTGAAATAGAATCTGCATGTCCACAATTCATATTAACATGGTGAGTTCTTACAGAATGCCTTTTCAAGGAAAGCAGTATATTCCTTGTGTGATCAAGTATAGAGCCATAAACCATATGAGACCCTATTTATTTCAAATTTCCCATGATGCCATTTACTCCAGCTTTTAACCTTTTATGTGACATTGAGCTATTTTACAATCATAAAATAGTAGGAAAAAACGACCTGTTAATTTGAAAGGGACACATTACAACATCTCTCCCCGGCACTATAACATTTTAATTTCTTTTTTCCAAGGCAAACCAGTTGGAAAGTGACCATCTGCTAGTCTCTTAGCACTATTCAAGCAAAGCAATGCACAAAATGTCCTCCTTTCCCAGCAAGAGCAGGACCATTAACTGAAAGGAATTTAGGACATTGTCATGTGAGTTTAACAGATTGATTAACAATAAAATTTAATCTCCGTTTTTAAAATTATTGTTAAATATACTGACTATAAGGTGATGATATAAAACTGCTGCATATTGTGTGACATCTAGAGCCGCATAAGAAATCTGAATGTTTCCAAGAAATAAATCAGTATTATCAAATTTCCTATGCAAACTGTGTTCTTCTATTTTGAGTGTTAAGCTAAATGCAAGCACACTTAACAAGTACAGTTCTATTTCTCACTTCAAAATACACAATGTGCTTTGGACACTGGGTAAGTTTTCAGTATCACTCAAGGTTTTGAATATTTCAAAACAGTTGATAACGGCAGTGAAAGAGGAAACTCGACAAGCTCTCCATGCTGATAAATATAGAACTTTTTGGATGAGTAGAGCTCAATGGAGCCATAATCTTGGCTGGCACCTGTACATGATACTGTAACACATACAGCTAGAACTGCAAGTTTGTGAGAATAAATTAAATTAAATTCACATTCATGTTAGCACTTTAAAAGATGTTGTCAGTACAACTTTGTAGGCATGCAAGCCACTGCACTTTTGAAAGTTTTACCCTTAATGTTTACAATTCAAGCACACTGTCTCTAAGGGTTAGGAGATCCACTGGCCATATCTTAGTTGGCCTTTATCCACTTTATTCACATCTGTACCTCCTCAACATGCCTAACTAAACTGCAAATTAGGCTGAAAATAGAGTAGCTACACTACAAATTGTTAAATTCTAAATGAGTTTATCGTATCTGAATTGTGAAATATAGCAGATGTCAAACGCCCTTACCAAAATGCACTCCACAGTTGCCTTAAATCTGCTTTATACTTTACTTTAAAAGCATTTTTTTCTCTTGTTCCTCCTCCTAGTCTCTCTCTCCCTATCAAAGAAACAATCAAGCAATTCAGGAATTTATACCAGTAGCAAAATACTTGCTAAACATAAAAGACAGTTTCTCGCTGTTTTATGGAATAAATAGATCTTTTTGATCAGCTATTAATGACATAGTAGTCATATCCATTTGCCCAATAAATGTGCAAGTCTTACTGCTTTCCTTATTTTTATTTATAAATTTCATAATGGCAGTAGGGCACTTTAAACTGTATTTCTCAGGGAATACTGCACTTTGGGGACTGTTAAAAGTCACTTTGCCTTCAGCCTTTATCACCCTACGTGAGGTATAATAAACACTAAGCAATGTGCTGCCTATTGTGTGCCTTGTTATAAAGTCCAGCCATTCTCCTGTCCTTTCAGTTTGAATTTCCTTTCTTCCCAAGCTTTTCTCAGACATGTTCTTAGCAAGTCTAACTGATTCATCCTAATTTTGGATGACAGACTGGGTTGAGCAGTACAGGCTCAAGTTATGCAACAGGCTCATTCACATGGCTAAAACCTCACCTACTGCTTACTCCATTTAGTTGTGGCTAGGAGTACTGCTCACTCCTGTGCTAGATTCTGGACCTTTTCCCCTAAAATATTCCACTCCTCCATAAGAAATTTCCTGTGCTCTTTATTGGTGTCCAGTTTCCAGTAGCCACACATTACCAGGCTTCAATTAAATCAAACAGACCTTGCTCACAATGCTTCTCAGGATCCAGAGCACACTGTTAATAGAAATTCGAGGTAGGCTGTACATCATTTGTGTGATTTCTTTACCATGAGGTAAGACAATCTAGCAGTATTTTGCAAGGTACAGAGAAAAGTTCTAGGCAAGCAGTAAACTACAAAAGCTATTCAGAAGACAGTGATCCCCTAAACTTGCTAGGATGCCATGCAGATGTTCAAAAGCCACAATTGCCTTGGTTCTTGAATTGGCTGAATCAGACAAGAGAAGGCCAGGCAAGACTACAAACTTCCTGTGAAGATACAATTGTTAATTCTCTACATGGTTCTCACCCTCACACAAAAAGCCAAGCACACACATAAATATGTATTTATTTACTGCTATGTTAATTTTGTTAAAAAACATCAATAGTTGATAAGCTGAATAAATGCATGCAATTTTGAAAGGCTTTGCAAACATAGATGTCTGACTTGACCTTATGACTATTTTCTCCTTCAGGCAAACCAATATTATAACCAGAACAACACGAGAGGATGAGCATTGTTGGGGAGCTGCTCACTGTGCCTGTCATACCCCGTTAATGCAACTTTGATTTGCCTTTGTTCTGACAGTAGCAAACAGCTGCTTGTAAATGAGCCACGGTCCCTGGGCTGCCTCCCATTATTCCACACTTTTGTTTGACAAGGTCACTTGCTGTGGGGATTTTGGGGAGAAAGAGTGTGCAGCCTATGGAATTAGAGTTAAACCACAGGCAACCCAGCTTGAATGCTCTTATATATTTTTTTCATAGCACCAGCAAAGCAAAAATAACAAAGAGAAAATCTTTTACTCTGTGAGCAAGTCAAACTTTTCTTTTTCCCAGTGTTCGTTTCATAATCCTAAAACTATCTTACAAAAAGCAAGTCATGTTTTCAGAAATCCCCTTTCATTCAAATCTTAACAGGATTTATATGAAAGATGTATTTAATTACAAAACAGGATTAACAAAAACAGATTAATATTGTTTTGTTCATCCACTGCTACAATTGATCAGGAGACAATACTGAGCTATAGCTAACAGCAACTCCGACAAACACAGCAAAAACATGAAGAAACAATCTGATTTATGCCAGTTTTCACAGAAAATTGATTTATTTTTGACAGGAACTGAGGCACATTAGTCTTCCAGAAAGAAAAGCATCTCATAAGCAAATTACTGCTATGATAGCTGTCTATATAGGGGCAAGCAGACATTCCTCTGACTGAGGTTTTATGATGCTGAATTAAACTGTAAGATCAGTTTACAAAGACATTAGGATGGTATCTGGTGCTATCAAATCATCCCTGAACCTTCATTTTCCAATTTGACCTGTGATCTTAAAGGCAGTGAAAGCTGTCATTTAGCACAGCCTGTTTCTTTGTGACAACTGTTGCTTTTGAAGGCACGCATAAACAAGGAATAGGTAGCAAATATTCAAAGGCATGGTTGATGCTCTGGGAGGAGACAGCCAGTGGCAGTCTGCAACCACAGATGAATCACTGCTGTGTGCCTTCAGAACTTACAAGTGAAGAGAAAAGAGAGACTGACTTTAAAAATGCCTTTCAGGCTCTTCAAGAAGGGTCACTGAAAACAATGAATGGAAATCAGTCCAAAAACCTCCCCCCAGCAGCCAGCTAAGCTATTCCAAAGGGACAATCCTGATTGTTCAGATTTTTATCTCATCAACCCAAAAAGTGACTGAGCTCTTCCTGCCCTGAACCGTTTGCTTCCTAGCTCTTTGTTTGGCCGCTGGAAGAAATGTCTTCATCGCAAAGGCCTCTGCATCCGCATTAAAAGAAAAAGGCACAGACATTTCTGGAATCTTTGATTTAACTTTAAAGTCTCCCGGTGTTCTCAACAGAAAAGCACAGATGACTGTGAGACAAGTTTACACATCCCTGGACTCACTGAAAATGCTGACTGAGCTTGGAAGATTAGATTTATGACAAGAGGATTGGGATAGGCAGCCTTCTACTCTCTTCTCTCTTCCAGCTAATTCAGGTTAAATCCCCCTCTCCACCACAAATCTGCCAATGTGCAGGTAAGAGAAGTCTTCCCAAATTTCAGCTGGAACTAGTTTCCCTTGTCAAATGCAAGTTAAGAAATACATAATTAGTGACATACCTGAAACATTCTAACTGAATTACACTTGAATTATCCAGTGCTAACAAGCAGTCATCAACAACAACAAAGTCTAATGATAATTCATGGTAACAACACTCGCTTTCCAATAAAGCCCGCTGAAAACACTCCAGTAGCTGACTGCCAGAGTGCTGCATGGGAGGTTGTTAGCCTCATTTGTATTCAAAGGCCAGCAAATCACTAAAACTCATTTACATCCTTCCATCTTTCTTAGTTCATGTCAACAGCAGGTGGTCTATCGATACTACCTTTGAAATAAGTAGGTGGCTTAAATTGCCTTCAAATTTCAGTAAAAACCCTGAATTATAGAATAGACCTTGTGTCTTAACTTTCCTGTTTTCTTTGTGTGGGCTGTAATAGAACATGAATAAGTACAGCATGCACTTTGTTCATATTTAATCTACATTAAAAACTAAGTTTTGCACGTAAATCTAGGCACCTTAATCTTGAGCCTCTGCAGACAGTCGCAGACACAACCATTTATGAGCTCAGCAAAGCGAATTACAGAAGTTTATTTGTAAAGGTTTGAGTAAAATCCACAACAGATTATGAAAGATTTCTATAGATGGATTTTTTTTTA
Organism: Alethe castanea; assembly: GCA_024734035.1. Taxonomy (NCBI): domain Eukaryota; kingdom Metazoa; phylum Chordata; class Aves; order Passeriformes; family Muscicapidae; genus Alethe; species Alethe castanea. The sequence continues at coordinate 12,820,056 of JANRGV010000120.1, read as the reverse complement.
ATTTTTTTTTCTTTTTTTTTTTTTTTTTTTGTTAAAACACACATTTTTGGGATAAACAGATGAAGACTGATTCTTGAATCCTCTGATGCATGTATTTAAGTCTCCCTGCTGCTAGCCCACTGGGAACTACTCTTCTGAATAGATTATGTTCACTACACACTACCAAGGACATATGTCTTCTATTTTTCTTTGTGGCATTGTGACTATTTCTAACAGTCAGTTTAAAAACACAAATGTCTGTTGTCAATCAGGACCAGTTTCTGATGAAGTGAGAAGAAACACTGCCTGAGACAGGAATCAAGGCCATCTTCATGCCCAAAAGAGTACACAACCAGCAGCAAGCAACATCACAAATGTGTTATACAAATCCAGAATAGATTAAAGTAACTAAAACCAGCATTTGGTTGCTTTTCCTCTGTGATGTTTGCTTTCACATTTTGACAACTCCCTCAGAATTTGTGTGAAATTCAGTGTCCGCCAGAATTACTACTTTGATGTCTGCTTTCAAACTTCCAGAAAGAACAGTGACTTTTGAAACACAGAGGTCAGTAAGAACTCTGCAGACTGTGCAGATTATGCTAAATTAACTCCCCTATTTTGGTCAGGAGGTGGAGAAAGCATAATATACTGCCCCAGCAACCCTGAAAACCAAAGCTGGGGTCAGTCCCCACAAATCCATTGCAAATTCAGAGGCATCGTTTATTACCCTGTCTGCCTTCAGCTGAGCATTAGTAAAATCTGGCACGCAGGATTCACATTTAAAGATCCGAGTCAGATTTTGTTGCTAATAAATAGACATCTTTGTTTTTACAATTTTTCTGTGTGAAAAATGGGAAGGATGCTGAAGGTGTCCCCCGAGCTAGTAAGCATAAGGGAGCCTGCACTTCACAATGAGTTAAAGATTGTTTAAAGACCAGGACAGTCATTAAGCTGTATTTACTGTCTAGACAGGAATAGCTCCACCTAACCATTCCCAAAGGTTGTTAGCATTTCTAAAAATTAAGCAGCAGCAGGAAAAGGTTAAGATCAACTTACTAATTAAGTTACACTCACAGAAATCTGGAGAGGGGAAGGGAATGTAAATATGAATAGCATCCCCCAGTCTGAGTCCCAATCCTTAAGCAGAGGTCTTGCTTTACAAAGGAAAACATTAGGACTGAACATTAGTGTGCAGAGTTGATGCCCAGACGTGGGGCTGCACAAAAATGTCATTAGCCTGAGACAGATAAACTCCAAGGGGTTTCTTTTATCTAAGTTACTGGTAGACACAAGCAGTGTTTTTCTTTCCTTTCCATACTGTAAATCTGCAGTCTACTGGTAGAGTACACTCACTGGTCTTTTGTAGGTTTTGGTATTAAAAGGTGAATTCAATGTAACTGCCAAACAATGAGCAATGCTCCAAGCCTACGTTATGATGTTAATTGCATGATAAAAGCAGATATTTAGGTCACTTCCACGGTGCTTAGGAAATTCCCAAGGGCACTTGACAGGAAAACAGAACTCCTTCAAGGAGCTACATGGGCAGCAACTGAGACAAAAGAGATCCCTCCTGGTGACAAGAATTACTCAGAAATTCCTTAGGGAGTGGTGAGACTGGAGAGTCTGAGAGATCCCTCAGACTCCCAGGAGGGACAGAAGCTCTGCTGCCCTACAGGTTCTCCTAGGTGCAAACCCTGAGTAAAGCCCAGAGAGGTCTCTGGTTTCCCTGGCCCACAGCTCTCCCAGCATACGACAGGCAGAATCCCTGGGTTTGTTTACACACTGGAGATGAGAGGAGTCTGTTGATGCAACAATAATAATTTAAATTCTAATCCAAGGAATAACTGCATAAGCAAGGAGCAGGAGGCAAGCTGAGCCATCCATATCTCTGGAAAATGAAATAATGAATGCAAATCAAACTGTGCAGAATCACCTAAATTGCAATTTAAATCAAAGTCCAATTGTTTAAATTGTCAGAAAGAAATTATTATCTATATTTAGATAATCAGTTTATCCTTATTTACTTTTATCTGTATTTTTATTATAAAAGAAAGGAAAACTCAGTGATTCTTAACAAAACATATTGATAAACATAGATTTTAAACGGAATTTGCACTTCCTTTTCTCAATTTGTAGATCTATCTACCTTAATGCTATTTCAATTGAGATTTTAATATTTTTCCTCTTTTCTTATCCTGAAGAGTAAATAAGTACTATTTTTTTAATTAGAGTATCAAATCTTACTTATGTTGGACCTTTTCTGGGGAAAAAAATCCAGACTGGAATTCTACTAAACACACAGTTCCTTAAATCTTGGGCATTATCGCCACATAAATTAAGTTATCCACCAAGGCGGTGGAGGACTGCTGCCGCCGCCGGCCGGACAGGGTCTCGGCTGGCCTCCGGCCGGGCACCCCCGCTGCCCGCCGCTCACCTCGCTCCCTGCCGGCCCAAGGCGGGGGAGAGGAGCTGCCGCCGCCGGCCGGACTGGGTCTCGGCCGGCCTCCCGCCGGGCACCCCCGCTGCCCGCCGTTCACCTCGCTCCCTGCCGGCCCAAGGCGGGGGAGAGGTGCCGAGGCCGCCGGCCGGACTGGGTCTCGGCCGGCCTCCCGCCGGGCACCCCCGCTGCCCGCCGCTCACCTCGCTCCCTGCCG
>JANRGV010000120.1:12775486-12802757 GCA_024734035.1 Alethe castanea | reverse complement strand
TTGGGGGGGGGGGGTGGGTTTCTTGGTTTTCTTTGTTAGGTATGGGGTGTTTTTTTCTTTAATTAACAAGTTGCTGTGTAACACCACCTTCTGAGTGCTAGTAAATATTAAAAACTAGATGCAAGAAATAAAACAAGTGTAAAGGTGCAATTACTAATAAAATTGTCTTGGGCAAATATGTATAACTGAGATGCTCATTTCACTTAGATTCGTGAGTAAACACCACGAATTTTAGCCTGTATAGAATGCATAAGAATGAAAACTGTAACTCCTATAAGAAGGGTGGAAAAATGCAAGGAGAAATCATAAACAAACAGATGTTGCACTTATTCACAGCAAGGAATATTCTATACAGCAATAAAGAAACCTAAAAGTGCAATTGGATGATAGCAACATTTCTGAAGTTTCTTTGGATTAATTTTAATAAATATCAGGTAAAGAGAGGGATAATTCAGCTGTCTGAATTACTGGATTAGGAATTAAATGGTTCCTTTTAACATTCTGTAGTCAAACCACAGTCATATTAAGCATAAGACTCTAATGTGAATTTTTAAAGAATAAGAAAATACTATCAGTTCTGCAAGTGATTAAGTCTAGCCCAAAAAGAACATGTAAGGCAAATGCTTTGGAAAGCCTGCCTTTTTGTATAAACGACAGATCAAAGTGTTATTAGTAAAATTACATAATCCTGTTAAACTGGATCCTGGAAAAGGAGCACTGAAAGGCAATTTGGATTCTACCTCTTCCTTAAACCACCACATTTTATTTATTTTAACTTGCAGGTCCTTGCAAAACTCTGGCTGGCATGTACATTCTTTTCTTTCCGCTGGAATCACAAGACAGGACAATCAGGTTTGTTATCACCTCAAACCCCTCAAACATAACACACACATGCACACATTTCTCTTGGGCTGTGGAATAGCAGTCTTCTGCTTTTCACACAAGCTTTATAAGGGCAGAAAAATCCTCACAAATTTATCTTCTGCTCTTCACTGAAGCCTTAAAAAAGCGAGAGAAAAAAACCCTGGTGCACAGATGGAGATTTCTTCCATGTTGTGCACTCTGTGTTGTCACCACAGGACCACCTGCAGTCCTGCACTGTCCAGATAGGTGTTCTCAAAAACACCTGGGTAAGCTGTTTGCCCAAGGACTATGTGCTGGAGATAAGAGGTAATTAGCAAATGCAACTATTCCTAGCACTCCTCCTTCAACATTAAGTGCAGAGCTGCAGCAGCAAGCTGGCACCTGGTACAGGGAAATGCTAGATGTGATCATTTCAATTTACACATTCAGCACTACATCCCATATGCTTGTCAATGTGAAAGTGTCAGTGATAACAGAGATACCCTAAGAAACTGCTCTGTTGAAATGCTGACATGAAGCTTTTATGTATGAAACAGACCCTCTACTCTGGACCATCTGTAACTTCTTCCTTTTCTCATGGGGCATGTGTTGGCCATAAAATCTTTCCATTAAAAAAAAAAAAAAAAAAAAAACAACATAAAAAATTAAGCTTGAGTATAAAGGGAAAATTATAAGCCCTTAAACATCCATAAACCAAATTTTTACGTATAAGTATTTTTCATATAAACACACTACTTGCTCAGCAAGAATAAAAAAAATGCTGAGCAGAAAAAGTTTGCTGCAATAAGATATAGCAAAATTTATAGCTGTGCTGCAAAATTAAAGGAAAGTATCTGGCACTATGACTTGTACCAATATATAAAATTAAACAAACTGGCAATTTATGACCAGTTCTGTCTCTTGACTCTTTAGGATGTTTTTCCATTCCTGTGGTCTGTATACATCTTAAACTCACAGGTGTTTTTTCAAAATGCTTTCCACTGATCTCACAAACAGAAATTCCTTTCTTACAACAAAAGTAGGAAGCTTCTTTTGTATAAGAAGTGATGAGTTTGCTGAATTTGGTGACCAACTAAGGCTAAGGAAGACAATGCAGAGAAGCAGAATGATTTCCTCTGCACAGCTGAGGTCTGTGAGATGGCATTGATCATCACAAAAGGATGATGGAGAGGGTGGAGGGAGAGAAGAGGATGGCAAAATTTACAAGGCAGCAGTATTATTTACTGTACTCCTTAAATGATCTGAAGATGCATTGAGTAGTGAGATTTGGAGAAATATGCTCTGTGATAATGTCTTTAAAAAGTAAAGTTGACAAAAGACAAGGAGATTCATGGCCCCCGTAATGCACTGCAAAACCCAAAATTAAAACTTAAAATACCCTTTTTTAAATCCTAAGCAATGAGTCAAGAAATATCTACTGATACTCAATGTCAGTGGATAATTAAGAAATGTGCACTCTAAGCAGGCTGCTTTGTTCATATATGTATTTTGGCATCTTCCTCTGAGGCTTCCAGTACTGACTACCAGTGAACGAAAAAAATCTGAAGGACTGAGATAGAATGAGGCAATTTGTGTTCCAGTATGAGAACATGCACTCTTAAAATCCCTAAAGTAGTTTTGAAAGGGCTCGTTTATCTGGGAAATGAACCCTTTGGAAAAATCTCATTTCCCTGCTCAGGACAGAAATCAGTTGCAACTCTGGACCTGCCCAATCACACCCTTATAAAGACACAGGCTGTCTTCATATTTACACTTGTAAATCCTTGCAGACAATTTGGGATATCCTTCATCACCTTCATAATTAAACCAAGGAGAAACAGGCTCTAGATACTGTGATTTCAAATGTTAGGGTCCACAAAGGAACATTAATCACATCAAGTGTCAAACTGGTACTGTGCTCTAAGAATGGCACATTTTCGACCAGTTTTCCATTTTGAAAAGAAAATGCTGATTCATCTGGCACAACGTTTGCCCAAGTTTCAGTGGATGCACAGATCTCACTGTCTTTTTTTCATTTATCTGAGGGTGAAGCACTCTGACAGCTCCACCACGACCTACACCTCTCCCAGGTGTCAAATGCCTGGGTGACACGGTCCAGGGAAGAGGCTGGGGGAAAAGTTCTTCCCAAAAGGGAAAGGAAGGTTATCTCCTGCAGGTCCTGCCTGCATCAGCCCACCACAGGGGTGCCAGAAACACAAGGGAGCTGATGGAGTGACAGAGCAGGAGCCAACAGCTCCTCCCAGCATCAGAACCTGCTGCAGCTCAGGGCCCACCCGTGAGCAGTGCCCTCTGTGCAAGACAAAACAGCTTCTGATAATTAAATCTTAATACTTCCACTTTGGAAAGCAAACACCAGACACAGAGAAGCTGTACACATCTCCCCATGCTCCAGAGACTTTCCTAAATAACTTGTCAGCGGTACTAATTGAAAGCATGTAACATTAATATGTTAACAGCAGACACACGATCAAAAATGTGAATTTTCCATAAAAAACTGGAATTTGTCAAAAGGGAGGAAAGAGATGCATGGGTATTTATTATTGTCTGATTTTATTGTTTTAAGCATTTATTTGGGATCTAATTTAGAAATTGCTGTTCTGCATTTTAACCAGTTGCTTTATGAGTAGGGTTTTTTCCCTCCCTTTAAACAGCATCAAAGCCTCCCATTAACCTCATCAGAGGCACTCCAAGTTCTCCTAAACACAACAAACACAGAAAACAACTGCAGTGCTTCTTCTAAAGTATCTGACTGTAAGGTCTAGGTGTATGTTTGTATATTCAAGTGACAGGGGCAAAGCTGACAGCTCTAAAAACAGACTTAATAGTTTAGGTTGCAGACATGCTATTGTGTTGTCAGCAGAATGAGCACTCTTGTAACCTTCAACACTTTGGAAACTACAAAAGTTGAGCTTGATAAATGGAGAGAAAACAAAATTAAGCATTCTAAATCTAAGGAAGTTAGTCTACTATCATCAAAGAGGACACCCACTTATTCTGCAGATCTAATTTAGGAGGCATGACTTTATAAATGCTCAGAGAATAAAAAGGAGATTTTAACTGAGCACATACGTTCACACTGTCAAAATATATCTCTCTGTATCATTTATATCTATATCTATCTATGTATGCATAAAACTACTTAGGTTTAAGCTCTAACTATGCCGGTAATTTGTTGAAAAATTAATTCCCAATGAAGGGTATATATGTGTGTAGGCATTAAAATGGGAATTGATTCCAGAAGCTTTTATTCCAATACCTCCTTCACTTTTAATTCCCCCAGGTTATCTTAAGAATGTAGCATAATTGAGAACTGTTTTCATGGAACAGTAATTCTAAATAAGTGGGATGCTGGATATGAATTGCATGACTAAAAATGATTTTATGTCTAAAATGTGAAATATCATGCAATGAAGATAGCTTCTTTTGCCCATTTCAATGCTTAACTGGCATAAATAAATATGTATTAAAAAGTCCTTCAAATACCAAAATTATTAGTTAACAAGATTCTAGAAATGTCCATCTCATCCAGACCAAACCAAGGAACCACAAAAACACACCTTGTCTTTTTACTGATAAGAGATATTGCTAATGCTCTGGAGAATTGCTTGTGACCAGTTAACTAACACCATCCTATCAAGATATATACACATTGCCAAAAATTCTCAGAATCTTCAATAATGAGATTTCCTTGTGTTATTTCTTCTGTAGTGTCATTGGTAACAATTCACTGGCCCTTATCAGACAAGCATTCCCATTTTCTATCATTCCATTTTTACCTGCCTAATCAGTTGAACAAAAGTACTTTATGTAAAATGATTCCTTTAGTTGCCTTAGCTACAAATCCCTGCAGTATTGTATAATTGAAATCTACTCACGTAAGTTAGGAATAATTAGGCCCCAAAATTAAGCCAAACACAAAGTTAATTCACATAGTCAGCTGCTGTCATTTAAATGGTTACAGAGTTTTATTGTTGCTTAATATCCTTGAATGCTTCTAAATGCACCTTTTTTTCCCTCTGTTACAATCTTATCCCTTACTCCAGATGGAAAGAGGACCAAGAGAATGAATTTTGATAATGTCATAATCATTCATACCTTGACCAAAGATTTTCTTTACTAGTTTTTCCCACTTATTGTCACTAGATTTTTCTATCATTTTTAATCAGAATTATAAAAAATGGAATAAAAAGAATCAAAAGGGATGGGACTCGGAGGTAAATAAAGTCAGAGTCACCAAGCCTGTTACAAATAACATTAACATGATGACAAAATTTTAACAGCAAATATTCAGAAAGTCTCTTTTCATACTTCAAAAAACCTTTTGTGAAAAGAAGGCAACATAGAGATATAGTTAAAATGGATCCACGACAAATCTAAGAGCTAGAAAATAATGCATCAAAGAGATAAGACTAAATATCATAACAGGAATTGCTCTCAGGACTGAGTCAGGACTCTGTTGATTCATCAGTGTGAAATTTGAAGTAATTTGTACAGCAAAATAATTGTTACATTGTTAGATATAAAGCATAAAATAATTGCTACATTATTAGATGTCTTTGTAACTGGTAAAGGAAAGATTGCTGGGTAGATGTATTTCTGACTGTTTTTCTGTCAGCACTCTGTTTGCACTGCAGAACAAAACACTGGATCATAAATCCTTCAAGACAGTTTACATATGGATGACTTCCAGCCTTTTGTATTGTGAATTTTTAAAAATGTACAGATGCTTTTTATATCCAGGAAGATCTACATACATATATAGATCTTCATACTAGCAAAAAGATAGAGAAGATTACTGAGCAGGACTTGAATTGAAGGTTTAAACCAAGCAATTTATGCATGATATAGTATGCTGATGGATTTTTTTTTTCCAGCTGGTGCATTAATAGATGAAGTGATGTTTTGTGGACCCTATCCATCTTTATGGGTAATAATCCACATCACAAACCACCCGTTTGCCCTCTAGTACTTTCCATGCTTCACTCTTCACGCATGCCAGTTTCATCTGTTGCAAATTAAATGATGCAAAAGCAACAAACTGCTCAGATTTGTTTACTAAAAGCATATTTATCTTAAGCCACTAAAAAGCACGATCAGTCCCCAGTCGGAAACTCAGACTGTTCCAATAGATTTTCAATGGAAAATTCTACAATGTTGCAGAATAAATAGCCACTGAATTCTTAAAGTAACATTTTGCAATTAGAGGCAATTCACAAGCCTGAGTGAAAGGAACCAGGGAGAAATACCGTGGTAGGAAGGCAGATCTAATCACAGGCACAGGATCAGTGGCAAACAGAAAAATCTGACTGAAGCTCATTCAAAAGATGGTTAAAACAGAAGCCATATGAAACAGCACTGAAGCCTATGAAAGGCAAATATTTCCCACTGCTTTTCCAACTGAAAGTGCAGCACATGGGCAAATCTGGTTTCAGTGTGTCAACTTCCTCTCAGGTTTCCTAAATGAATTACCTAACTCAAATTTAACAAGAAAATTGCTCCAACAGCACCTTGCATTAATTGTACTTTCTGCTGGAAGAGAACAAAACTACCTAACTCCTGAGAGAGACATCAAAATCCCTGACAAGAGAGAACACAAAAGCCAGCTTTCCTTCCATCGTCAAGATCCCTCATAAAACTTGCCTAGTGCTGTATCCAACAACTGAAAGTTATGTGGTCCCCCTGGGCTTCTCACATGTATGGGTTGCTCAGGCAACAGATGAAAAAAATTCATTTTGCTTCCCAACTAGTCTCCCCCACACATCTTTTTTACACACCGAGAAAACATCAGGGATTATCATACTAGGATAAGTTGAGAAAACAAAAAGAATTAAACATTCCCAACCACCTGGACTGGCCCAAGCTCAGAAGGAACAACCAGGGAATCTCTTCCACCACTGCAGATACCTCCATGTACACTTAGGTTACCTTAATGTCACTGGGACATGGATGAATTGTCTCCCTGACTGAAAGAAGGAGCCCTAAGCAGAGCTAACATTCACAGAGCTCGACTTCTTTATACTTCAAATGAAAGCAAGGAGGTAGACATTATAGAAACACACAGAGCTTTAGCACAGTTGGGTTTTAAAAGCCAATGGAGTAGTTTGAGACACTTTCTGGAATGGCAGAAATTTGGAACACTTCACTCAAAAGGGCTTTTTCAGCTCTGTTATCAAAAAGAACTGCATATTCAATTTACCATGCTATGTCTGTGGATTTCGGGTATGGCTCATCTACAGAGGCACACATATAAAATATATTCTGTGTTTAAAATGTCAAAAATTTAGTATTCCTGAAAAAAAAAAAATGATTGGAAAAGTATCCAGTGTTCTTGAGTTCCATTTAAAATATCAACCTAAACATAATAAACAAACAACCAAAAAAAAAAAAATCAAAAGGAGCAACTGTAAATATTCTTCTACAAAAACAACATTGATGAATAAAGACAACACCAGTTAACCACTGCAAAAGGTCAGACAACTTTTAAGTGTGTCTTTGCCATTGTTAGGGGCTCCTATTCTATTAAGTGCCTTTGTAATGGGAGTATGGATGGACAAGCCAAGAATTTCTCCCTGTGATGAATAGTTTTATCTCCTCTTCCTCATGCAACACAATCTGGAACGCTAGCACAAACATGGAAGTGGGCACATACATGAAACATATTTTACTTTCAGTTTGTGTAAGTAATTTTTCTGTAATGCCTTCCTCCTACATATGCTTCCTGCACAGACTATTACTTTCTGTGCCTTTTACTCACAGAGGTAGACCACGAGCATCAATGGATCTACTTGCAAATACAAAACCCATTATGTGCTTGTAGAACTTGGCAACAAATACTGAATCTGAAATCATTATACTTTATGATAATTTTCATAATCTGATCATAAGGACACTAAATGCAATAAGAAAGCCAGTGCTGAAGCATTCATTGATATCAGATGATTCAGGCAGTTATACTTACATTTTGCACTATGACCTGAAAGTACAGTATTAAACAATGTTAAAACTATATAAAAAACCTTGTTACTAAAAGACAAGCAGCATTCTTCCACTTGACAAAAAAACAGAAATGAAAAATTATTAAAGATTTTTAAAATACAACTCAATAAAAAATAAATTATATGCCTTCCCATATTTAGTAATAGAATACTAATAAAGCCTATCTGCTTTTTAAAAGACATGTCCAAATTCTGCTACTGTATTCCTGCAAAGGTCCCTTTTTCATAATAAACCAATCTAAAATATTCCCAGATTTATATTCAACAAAAGAAAAGCTCCTTAGGCAATGATGCCAGTGCAGACCAGCTGAAGGTTAAATAAACCCCCTCTCTGCACTGGTCATCAGCTAAAGACAGTAAACTCCAGCAGCACCTTAGAAGGCTCTAAAAATACAGCCTTAAAAGGCTCTAAAAATACAGCACCTGCCCTTAGCACAACACACTGCACTTCTATCATTTTACACATTACAGGGGTTTTTTCTTCTTCTGAACACAAAGCCCAAGAATATGCAAAATCTCCCCTCATAAAGGAGAATGTTTTTCAGTGACTGAGAAGACAGCATATCAAAATAGTAATATTATTACTCATCTCATAGTAATTTTGCATTTATACTTTTTTTTTCTTAAATTTTAAGATTCCTAGCAAATTTTCATTTAAATGTAAGTACAATATTTAAAATCATTCTTCATGCGTCCTTCTACATGGTTCTTCCACATTTTGAAATAGTGGTGGTTTTGCTCTGGTTTCAAAAATGTAATGTTACAGCATAGAATCCTGCAGACCTCACTACTCTGGGAATATATAAAATGTTATTCACTGACAGCATGTTAAAGTATTTCTGGGTTTTCCAGCCAGTCTGTCAGTCTCTATTTTCTGGAAATGCAGTTGAAAAGCTTAACAGACATTCTTCTTTAAGAAGAAGTTTGGTCTTGCTGTTTAGATCAATTTTCTTTTTAGAAGATTTGTTGGGCCTCCCTCAGAAAAGAAAAGAGAGAAGTCCCAGATAAGTATGCATCAGAAAATCCCACTGAAAAATGGCATGATCTTTCAGGACAGAAAACAGGACCCAGAGCAGCAGTTGCTTTCTTCAGAAAAATTCTGCACAATCTGCATTAACCAATTAAGAAAAAAAAAAATTTACTAAAGAATCCTAAACCATATCAGGTATAGATGATATAAATAAAGATGGCATTAAGCTTATTAGAGTGATCCTCCAAGGAGTGGGTAATACCAGTCTGGCCTTAGCACATTGGGTGTGCCCATGGACACTCTGCAAACCAAGGGGTTCCTACTAACTGGGTGCCTGAGAGAGCCCTCACTGTGATAAATTCCATGGCTGGAAATTAAATCAGTGCTCCTATTTGCTCTGGTGAGACTCCATAATGGATTTCACTCCTTGCAGGATCTAAATCCGCTAATTAACAGAAATTGATTTCTACTCAAGTCCATGGTACAAGTTTTTTATAATTTTTATCCTGGGCAAAGTCCTACTAATACTCCTAGTAAGCAGGTAGGAAAGCTGATGTGCTTTTACACTTTGTTCAGCACCTGTGCCATGTGCCTCAGACACCCCTGACACGCCTGAGTGGCTTGACAGGAAGCTGAAGAGCTGAAGTAATACACTAAAATAGCAAATATCTTTGTAGTGGCCCAAAGTATGATATCTGTATCTAGTATTTTCCTTAGCAAATGCACTAACATTGAATATGCACTTAGAACTGCTTCCAATTCAGCACTCAGCTCTTTAGCTGGCATAACTGGAATTTACAGGAATATATCCTTTTCAGTGTAATGCTCATTAAAAAAAAAATTCAGAACCGAAGACAAGCTGGATTTCTTTAAATAACATTAATTCCATTTAGGAAAACAGAATTAAATAGATAATGAAAGCATGATGCTTCTTCCTTTGGACAAAGCACAGATAATCATTCATAATAAAATGTATTTAAATTGCATTAAACCTTGGTTAAAATAGAATGTTTGCAAAGAAAATTATTTCAGTGCTTCCAAGGCACTTGTGCTTTTCAAGCAGCAGAAGAGAATAAAAACAAACAACATCAAAAGCTAGTCAAAAAGGTGGACTTTTTAAGCAAGATAAAGCTTAAAATACTGAAACCTGCACTGTCCAAAAACCAATATTCACCAGAATGTTTAGCTCTGACATCTTTTTTTCTTATGCATATTAGTGTATCTGTCTCAACTTGCTTGAAGAGAAACCAATAATACGTATAATATGCTTTGCTATGGAAACAAGACATGTGTGATCTCACTCTCTGGCTTTCTGTATTTTCTCAGATAATTTTTAACTTGCTAGATGATTTCACCTAATTAGGAAGGGGAAAAATGAGGGGGGGAAAAAAGAGATGGTGTCAAAAGTAATTAACTTCCTAAAGTTTCTTTTTCCAGCTTCTTGTCTCCTCCTCATTTAGGGCTGCAATGCTTGCTGTTGATGGCAGTAACAACAAACACAACAATATTGACTTGTTGATCAGATGTACCAGCAGTGTATAATAACTCACTGTGGTTTTCCTGCCCAGCTTGTCCATTCAAGGTGCATTTTTCCTGAAGGAATGGACTGTTTCAAAAGCAATCCTATCTGGACTGCATAGCCAGGAAAAGAAAAAAAAAAGAGCAAAACCAAGACCTTCTTATCTGAAGATACGATTCCTGTTTGGATAGGCAACACTAAAAGAAAATTACAGCCTTTGTATAACTGTGCCTGCTCACTAATTCCCTGGTGAGTTAAAGTTAAGGCTGTGAGAGTAATAAAGCCTTTTCTTGATTGGAAAATGTTTCATTACATGAATAAATGAATCACTTGTCCACACCCAGGATCATTTCCCCTCACTCCCCCTTCCTCTCCATTAAACTGTACAGAAACATTAAAATGTAACAGCAGGGAATTCAGCCAGGTTTTCTCTCTCCCAGTAACTGCAACACCGTCATGTACACATCAGATTTCTATTAAAAAAAAAATATGTCCTAAACAGAAGAATTAAAGATTTTCTTATTTCTAGCAAAAGTTAGATGCTCTTATTTTAACCTTTGTTCATGTTCGTACTTCCAGGCATGAAGTGCTACTAAAGCATGTTATACTTGGCATCTCTTATTTCTGAAGCAGAAGGCAATGTAATTTTGTGAGAAAGTGTAATAATGCAGTATTCATTTTTCTTCTGTGGCTGGAAGCCAACTCTATATTAATATTCATTTCCAGTATACAGAGCCACAGTATTTCATTTATTTTAAGAATTTACAATTAATTTGGTATGATTCTGTTATCTGCTCCCAATTTCCTTCCCTGTTTCTTTTAGCTGAAAAAGCAGCTCTTGTATAGACTTTAAAAAACTAAATTCACAACTGAAACATCAAAAGATTGCTACTGGCTACTAAAAGCAAGAAAAACAGGGACAGAACAAAATGAACTTGAAATATTACAGACGACAATGAAAATTAACTTTCTGCAAATGGCAAAAATTCAATCTGCAGAAGTTCCCAGTCGACTTTTTCCTTTCCAAACTCAGCAGATAAAACACGCTTTACAGCCTGCTGCTTGCAACTGTAACCAAACCACAGAAAGTTGTTCATCTGCTTTTCCTTTCTGCTTTTACATGTTTTCAACCATGACGCAGCATTAAACTGCAAATACCTGAATGTTCATAAAATGCATTAAGTAGAGGGATTTCAAACAACTGCAATAATAATAGTAATAATAATAATAATAAAATCCTTAGTGTTTTAAAACTCTGGAAAAACCCCTAGAAATAGATGTCTCAATTTCCTACACGTCAGGTTTCACCTAGTGCAACCACTTTTGCAATGTAAGTGCATTTATAATTAGCAAACCAGCCAGTCATAAAGTTTATAACTCCAATCTCCTAATCCACATTTACCTTCCTTGCCTAGCAGAGAGGCTGGAAAGCATTTCCCAGCATTTCCAGCTGTTTGTACTCACTTTCCTGCAGCAGTAAGATTGCAGCCTGGACAGACAGCAGCTCCCAGAGCAGGACTCCCACCAAGGATGAAACCACCCCAGACCTGCACTGGGAAATGCCACTTTTCTGCTGCATCCTGGCAGGATTTAAGAAGGAGGGGAGGGATGGGAAAGTGACTGTGAAAGCTATTTAAGTGCAATGAGACTTCCCCAAGTTGAGAAAGCACCATGAAGACTCTGAAGGCTCCCTGAGAGATGTGTGTGTTCACACATGCAGATGAACAACCCATTTCAGCAGAGCTTGTCTGTCAGCACCACCCCAGCTCTGCAAGTCTAGAGAGAAAGCTTAGGAAATTACACAGTGAGCGTGGAAGGCTGCATAAAATATTTGAATTTTTAGGGACTTTTTATTTATATGATAGTTCCTTTTTTACTTATACAAATTAAGGAAGAAAGAGAGGGGGAGGCAGGGTAGCTTTCCAGAAGTATTTCTGGAAATCTGGCCTTAAAATTCAAGGAATTTTTTTCAGAGTGAGGTGCATATCTGCTTTAAAAATTGGTGAGATCATGACGAAGATGAAGAAAGGAAGTCTATATATTATATATCAATTACTGAATAATGTAACATGGCACGGAGATGCTATTTTATTACTAAACCAATCTTTTCATCTGCAATCTAGTCAATCAAAATACTTACACCCCAAAATAGCCTCAAGTCCTATAGGAATATTTGTAATTAAGAATTTGTAAGTCATGTTTTCCTTTTCATTCGTGTTCCTCTGTTTATTAAAAGGGCCACAAGAACAGCTGTGGAGACAGACTAACTGGATGAAGTGTAGTTTATGAAAAAAACCAGATAAAGGATAGATAATGCAACTTCTTTTAAAAATCTTTTTCCTTCCTCATCTCTTTAATTTAACAGCTATTTTAAACACATTTGATATCAGTGAAGTATTTTTCCTTTTTCTAAAAAAAGCAAAAATATTTTCAAGTAGATGCTATTTCTGTATGAACTTGGAGTTTTATTTCCTGAAATTTAACTTGCATAGCAGTAATCTTAATGAAGTGTTTGCCATTTCGTTTTCAGTAAGCGAAATTAGAAAAGTAAAACGGGTATTTCATTTAGTTGTTTTATATCACATTTAACTTATCCATACATTTCTTCTAAATGGTTGTGCAATGAGAATAGAAAAGGAAGGATAAACAGGAAGAATCCAAAAATAAGGCACCTACCAATCAAGGCTATTAATACTTCACTTGCCTGAACACTGCATTTCAATTTCAACATATGACTCTATCAAACCTAAAAAACCCTATTTTATTCTTTTCTTCATTAAAAAGGGTCAGTTTGAGTCTTATAAATTAAACCTAGAATATGCTACAGATACATTTAGTTTCTTATCCTCAAACTTCAAGCTGTCTAACAGAAATTAATTGTACAGTCCATTAACTCATCTGCAAACCCAAGTAAAAAATAAACTAAAGCTTACCTTCAGTACACTGCAGGAAGCTGATAATGAGCAGAAACCAAAAACTTTGCATTCTGCAGCCAGAAGACACCATTATTGATCCCTGTAAGAATTTTCTTTGTATTCCTTAATGAATCCAGTTATAAAAGCCCAGCATCATCGAAACCAGTGGTCTGCATTATTCATCTTCATACCTGGAGTAGCAGAGGATTTGAAAGAAAAGGAGAAAAAAAAAACAGTTCAGTACCTGAACACCAATAATTTGGAATACTAAATTTTACTAGATACAGAGATGGAAATTTTTAATAAAAACTGAGAGTACACCTGCACTGTAGCTGGGAATTTGGCAGGGCTCTGGGATGTCATCTCTCAAGGTCAATCACAGCTAAGCACAATGCCAAATAATGATACGTGGTAAAGTTGAAAGCATGAGTGTTATTGATGTGTTTGCATTAAGACACATGAAAAAAAAAAAACCAACAAGAGAATGTTTGCACCAAATATAAGAAACTGGACCTGTAGATGAGTCAGCCAAGCTTTTCTGACTCCACAATCTGACACAACCTGCGTTTCTCAACCTCAGAGAACCACAGGAAAATTAAATCTAGGGCACTAGCATCCTTCTTGGGGGTTTGAAGCATGGAGTGGCTGAGAACAGCACAGCACCTCCTCCCAGCAGGAAGGCTGAGCAGGTCTGCTCCCTGCCATGGCTCTGGCGTTCCCTGCTCTCCTTGGATGAGAGAGGCAGTGACAGCTGCTGTGCTGACAAAATATCCTGTTCGGTGAGGCAGCCTCTTCATATGACTGCACAGTTAGCTGTACTTCTGCACAATAAACATCTTCAGACAAAAGGGAATAAACAATGGATGAGACCATCTCCTGTCCTTAGCCTCAGACAAGATTTGTCTCCTACTGAGAAATACGAACTGAGCTGCTCCTGTAAACGATGTACCAAAGGAAGAATTCTTCAAGCTATCATTTGCATTTGAAAAATATAATTACAGTGATAGAGTGCAGTAGCTGTGGTAGAAGATTTGACAGCAGAGTGCTCCCTTTTGCTAATGACTCTATTCTCTCACCAGCCAGCTGAGTAACTACACACATCCTCTTCCATATCTCACTGTGTGAAGCTAGGTCATGCTTCAACCCCGACTATTAGAGTTTGGGAAGCTAGAGAAAAATTAACATCCATAGAAGAACAGAGTATTTTTTAAGTAGAAAGCTGGCTCTGCATATTACAGATGTGTGAAACAACTCTGGAGAGCACAGAACACAGCAGCAATCATAGCTGCAAAGGGCTGAGCCCGGTGTCACATTGGCTTGGTCTTTCCAGGACAAACGAACAGGACTGCAAGGAGGTATTGCTGAGATATTTGAAATTAATGTTACTTTAAAACCATGTAACAATGACTGTGTAAAAATTTAAGTGGCAGGATCCGAGGGCCACTTATGATTCTTATGAGTACTAGAGCATGTTAAGGGCTTTAAAAATACATTTACCCTTTTGGCAAGGAGAAGTGGAAAGGACGGAGCGCACAAAATGCCAGATACAGAAATTCTATGGGATGTTTATAACTTTTAGAAGTAGAAAGTGTGTATTAGTCAACCTTAATTGTAATCAATGATAAGTTTGTTCCCGAAGCACAGGAACAGTAACAAGACTGACACTTTTTTTTTTTTTTCACTAGGAGAGAAAGATGGGAATTACCAGAAAACATTATGGAAAAATTTCTCTGGCTCTCAACGAAGGCAGTATATCTGTGGAGATTATTAAATAGCCAAGCAGGTTTCTTTACTTGGCTCCTCTTTAAGAGAACTGGAGGCATCCCTCTCACAACACCAGTGTGCTTGTGATTCCTCACACAGGGAAATAAAAGCAAATTGACATCTGAGACCATATGATTTTATATTTATTGATACATAAAAATGAACCCTTTTTCCAATTCCCAACTACAGACAGGTGCTCTTCAGTCACAGGCACATTTTTTCCACACATATTTCAACAAGAAGCAGGCAACAGCAAACTGAGTGCTGGACAGGCAGAGGGTGGCTCACACCCCTGTGCCCTGAGGTACAAGGTGTCACCTGAATTTAGATGGTGACACAGGACAACCCCAAAGCAGTTATGAAGAGACAGTCACATTCCAGCTCCAGATCTTTCACACTGGGCTGAGACTCTTTTGTAGCTAAAAGAAAATAAATCTGAAAGTCCACAAAGGATGCTCTGCATTCAGCAGAAATTAAAATTGCAAAGGAGCTCCTGCTGAGCTAAGAAGAAAAAATTGCCACCATGATATCAAAAAAAAAAAAAAAAAGCCCTGGAGATAGTTCAGCTAGAAGCTTGGGAACAGTTTGGATTAATTTTTTCACCTGTAGCACTCAAAGGAAAAATTATAAAACTATTTCACACACACTACAGACTAATCAGCATAATTTCAGTAAGCAATCAGAATAATCCAAGAGAATAGATGATGAATAATAATGGCTTAAAGCGAAATTAAATCAGCCTTCTGATTGCTCCCAGTCTGTCCAGAAGATTTGGACTTCCTGAGACTCAAGTTTTATCATTATTTCTATAACATATCACTGCACTCCCAGGTTTTGAGATATCTTTCTTCAACTTCACCTGGACAGCGACACACTTGTGCTTTATTATCCTCAAAGTCATCACTTCTTTGTGGGCCTTTTTAAATTTGGAGGGGAGGGGGAGGAAGGAGTTATATCAAAAAATAAAACCAACAATCAAAGCATCACTTGTGGTAAGACCCAGCACTGCCCCGGGAAATAGTTGCAAAATGTATGCCAAACACGTTTTTTTTTTTTTTCCCCAGTTGAGTAAAAGTTCTCGACCTTCTAAACTGACTTAGTTACTTTTATAAGGACCTACAGTTTCTGAAAATATATTGATGTCTTTGTAATATCAAAACCAGTACAAACTATTCCATTAGGAAGAAATTGAGAGCATTTTAAAGGACATTTTTAAGTGTTTTGTGCAATATATTGCTCTCTTCGGTTGCTGTAGCCTACGGACATGAAATTTAACTCTGTGCACTGCTGCAAAAAGAATTCAAAATAAACTAAGCAGCCCCCACCATATTATCAGTAACACATACCCAAGAAAAAACGAACCTGTGTTTGAAAACTGACGCAATAGGGTGCGAGTTTGCTTCTTTTCTTTAAGTTAACATTTTCACAGTAAACTAATTTTCCTGAATGTATTTGAGCCTCTGTATTTGAGAATCTCTGTGTGGCTCCAAGTGAAAGAAGGGTGCAGCTCCAACCATTCATCAGCATAACAAAAGCTAAACCTGAGAAAGGCATCCAGACATGAGCTGGAGCCAGAGAGCACTCGGACTGAAGAGATTGGTGCCAGCCACATCCTCCTGACCATCCATCCATCAGAGACTCTCCCTGGCATCTCACAACAACAACAAATCCCCAGCCAAACGAGGAGAAGCAGGAAAAGATGTATTAGGTTACTTCTTGGTAAACAGAAAAAGGAGACCACAGTGAGTGGCTGTCCTGTGCAAATAAGTTATTTCCCCTCAGACCTTAATAAACCTTTTCTCTGCATCGCTGACTGTTTCAGCTTGTGGGTGGGGCAGAGAGAAGCTCCCTAGTGCAAAATCTTGCTTGAATTTCAGAGTGCAGTAAAAGCTGCCCAGAAAAATTTCAGTTGTAACTTAAATCCCTGCCTCTGGGCCATACTGCAATCTCCCACAAGGAGAAAAAAAAAAAAACAAAAAAACAAGCCCCTGCTGGAAAGTAGAGTGGTTCACCTTGTTATGATTGTTCTCATATGCACTCTTAAAGAAGGCTAGATCAGGAATAGAAATGCTAATGTCCAAACCTGTAACACTGCAAAGGTACTGGGCATCTCTGCATTCATAAGGTGTGCTCCAAATCCCAAATATCTCAGTGCCCCTGCCTCACTTCCTTGTTCTTCTGTGCTTCTGACACTTCTCAGGGACAGAACAGGACTGCTGCAGAACACGTCCACTGCTGGCCATCCCTCTCCCCACACTGCTCAAGAGCACCCCAGAGATAAGAGAAAGCTGCTCCAAGCATGCTCCTTGAAATACTTTTATCTTTGAAGAGAAAGACCTCAGAAGGACATCCGTGTCTCAACTCTACTCTGTTTAACCTTCCCAAGGTTTTATTTTCAAAAAGCAGAAAAGGGTCTTTTAAGAGCTTCCGGACAACTGACACAGCATGCTCAAAAGCTGCCTTTTCCCTCCTGTTCTATCCAGCTTTTCTGGCAATTAAGACAAAGGAGAACACAGAGATCATTCCAGCTAAGCAAGGATGTTTTTCTTTAGCTAAAAGTCATTCAGACTAATGCTGATGTATTTTAGAGTAAAGTGCTTAATTTTCCAAATCATCTTAGAAACACCACAGGGCACTTGCGACCTCCGTGAAGCTCTAACATTGCTATTACAGAAATAAAATTTATACTAGCTTCACAGACGAGGCACAGGGAGGTAAGGAACATCAGGCATAGCTGCACAGCTCATACATGCCAAGGAACTAGCAGGACTAGGCAGTCCTTCTTATAAATCCTGTGTGACCTACCTTGCCACACATGCAGCACCCCCACTGCCTTTCATAACCCAGTTTATGAAACTGAGTAATTCTGTAATATATATGAGCCATTCTGCAGAGGAAAGGAGGGGAAGAGAAGGCAAGGGTGAGTAGATATATATTCATATAATAATAGACTACTTAGTCTCCTGAGAAATCATGTGCCCACGTGCTTTCCCATCATGAGGCTTTCCCAATTTAAAAAAAAAAAAAAAACCAAAAATTTAAACTTACTATAATCTGTAATGTAAGAATTTAATTAGTGAAGAATGATTAGTAAAACTAAGATGCATTAGCAAAATACTCAAATGAGACTAATACTGTTTATGATCCAAGAGCTACCATGTTCTGCATATCTGCAGTGAGATCCAGCTCTAGTTTTCAACACTGAACATATCTTCAGATGCATTCTACATGAGTTATTCCTAAGTTTGCAATATGCCTATTCAAAAATTGATTTACACTAATAACTCCACATTAGTGCTATAGTACCAGATTGTAGAAAATCTGGTTATGAGTTTTAGTTATGAGATCTTACAAAAAAAAAAACCAAAAAACCCGACAACAACCAAGACTGTGCTGATCTAGTTAGCCTCCTTCTACTACCTATGGTAAACAACCAATGCCTGATCTGCTCCAATGAAACCAGCTGCATATTGCAAGGTGAAAGAGAAGGCTAAGTCTAATCTATCTAAAATGGCTAACAAATACTTCCTTTCCATTTAAAGCAATTTAATGCTCAAAAGGTAGTAGGGAGTCTTATCTACATTTCTCCATTCAACAGTCCTTATTAATTGTCACCTTGAACATTTGATTTCTAACCCAAAACATTTCTTCCCAAGTTACATGGAAAGAATACAGTATGAGGGAAGGGAATAATACAGTAAGAACCAGACTTGACCAAGGTCATCCAATCTTGCTACAAAAAAAAATTACTTCAATGCATTCAGCTGCATTGTGCTCTGAAGTTACATGCTCATGCTTGATGAGTGCCTGAAACAGTGAGCAATAAATGACTATCCTAAAATTGACACAGACTCCAGAAACACCCACCCCACCCCAGCCTGAGTTCCCAGCTCTTCAGTGTAATGGATCATTCAAAATATCCAATCTACCTATGCAAGACACGACACTAAACAGTGCACCGACACTATTTTACCAGTGGTACACCACAATTCAGTCCATCAGTCCCCAGCACCTCAGTGGTCTACCACAATCATTCACAGAGAAAATAAATAGGATTTGAGAGGAAAAGACAAAGATTTTCCTTTCTCATCAGCGCTCTAATTCAGCTTGGCCTCCCTCTCATGTTTTACAGACACGTTACACAGCGGCTCGTTCCCAACAAGCCAGCCTTGCCCCTTGTTAACACAGGATAAAGCCTGGACACTCAAGGGAGTTTTCATCCAATAAGCCAGCAAAGTAAACCTTTGCTAGCGCTAATAAGAATGGCTTTTTTTGGCTCCAGGCACTCTCCTTTTGCCAAGTCTGAATTTCTCTTTTTGCCTTTGAAAACGCTCAGAATCAAGGGGGGGTGGGTGGGTGTGGGTTACTCAATCCTCATTGCAAATTCCCTGTATTTCACCTGCACTGACACCACACCACTGCATGAGAACACCTCGACCCCAGCAGTGCAGGTAAAACCTTTCTGCCACTTCTGCCCTCTGTGTCACTACAGCTTCCTGGGGACTAAAGGATAAACCCCACCATTCAGAGAAGGGGGGAGGGAAAGG
Organism: Alethe castanea; assembly: GCA_024734035.1. Classification (NCBI taxonomy): domain Eukaryota; kingdom Metazoa; phylum Chordata; class Aves; order Passeriformes; family Muscicapidae; genus Alethe; species Alethe castanea. The sequence goes on along the minus strand of JANRGV010000120.1, from coordinate 12,783,183 downwards.
GATGCTGTAAGTCAATTACAACTGTTATCGCCTGTAACATCTTAGTGCCATGCTGAGCATGTTAAATATGCTGATCACTGTGGACACCAGAGGCACAAATCTGAGGCTGTTTGCCATTCTCTTCATTAAACTGCAAAACAAATAGCTTTCATTTTCAAACGTATGTAGGACAGATTTTATGAACATCAAAAATAAACAAGGAAATAATGAGTATCTTTACAAAAACACTGAGAACCATATGACAAACCTAAATAAGCAATTGTAACAGCTGAAGAAAATTCAAAGGCTTTTCAAACTTCTCAGAGAAGAGAAATCCTCAAAATAATCTATTTATGTTAAAGATCTCATTTCTTTCCCTTGGAAAAAAGAATCACTAGACTAACATCAACCAAAGACACAGCAGTAAGACACGAAACTGTTTGCTGACAGCCTTGACAAGGCTTTGCAAAGGCCCGTATTTCTCAAAGCTGTTATGCCACTTAGCTGATCTTTTTTTTTTTTTTTTTTCTCCCCCTTCCCCTCCACTGTTTTTCACAGCTGAGAACTTGTTTGAAGTGGAAGTAGACTGAAAAACAAAACAAACAGAACGAAGTCCCGGGCCTGCGGTCAGACACGCCGGTACCTGTGAAGCGACACGGTGTTTCTCTAATTGACTGCAAGGATTTCAACACACCTGATCTGCCTCATGGCCACGAGCCCTGGGCTTCAGCAGGGACATGAGTGCTGATTCTGAGCACTGAGCACAGCTCTGGGGCCCCCAAGACAAGAATTATGTGGACCTTTTAGAGGAGGTCCAGAGAGGCCACAAAGATGAGGGGATGGAGCATCTTTCCCATACAGACAGGCTGAAAGAGCTGGGGCTGCTCAGCCTGGAGAAGAGAAGGTTCTGGTGAGACCTTATAGGAGTTTTCTAGTACCTAAAGGGACACATAAGAGCTGGAAAGGGATTTTTACAAGAGCCTGCAGTGATAGGACGAGAGGGAATGGTTTTAAACTGGAAGACAGTAAATCTAGAGTGGATGTTTGGACAATTCTCTCCACTGGAACAGGGTTGCCAATGCCACATCCATGGGAGCATTTAAGACCAGGCTGGATGGGGCTTTGAGAAATCTGGTCTGGCAGCAGGTGTCCCTGGCCATGGAAGGGGGGTTGGAACTAGATGATAATTTAAGGTCCCTTCCAGCCCAAACTGTTTTATGATTCTGTCTTTCACAGCTGACACTGAAGTAAAGACAACTCCACAGACCAGCACAGAGCCAGCAAAACACCCACGCGTTACTAACTTCCAAAATAAAATCAAGTTACAAGCAAGAGCAGACAAGAACACATTTTTATCATGCATGCACACCACTTTTATTCATGCTATAACTGGGTTAATGGGGGCTGTACAACCCCAATACACTGATCCTCTTGGGGGATGGCTGTGCTGCAGCCTCAGCATTTGATATTCAAGCACAAACCTCAGTTTGGTAGCACCAATTCTCTGGAAATTACTGCACTGAAAACTCCTTTTATGGGCACATGCCAAGGAATATCATCAAAAAGATTCATGAAGCTGCTGCTTTAACATTCATTTTAAAGCATCCATTTTCTATCAGGTGTAATTTTGATCACATTAAGTGGTCTGTATTCAATATAAATGATATTGTCCCAGTTTCAGGAACAAGCTTGAGTGTGCAGAAAAATCACTTTTGATTATTTAGAAAAACAAATCTATCAAAACCCTTTGTTATCAGAGAGATACCAACTCTTTATAAGCAACTGAAAAATATTTACTATTTTAAAAAATCAGAAGCAGTGGGCATATAGATATAGTCACCATGCTCTGAGTGTTACTTTAGGCAGATCTTTGCTTAGAGAGGAATATTGTTCTAACATTAACATCTGTGAGACCATGGCCTAATCATTGTGCAGTGAAATATGAATCAAAATCAATGGTGGCACCTAAGATGTAATCTCTGCTGTGTTTGGCTCACTGCACTGAATCTGTGACTCATAAATCACTGTTACTAGCCATTCAGTGAGATCAATATTCAGATTCCCTCTTGGTCTATACATACGACCACTAAATGAAATAATAATGACAAAAATCTGTCATATATTAGGTTATCAATATTACCAAAAGGGTTTTCTTGGGAACAATGAGATAATCTAGGATAGAATACATCAGATGAGCATGCAAAGAAACGTGAAAAACCTGTGACTGTACGTAGAGAGCAGAAGGAAGGAAATTTTAAATATTTCTTCTTTCATCATATGCTCAAGTATTAGAATTTACCACAGCACCATAACAATGCATTTTATGAAGGACCATTTCAATAATGTATGCTTTTAACCATGTTCTAAGATATGGTGTACCTAAGCATTTTTCTTTTTCTTCTTTCAAACCCCTTCTTACTTTATTCCTAGCTTTGTTTCTTTTCTCTGAAGCACTATTAATACTACCATGACCAGAGAGAAGTGTTTTCTTCCTTCTAGTTTTCAGCAGCCTGATGGTCAGGACATTTAGAAGACCACATTTTAGTTCCACTAAAAATCACCTCCACCAAACTAACTTCCAGGAGTAATTCCATAAACCTGAATTTTCCAAACCATTTAGTTATTAAAAGGTAGTGGCTCATGTCTTGCATAGAAATCTGAGACGTGCTGTGTGCTACCATCCTGTACTTGGCCATGAGCCACAACAAAATTCTTAATTTTCACAACAGAAGAAGAGGTCTTTAACTGCTTTCTAAGCAGACAAGAGATTCTCCAGGCATGTAGGACTTACAGGTAGAAATTCTGCTGAATTTACATAAGCCTTTGGAGGACTTCTGTGTGTAGTTCCTAAGTACAAAAAAAAAGCAGGCAGTGCCAAAAGACACATCTTTCATGTTCACCACTTTTACATACCAGTAGCACTTAGAAGGTTGAAAACTCTAAAATCATGAAATAAAAATCAACAGACTCTGTGGTTTTCTCCCCTTGTACATGGCTTTTCTCATACACACATTCAAGACAAGAACTCAAGGGTGAGAAGCCCTGCATGACAGCACTGCACACACCACTCTCCTCCTTGCACCTACACACAAAAAAGCTACTGAATTAAACACCCAGTGCTTGCACATCACCAAGGATGTGAGAAATGCATGAGATAAATCTGGCAAATAAATCTTCAGGGTTTATTCAGAAAGGGCCTGATTCTGCAGTGAAACAAAGGATTCAGTGCTCTTACAGGATGATGGGCTCTGCAAGGACATGCAAGCTGCTGAGGTGGATAAAAGTGCAACAGTGCTGTAGTTAAGAGTATTTTCATGTACAATTTAATAAGCAATGAACGTTCAGGTGACTATTCTTAACTGTGCAAGGCAGCTGAATAAATACCAGCCATTCAACAGAGCTGCAACATTCTTGCAGTTGGGGAAACCTGGGCTTTCTCATTTATTCAAATTATAACAGAAAAATAGAAATTATTTCAGCTATTTTTTTATTCCCTTTGTAGGAAGTCCAAGTCAGGAAACTATAATGATTATGTTCAGGACAGTTACAAGCAAAAAGAACTCTAAATTATAATTCAGCAGGAAGGCTCCTTCTACTTGCATGTACCAGGGTTTAAAACTCTTCTCCCTAGCAGCCTACATAACATTTTCTCTTCTGCAGAGAAATTTCTGAAGAGAAAAAAAGAAAAACTCCTCATGTATTGTGGAAACAGTGAAGGTCTCTTCCATGCATGGTGAAAAGGGAAGTGTGAAGTGATATCTTTTAAATATTAAACAAAATGGAGTATGAGTTATCTCCAGCACTGCCATGCCAGCCACTGCGAGCACTTGAGGACAAAGTATCCCAAAATTGCTTTCATGCAAAGAATTTTTAAAAAGAATGAACATCTTTTAAAGTATTCAAGAAAATGAACTCTTTCTATTGGAGTGACTGAAAATATTATATTTCCTGTACATTTTAATTTTTTTAATCATCCACAGAGCACAGATGAAATTTAAGATACATTTTAACACATTTTTCAGCAGCAGTGTGACCTCTGATATTCTGTGGTTTCATCAAGTAGACCAAAACCACACATTTACAGTTTCTTTTAAATAATATAGCTCTTGATGGCTCAATGTGACAATGACACTGTTACTTTGGAAAATATCCTATTTTTCTTTAATTAGGTTACATTATGATTTTAGATTATAATTTATTAAGCCTTTCATGATTATAAACACTTATTGGCTTTTATTTTGTATTCTTTTACTAGAAATTAGAGAATTGCTTTTAATTAAAACCCTGCTCTTCATACGTTCTGCTGCAGTTCATGAACTGTATGTGCAACTAAAGAAAAAAAAATAAGTCTACATTTGTCTATCAACAGTATTTATAAGTGAGAGATTACAAAATTTTAATACGAACATTATATTATAGTAGCAATAATCTAGGTGTTTTACTGGGAAGTGAAGTGGATTACTGTAAATGAAATTTTTAAATGTCCTTTCCATTTTATAGATAACACAAAATGACTCTTTTCATGTCTCCAGCGATAAGGATACATGTGCCACACATTTAAATAGTGCCTTCACCCAATCCAACCCTGCTCATGAATTAATAATTCAGTGACATTAATACAAGAAGATAAATGATAAAGAGGTTATAGCAAAAGGGCCAGTGGTACACATATACTTCTTTTAAAACAGCTAATACCTCTCTGCCAATTACAGTTAGAACTTTTTTACAGTTTTCAATGGCATTTTTACAATCTAAATAGCAGCTTATGCACACACAATTTCACACAACTCAAGCTTAATAAATCTCCTGCTGCTACCAAACAATCATTCTGGGGGATTAAAGTGCAACATCTGCTAACATTAATAAGCATTTTACATAGCAATATGTATAAAAGCAGTTGCTATCAGTCTTCTGAAAAAGCTTCCAGACTGGTTTGGCATAAATTATACCTTTATCGTTCAACTGGTGACTTTAGCTTAGGGCAACAGCAAGGTAGCTCTAATGCTATCTAGCTGGAAAACCCAAGAAAATTATATACAGACTGCTATTGTCCTTTGTAGTGCAACAATTTTCAAAATACTTGGAAAAATAAACAACAACAACAACAAAAAAAAGGCTATATGCAAAGGAATTCAGGTAAGAACCTGGTAAAGTCACATAATTTCAATGCTTAGAAGAAACCAAAACTACTAATCTGTTTGCAAGAGACAATTTCTCTCCTAATACCAGTTACAACTTTCTAACCCACCTTGGGCTTTTTAAATTTTTATTTGTATTTCTACCAAAGCAGCATCTACTGTGAAAGAATGCCTGCCTTTCCAAGGAGTAAAATAAATATCGGGGGGTTTATTTAATTAGGAATTCCAGCATACATTTTTAGGTAGAATTTGGCAAACGAGCATGCTTTGGAGTCGAGAGACGTGTAACATCAGCTTGAGCCAAGAACACAGTTGGCAAAAGCAGCACAAACTTTTATTTGCAGCCCTGCCAAGGCAGCTCAAGCCCTGCAGTTCAGCTGTGGACAGCCGAATGCCAGAGCCTGCCAATCACCCTTCTCTGGAGTGAAGAAAATGAAAAAAGTCATATTCTGGCTTTTAAAAAAACAGAGAGGTAAAGAATTTCAGGCTCTCACTGCATAAGCCCTACTGTCCAAGTATGATTTTAGAAACTGAAAAGAATCAATAGTCAACGTTGCAATAATTGATATGATAACACTTTGAATAGGTTTTTATAACGCCCCAAGATAATTCTGTCGTGTGTATCATTTCTTTCCTTTGTGAAAGTAAATTTGTTTAAAAATATTCATTTATAGAAAAGAACAGCAAACTGGAGCAAATACATATGTAGAAATTATTTAATACACTAGTTTTAATTATCCATTAATGTCCCCCGATCAACATGATTTGCTTGAACTGGATTGTTTTAACATTATTTTTTAAGTCAAAACATTGCTTTAAAAATTACTATTAACACGTTCTTCTGACATGGCCAACATTCTTATTTGGCACGTTTTAAGAGAGATGAAGAAAATCAAAGCAATAAGACAATAAAAGATTCCAGCAATTCCAGTGCTTGACAAGTAACACTTAGGGCCTTTTGATGGTATCAGGCTTTAAAAGTACCCAGAACTAGGGCTGAAGCCAGGCTTAGCTGAGAGAAAAGCTGTCACTAAAGGACAATAGGAAAAAGCTTAAAACAAAAAGGATGTACATTTAGTATCTACTTTTGCTCAAACTGATGGTCTCTTTAGGCTGAAGTCTGCACCTGAAATTCGCATACATGTTTCAAAGATTAGAATCACTGTTGCCAGAGGAAGCACACGAGGATTAAGAATTCTTGAACACAGCTTAAATTTTACATTACCGTTTTAAAATAAGTTTTTGTTAACTTCCCGTGTGCTGCCCTTAAAAACACAGCTTTATATTAAAGCGATAATTTCTTCTTTTTTTTTTTAATTCTAGAATAAAATTATATTGGCGCACAATTTTCTTTTCAGGCTGTTCCTCCGCCCGCGCTGTAATTCTCACATCAGACATACCCCCACCATGTGCCAGCCTTACATGTTCTGGAAGATTTACTGCTGCTGTGATAGTCTCATGGCTATTTCAAATCCAGGTCACAACTTTCCACAGTTACTTAGATTAACATTTGCAATTTAATCTGTTTTAACACAAGAATTCAACAGCGCTGAGACAAAAACGAGGTGACTTTTTTGCTCAGAGATGACTGAATATTAAATATGAAATTTAACAGGTTGTAATCATAACAGTTTGTAAACACTGTAATATATATGTCTGCCCTAATTTAGTAAGATGGAATTCTCACATAACACTCATCAAACTGAGCACAAAAAAATTGTTCTGGCATTTCACTAAATTAAAATCTTCAGTCCCCACAGCCAGAATGCACAAATTTAGATTTTATTAATACCTTAAATCAAACTCACTTTTATGAAAGGCAATTTACAAGTCATCGTCTCTTCCAACAGCCAAGAACAGAATGGGGTCTTAAGCATATTTTTACAGACACTTTGATGATAGTCTAACCTTTTGGTCTGATTGCTACTTTTTACAAAAATAGCATTTTCTTTGAAATCCAGAAAACTCTTGTTTTCATGAATATAGCTTTAAGCCTTCAGTGACAGAGTGGCTGACAGCTCAACAGATAGAAAGCAATTTTAAGAGAAGCTATCCCTGTTAAGAAAATGCATGCCATTTTACCAGCTTCTTGTTCAGCAATCTCAAAAACTCCAAATTTCATCTCGATCACTGGATTTCACATCCTGCCCAAGGATACTGCATTGTGCCAAACCTCCACACTCACAAAACCATGCAATTTATACACATGTTCTGCAAGCCACCACGATCTCACTCGTGCTCTATGGACTTTAATATTTTAAAATCCTAACACCAGATAACAGCAATCAGCATTACTGCACTTCTGCAAGAGATTGCAAATCAGATGCACAATGAAATCATCATCATCATCATCAGGTAGACTCCATCGTGCTGTTTGTTACTCACCAGAAATCAGTGAGAGTTGCACCATAGGGGAGGGAAAGAGAGGGAAAGAAAGAAAGAAAGAAAGAGGGAAAGAAAGAGGGAAAGAAAGAGGGAAAGAAAGAAAGAGAGAAAGAGAGAAAGAGAGAAAGAGAGAGAGAGAGAGAAAGAAAGAGAGAGAGAAAGAAAGAGAGAGAGAGAGAGAAAGAGAGAGAGAGA
>JANRGV010000120.1:12688747-12754291 GCA_024734035.1 Alethe castanea | reverse complement strand
CTCTCCTCTCCTCTGCTCTCCTCTCCTCTCCTCTCCTCTCCTCTCCTCTCCTCTCCTCTCCTCTCCTCTCCTCTTAAATAAATGTAATTGCAGATAAGCAGTGATAGCCCTGAGGTAACAGACTTTTGCTTAGTTGATGAGAACAGGATTTAGAGAGAAAACTGTCGATAATACAAGAATTATCTGGGGTTGATGGTTTTCCTTTGAGAGGACATGAGAGTGAGTAGTTCTTATGTTTGCAACAACAACAAAAAAATCTGTTGGGTTCTCTATTGTTTTTTTTCTGCCCACAAAAATATTGAAAAGAACTGCAGAACTAGGCTTTGTGCTAATATTTGCAGAAGTCAAAGTGAATTCACCTATGTGGATTCAAATGTAGGACTGAAGTTCATTTTCCCTCTTTCCATCAAAAACTTCTGGAATCATATTTCTTTCTACATGCAGAGATGGAGTTTTACAACTCTTTTACAATGGCAAGCTGTAAAACTGAGTTTTAAACAATTGATAAAAATGCAGAAACGTTTTAGCATTTGTTTCAAAACCACATTTCCATTATTTCTCATTAAAACTGCTTTAAGAGATAAGAATACCTGGCAGAGGTGTATATTGTTTTAGCTAGTATGCTACTATTATTCAAATGATTAGTTTTACTTCACATGAATCAGAGTATGTTTTTTTTAAAAGGAAAATTGTACACACATGTACCCATGGCATACTTAAATCTGATCCTTTAGTTTTTACTCAGCCACAATTATTGCCAGATTTGAATATTAATATGTAAGAAGGAATTATAACAATTCAAGTTCCTTTCCACCATTATGACTTCTTACTATTTGCCTTTTGCCATAGCCCTATAAAATATGAATCTTATTCCATACAGACTCCACAAAGAAGTACAGACAAGTAGATTTTCCTTCAAATCTTGCTTTGCTGCAACAGTGCAAAATATCTAGCTTGAAAACACAAGAATATTTTCTTATATTCTTATCAAAATAATTTGTAATCTTTTATCTCCACTCCTTAACTAATATTAAATTTGTAATATTTCATGTTAAGATGTACATTCTGTGTGTACTGCTCTCTAGTTACTTTCATTAATCTGCTCATGTCCTTGAAAAACTAAAAGCAAATCCATAGTAATTTTTAAATAATCACAACAATTGTGTATCAATCAGCATTTCCAGGGACTACGTGTAGGACAGTAACAACTGGAAAAGATTGAACTGTCAGCTGTGTACTTGAAAGAGATGCATCTGAGAAAGATGATTTAACTTGTGGCAAAATTGGCCAAATTATGATGTCTGTAATATGATCTTATATGCTGCTCTAGCTTTTTTTTTTTTTTTTTTTTTTTTTTTTTTTTTTTTTTTGGGTTGGTCATATAATTGCAATTTCTATCGGCCTATTCTTGAAAAGGTTAATTTAAAATGTTTCAATACCTTGATAAACAATATTTTGTATTGCCCTAAGTGTCAGATCCCCTATGAGTAATGGTTTACACAGATTTTATGCAGCCTATTTTTTTATTACTGGAGTTTTATGACTGAACTTTAAATACTAGCGACTGACATTTCCTCTTATCTGTCTGTACTCCTGTGAACAACATATCAATGAACCTGTAATTAGATGTAATGTTGGCAAAGACTGACAGAAGAGGTAGTAAATATATGTATGCATTATTATCAGCTGAAATTGGTGCACTGATATAATGACACTATTTAATTGCTATGATGTAAAGACTTCAGGTATTTTCCCAAGGAAAAGTAACAAACCATTAAATGATTTTACCATTTCAACATAAAACAGAAAAGAGAAAATTTTGCTTGTTTTGTTTAGGAAAATCCCCAATTAATTTTTTCAGGCAAATTTATATAAATAAACTGTGAATGATACAACCCATAATAGGAAATATCCAATGTATTGCCTTAAAAGTTTGGAAATATATCTTGACAATTACGGGTCTTTTAAACTAAGTAATTGATTTTAGTGTCACTTGGGGAAAAAAAATGAAACCCATCAATAAAATAAGAGAATTCTGCAGCTGTTCCTAACAAATAAATGTAACACGAATTTGCATTTTGCATAGTTTACTTCAGTAATCAATTTTAATGACTCATAATCTATATCATTATTTAAGAAATGACAAAATCATTGACTTACTCATAACACTTGCTAATTGTTTTTAAAAATAAATTCAACACATGACTAAGGAAACACCCATTTCCACTTGCTTTATGTTAAATCAACATCTAACCACTCATGGTGATTTCATTCAAAGAAAACAGAAGGAACACATTAGCTGTGTGGTTAAAGAGATTGATGGGCTTCAAACATTTTAACCATGGATGGTTTTTTTCCAACTGTAGAGACGCATGTTTTTAATTTAAATAGCTTCAAGAAAATGAAGATCATTTTATTCAACAAAGCTGTTTTTTCTTGTTCCTTAGAAATTAATTTAATTTTGTTTAATTAAGTAATATTAGAAACAACCTTGTTCAGAGAAAATGCAGCTATGAAACAATAGCATGTGTATGCCATATTAGCTCACATTCTGAACCAGAATTTTTGTCTCACATTAATAAATTAGAAGAGATCAATAAGATTTCTGGCAGTGAATTTAGATGCAGTTTTTTATGCAGTATTTTGCAGTTACCTCTCCACTCTCTGAGGTAAATTTGGGGGAGCAGTGGAGCTCAGTGTTACTGAAGAAATACATTCCTTTGGAATTCAGGTACGCTGGTGGAGAAAAGTTTGCAGTTTAATGTTGCAGGCATTTACAAAGGCCAAAGAGTTTTCAAGACTGAGCTGTTAGGAGTAATGCAGCAGGACACATTTAAAAAGAAATGAGCACAATTCCCTGTTTTCATATGAAAAGCTCAGCACTGAAGCTTAAATGATCATACCAGGAAAGGAACTGCAGTGCTGAGCTTTTGGGGAAAGAGATATGTCATGAGATCCCAATTCTCCAAATAGGTTTGCACATTCTAGGTTCCCTTTTCTCCAACTGCTGTATCTGTACATGGCACACGTTCTGCATTTGGGCAGCAAAAAAATGGTTTTGTTTTAGTTTTTTAACGAGAGAAGCCCAAGAGTATACTAAGAAATTAAATAGATTTTTCTATTTAAAATAAATGCAATTTTGCCTGACAGGCAAGGAGCTCTTTCTCCTCCTCCCCCTTACACAACTACACTATACAATTTGCCATGACTTTGCTCAGTCTCTGTAATTTGCAGTGAGAGAAGAACCCCATGACTCAGTCTGGACTGTGTGGTGGTCTCAGCATATTCTCACCATCTCTTCTTACCTCTTGCAACCCTCAACATAAAAGAATGGCAATAATTTGCTTTATCAAATTCCAATTGCATCTGGACTGCAATCTAGAAATCATATTTATTACATTGTGCTTTTAAGTACCATATTACCTAGGCTGGTCACTCTTCTGTTGCTTCTGTATCACAAAATGAAAGGTAATGAAAAAAAAGATAAGCAAAGAATTCAAAAGCAAATCAATGCACTTGCAAATATGAATCCATGAAGGCTTTTCTTACCCAAACACCCCACTTAATTGGCACTGTTAAAATCCATGTTCTTGATGGAACAGACAACACTTTGAGGAGATGTGCACAGTTTTACAAACATATAAAGATTTAGATGCCTACACTGGGGGTAAGGTTAAATTTAAGTTCTTGACAAGTTATGGGACAAAATGCACCAAACTCTTGGACCACTGACCAGAACTGAGGTCTCCCCATATAGGTTGATTGCCCAAATCATTAAGCTACAGAGTCATGTTCCCTCTGGTGTTCTCACTTTCTAGCCCAGTGAACAATGAACCATTTTGTGCCTGGTGCAAGACTTCAACAGGAGAAGTGGAGAATATTTCCATCTCCAGTCAGGTTGTGGGTAAGGGAATTGTTTAGCTGGGGAGAAATGTGCATTTGAAACCCTTCAGGCAGAGGAGAGAACTGTTTCATACAGTGGACAAGTCTCTAACTGCTAGTTGCAGAATAAAGCTACACTTTAAAAGAAAGGGATGACTGCTGCTGGGTTTAGTGGCAGACTAACTGCATTCATGGGTGCCAGATGCTCTCAGAGTTTCTCACCTTTAACTGCTCAGCTTTGTTCTACACAAAACCTTAGCAATAATATAGGTGCAGAGGTCCCCAGTCTGGTTTATCTTGACTGAAGCACTATTTGGCATGATGAGTATTACAGCTGCAGGAAAATTTGATATAAAAAGCATGGGAGCGCCTGTTGAACGGAGACATCTTCCCCAGGTAGGCAGCATTTAAGCAGCATAGTCTTTAAACTTAATGGCTTAAATTCTTTCCATGTTTCTCTTTAGGAGTCAAGTTGCAGAAATTCTATACATTGCCTACATGAAAACCTGGTCCATAGTCATAATAATCAAGTTGAGAGATACGGTAATAGGTTATGAACAGGAAAGGACAGGGTGCTCACAATCAATCATGAACAGAAAAGAACCTCCCACTGGGACTTCCTCACCTCATGATTGCAACTTTCAAGTTTCCCTTACCAAAAGATGGGGCATGAGAGCCATATTTGCTTCCAAACTTGCATATTTCAGTTCCCTTTCGCTGTTTTCCTGTGTCTCAATCTGTGTTATTAGACCAAATGTTTAATTTTTAATTTGGAATTTTCAACTGGTAGCTTTAATCAATGTCAGTTGTGCTTTACATACAGTTATCTGCTTCTACCCATCAGTTCCTCATGCCAGTCTGGAAGTGCTTTAACCTCAGCTGATTGGTTACACTTGCTTTGATTTCGTTGTGTGGTTTAACACGAGGACTTGGTAGCTTATATTTTTTCTAAGATTACATTTTTTCCCTCTTGTTACTGATTGCCATTGAAATGGTGGAAGTTATGTGATTGGCTCCCTCTGGAGCAGATCCCAGAGATGCATCATGGATCACTGGTCAGAGAGCCCAGACACAGCAGCAAATTCAGCCTCCCTCCCCTCCCCATCAGCTTTGCACAGCAGCACTGCTTTGCAATCCATCTCAGCTGACACCAGTGGAGAACAGAGAGGGAGACCCAGATTTGTTTCCAGGCTTACATCTAGTTCACGTTTTGTTGTGCTTGTGTTACATTGCCAGGTGTAACTCTGGCAGCTGTGAAGAAGTCATTTTCCTTCACTGAAACCACCTCTAAAAGCCTCTGCTTCAGTAATGATTTGTTATGCATTACAAACACCTGCAGCACGGTGAATTAATATCACTAAGTATAGGGATCAAAGATATTCCACCTTTTTTTTTCTTTAATTAAATGATCATTTACTTTTGACAGACCTCAATGTTTTTGACAAATAGACTTGAATCTGATTGAAGGTATGGCTACGCCTTCCTAAAAACACTGCAGTCAAAGAATGACATTAGTGCCATGCTCCTGTTTGAGGAACATGGATTGACTGCTTAGTACTACTGCTAATTATGAATAATAAAATGTGTTCAGTAATTAATTAAGATGCTATTCTTCACCTCACTGTGAGCACTGGCTGCTGTTTGTTGGCTACTCAGCACCAAAATATGATCTTTTTGTATTATATCTGGTAAATCATGGTACTACATTTAATGTATCATTAAAACAAGACACTTGAACTTCTGTGAAACATTTGGAAAGCAAAGTGATAACCCCATATAAATTGACACAGGAATGGCAGAATTTTCTGCATATGCAAGCACTGAATATTACTGAAGAATAAACCCCAAATTTGCATTGCACCATGTAGGTTCCCAGTTTTGCCTTTCAGTTTTCTCTTCCTGTTGCTTCTCTATATGGCTACGTCAGTTTAATTTGCTTTCATCAGAGTTTTTGTTGACAATAAAATTAATGTGCAAATTTCCTATCAGTTGTATATATTAATATAATTCCCTCTCAAATACAGTTCATTGATATTAGCACTGGTAAAAGGTGGGATACATATTCATACAGTTATTTACATAAATCCCATTCAGCTTTATGCATCCTAAGCTTTAATGTAAAGTATCTACTACTGCAGGTAATTTTAGCACAAGCAAAACAGCATGTAAGTGGCATCTGACTTCCCAAAGATTTGGTGTCTTTTATTAAAAGGATTATTTGTAGAGAAAAAAGAAACTGTTAGAAATTACATTTGTGACAAAATTTTTAAACATAGAAACTACTGTCTTTACAACAAAAAAATGTTAAAAATACTGATGTGTTTCTCCAACAAATCACACACAATTGGTTCTTTTCAAATTACATAAATTGTGCATGATGCCTCATTTGTGATACAGCCTAAGATATTAATAAATTAATAAACCTTTCAATAAGAACTTTATTATGAAGCAACTTATACGACACAGTACATACACACTTGACCAAAAAGTAAGTTTTATAAAAATAAGTATGTGCTGGGAATCAATTTAATCAGCACAGAATTTTTATCAGTTCTAATGTCAAAAATACCTTTAAAATCAGTTGCAATACGTATATTGATCCGCAGATTATTTACCTGGATTTAGAATGCTAACTATAGGAAAAGCCATTGGGTCATTATCTAAGTAAGTTTAGGGAATTCAGGCACCATCTTTTCCTTGTGAAAGGCATTTGCTACTCAAAATACAAGCTGGAATCTCCTACGTGCAGGTGCAGATTGTACTTAGCAATGCAGCTCTGTTTGTGGAAGTTTCCCCTGGTAAACAGAGGAGCTGCAAGGTCACAGAACAGACAATGGCACATCTCTTAGAAACTTAGGCTTTACTGTACAGACTTGCTGTTTTTATATTCCTGAGCATAATGCTGCAACACATGACTAACAGCAGTCTATTTTTCACAATTTTCCAGCTAATGAAAGTAATGTTTAAATACTCTGAAGTTAGATTATTAACTTCTACAAAATAGAAACAGATGTGTGTCTCAGTATGCCATTAAATTTATGATTTACATAGTATTCTTGAATACAGCTGAGCAGAGGCCAATGATTCTAATTTGCTCTAGATTTACAATAACCTGATCTGGTTTTTGTAAGTACTGAAACACTTTAAACAAAATTAGAAAGCCGTTGTGCTTTGTGTGATTAAAGATGCAATTCCCTTTGGGGTAATGAGAAGAGTTAGAACATGTTTCTTTCTTTATGGATATTTCTATTATAAACACTAGTACCATATATTATGTATTTTCGTTACTATTTCCTTGCTTTTAATTATAAAATAAACTGATTGAGTTGTACTGGAGTTACACTGAAACAATGCCAAAATCTAGCTAAAAAATGCATACTGAGGTTCATTAAAAAATCCTTAAAATTCTTGAGGGCCTTAAGATCTTGTTAGAAAAATACTAGTTCCTTGTAGTTTGCAGAATCCAAAACATCTCTGTGATTTAAAACCACGCACTTTAAAGGAATTTTAAAAACTAACACATTTCTCAGCTTATTATGCTATGTTAAGGCACAGCATTTTACAGGGTTTCTGTGTATTCATAGCATTTTACATGTGGAGATACAGATTCACTGTATCTAATGGCAGGAGCCACAACTGGAATGAATATTATTGTTTAAAACAAGGTGTGTATCTGTGAGTAGAGATCAAATTGTGTTGTTGTGACATTAAACACTGAAGTTTTTTTAAAAAGTCAAAATGAGATTAGATTTGTCAGATATAAGCAAGGCAGGAAGAATAGCCTGTGTATGAATATTTAAGGTTTGTTTCAAAGAGTCTGAAAATTGGAAGCTAGGCCTATAAAGATGTATGGATTCAATGTTAGCTGGAAATGAGGTATTTTCAAATTGTAATCTATGACTGTGGTCAAAAATGTAGGTCATTTAGCATTGTAATTAACTTTCCACAGGAAAAGGTGACATAGCAAGGAGGTGTATGCATCTATGTAATAGCAATTTTTGGTAAGAATTTTTAAAACTACTTCAACTATTCTTTGCATATTGCACCCCAAAAATCAAATTGATTTAATGAACATAGAAGTAATGAACCAGATATTTATTTTACATAGTACCTGGAATATAATATTATTCCATGTATTATTTTATTCATTTGGTATTTTACATAATGCATTGAAGATAATATAGGCTCAATATTATAATCTCACATTAAATCATACTACAATATATGTGTTTATATTTATCTATACCTCTGATGAAATGTTTAATATTATTAATCCTTTCATTTTAATTATATATAATTAACCATCATTAGAACAGGAGCATTACCTTTTAATAAAAATTTAATCATACCTTTACTCAAGCACGGGATCAAAATGCTACACAAGGATGACATGTCTTGAAAGCGATTGAATGAATTCAATTTATTTGGTCACTCATTCTTCCAAAGCACTTAGAGATTGGCATCTGTGCTGTGCACATCTCTCATTTAACAAAGGATAAGGATCACTATGTTTTTTGTTTGGTTGGTTTTTTGTTTGTATTTTGTTTTTTTGGTTTTTTGGGGTTTTTTTTGGTTTTTTGTTTTTTTGGTTTTTTTCTGGGGGATGTAGCAATGGCAGCTGGAATGAAGAAAATGGTAAGGAAAAGAATTTTTGTCATATATTGAGGCTGATGTTCATAGAACCACATAGATTTTGTGGTTTCATCTGAGCTTTCTGGGAAATTTTTCTGTTAAACACACTATTACCCACACACAAGGCATCAGGCTGACAACAAGAGATTGGCAAACTCTGTAATTAATTCAACTTTAGGTTGTGTCTAGGGAAGAATTAGTATTTGAGAAGTATTTGTTTCCTTCTTGAAAAAATGGGTATGGATATGGAATAAATTATAGGTAGGAATGAACAGCATCAGGCCATCAGAACTTTGTACTTTTCACCCATTACATAAGCTGAAACCTCTCTTCTGCAAACACACAGGTCTAGGTCAGCAAACCTCTGCTGAACCAAGACTATCTCCCCAGTCCTACAAATACTAATTCCCTAAAACAACAGTAACTTAGAAATCACAAATACAGGGAAATGTGTAATCTTGTATTAAAATTAGTGAGGAGTTTTGGAGAAATTTTTAATTGTTCTGATAAATTCATACTAACTCGCTGAGGCCCAGATTGTAGAATTGTGTTTGCAGCAAACTGTTCTTCAAGAAGCCCTGTGTGATTAACTTGGGAGGCTGGAGGTAAAAACTGCAGATGAGAATTCCATATGTCTGAGACAAAGCACCTGAAAGGAAAACTCACATTTTAATGACAGAGCATGGGATGCCCATTATAGGAATATATTGTATTGATAAAAAGGGAAAACACCTGGTCAACAAAGGTTTTGCAATATTTTTTTCATATTAGTTATTTTAAAGTCATATTAAGCTGTCAGAAGACTGGTTCATTATGAGCACTCTGTTTCTTAAAGATGCTTGGTGAGTCTGGATGCACTTAGGATAATTTATTTTCCAATCAACTCATAGTTGCCCAGACCTACTTCTGTTGAAGTCAACTTTTATTTTTCCAAAGAGAATTAAATCAAGTTTAATTTTTCTTCAAAAAGAAACCTAGTTAGGTTTCTTAATTGTTAATTTTCTTCAAACAATTATTGCATGACAAAGTTTTTAATAAATTAACACCCAATAAATTTTGTGATTCCTTATATTAAAGTCCGCTCTAAAAACATTTGTCTGGTGCAATTACTCAACAACTCAGAAAAAGTGGGAAGTTCAAAACTGGGTTTATATTAGTTCTTAACCTTCCTAATAAGGTTTAAAGGTATCTTATAAAAAAATACATTTAAATCAAAAATGTTAAATGTTTCTGTGGCTAGAAGGCTTCATACATTGAAAAAATATTAACTAAAAATACACTGAATATAAAATACACTAAAAATACCTTTCAGTTTTGTTTGTTTGTTTGCTTGCTTGTTTGTTTGTTTGTTTTTGTATTTTGCAGGAGTGTTTCATATTAATATTGACATGGGTAAGACACTTCAAGAAACTTGAGAATGATAACAAGGCCATTTTGCAATGGCTCTTTTGTTGAACAGTGACAGTGTGAAGAGAAGAGCAGATTTGGGCTATTCAGTTCCTGGCACTCCAACCCCTCTCTGTTGGATAAGAATCTGGTCAGAAAGTTTTAGTGTCTCAAATCTATAGATTGCCCATTTTCAGAAAATTCCAGAACAGAAATTCCAGTAAAAACATGTAGGAGAACTTTCCACCTTGTGACAAAGCTTTTTTCTTCGCTGAAGAGCTGCTGTTTTCATTATTTAATTTCTTTGCAGAGCTCACAGTCAACATGATCCCGTGGAGTTCTTTATTTAATATGTTTCAGAGCACAGGACACCTGCTGACTTCTTTAATAACCAGTTGTCCTCCGTTGGCTTATATGTGAAAATTGTTCAGCAGAGGCAAGTAAAGAATAACCTTAGACATTAAGACTGATTCCATTAAAAAATAAAACAAAACTGTATCCAGGCTCCACACCCAAAGTCCCTAAAAATATATTTGCAAGGGCTTTTCACAGCATGGAATTCAGGTGGATTTTTTAAAATTGAATTCTGTTCTGTGTAAGTGCAGCTCAGGGGAATTCAATTTCCATGCAGGCTCCCAGGAAACAAATACATGCTAAGTATTTTCATCACTAATGTCTCAGATTTAGTTTCTTAAGTATTATTTAGGTTTGACTGTGGACAGAGTTGCTAATGTTTACCTTAACACAGGGCTCTGTGACTCGTTGGAGAAGGGACTCTTTAAAAAAGAATTGGCTAAAGCACAGAAGTTTAACAATGAGTAAATTCCAAGGTTTTGTATTTTATTAATAAGGATCAAATTCTACTTCTTTGTACAAATCCTATGAATTTGATGGAAAATTTCCATATTCCCAATTCAACCTACATTTTTTTGTCCCACTTTAAAGTATCTTCCCTACTTTGTTGGAAGCCTCTTTTGCACCTTGTTAGAATTATATATTATATTATGCTGTTACAGATGATTCAGGGAAGCTCTACACTCTCAGTCCTGCAGTTTGTAAGGGAAGTAACCCCACTAAGATCAATGAGCCCTGCTCTTGAGTGGATGGTAACTAAAACAAAGAAATCAGACTTTGACCAATGACTTTATCTTAATCAGCCTTATTCTGCACTCATTCACATTTCTCCCATAATTCTTTCCCTTCTGCTGGAAAACATTATTTCACCATAACCCAGAGAAATCAGGTGATGAATAAAATGCATCACACAAATGAAAACTATGCTCAGCCACTGTTAACTCACATCCAGAGTCCTTTCCAACAGAATATTTAAAAAATGCTTTTTGTTTTACAACTATAAAGAAAACTGCTGACTGATAAGGCAAACTGTTGAAACAATTAACTGGTTTAGGTATTTATTTATTTATTAGGTATTTGTTTATATATTTATTTATTCATTTATTTATGTTAACCCTTTATTTTAGTCAAGTAATCTGAACCAGCGGTTCAGCCCCGTTAATTATTTTATATTACAATCAATAAATTAGGCAGCCTTTATTAACCCTTGGTGTTATGTGAGGGATGTTTGTCTGATGAAGGCACATGTGCTCCCACCTCAGAATCTGTCGAGGACCTAATCCAACATATGCTCAAAGCCCTGCTACAAAACAGACTCTGCTTGGTTTAAAATCTGCTTCCCTTCTCTTTAAGAGGAAATGTCTCAAATTACCATATTGACTACTATATAGAGTCTATATTATCATTACACCCATGCCTTTATATTCTATATTATTTATTATTTATTATGCATTGCCTGTTTGTATTGTATTGTTGAAAAATCTTTAGGTATTGGATGAATAGAATTACTATTTTGTAATTGAGTATTTTTAATAGGTAAGTTTGTTGATACCTGTGTAAGGTTTATTAATACTTTTGTTAGGTTTGTCAGGAAATTAGGATATGGTAGAGATATATGTTTTTTTAAAATCCATCTTGTAACAACTCGTGCACATAACCTCTTTTCAATTTCTGCTTACGAGTAATCATTTTTATATGGGTTTAAATCACATTTCAATTTTCTGTAGACACAGTTCTTACTACATAACATATACCATTGCTAGTTTTGTAAATATGTTTTCATTATTACTTTGTAGAATAGAGACAAAACAACAGCTACTCTGCAGGATGACAGCAATGACTACACCAAAGGATTCCAATCAGGATGGACAAAGGAGAGCCCACAGAAAAAATGGCAAACCTGTCCCAAAGAGCTTCTTTTGAAATTACACAACTTTTACTTTTCAGTCTCCATGGGGGCTGAATGTCATGGGAATGGGGGGAGGACACCAAACCCCACAGAGATCTCCAGGCTGAATGTTTATGTCCTGTCTAAATCAATCTGAATAAAATATTAAAGGTGACAATCTCTTTAAACATTACTGATCATTACTTACAAAACTGTATTTTAAAATTGTGAAAACAAACGCTTTGACCTTGTGAGCTATGGAAATATTTAAAAAACAAATCTGCTCTGCTTTTTTGGCTAATAGTTGTGATTTGCATAGTTGAACCTTGAATGTAGTCATAAATAGCTACAGAATCCATCTTGGCATAATGCCCAGCAATGTTAGGGTGCCAGACAAAAAAAATCGGGTCAACCACTTACCAAGTAAGTCATTCTGTCTCAACAAGGTGATGTCTAACAAAGAAGCTACAAGGCTGAAGACAGCTAACATATTCAGCTGCTATTCAGAAAGACAAGAACTTTTCATGTGTCAGGATAATCTACTACTCGTAAGCAGTACACCAAGTGAACTCCCTATTGTAAAAGAGAGAAAAGTCCATCAATTGTTTTTGCTAATTAAGATGAATATTATTCCTGGGAAATGAACCAGAAAGTTCTGTGTAACCAGAATCCCAATAGAGATCTATAATCTCAAAGAACAATTGCAGAGTTTTAATTGAGAAGAAAGCGAGAACTATTTTTTTGTCTTCTTCAGTTTTTAGTTGCAGCTGTCTTCTGTGTGTGTTAGTGGGTCTTTTATGTTCTCAGTTAATCTGACATGACTTTCCGTATATTAAAACTTGTGGAATTAAAAATTTAAGACAAAATGTTTATCTATTTGATGAAATGCTAGCACAAAATGGCACGTATTTAGGAATAATTTGAGGTAACAGATCATTTGTTAACATATATAGAAAAAAGTCCATTTTTAGATTAAAATCTAGATGTCACGACTGCTCATAGTAATGTGCTTTTAATCTTTATACATTAAGCAGGGGTAGAGTTAGAAATGAGAAGGTACGTGTATTTTCTTAAAGTGATATTAATTATATATTCAACAATTTATTTTATTCTGTGATATTTATCTTGGGTTTAAGATTAGAGAAAGCCTTGCCATGTTGAAAGGAAGTAATGTGACGAAGCTCAGTTTCCCATTCCTTAAATAAAAGATATGCAACTTGAAAATATATTTATATTTGAAATAATATTTACATAAAGGAAATCCATAATCAAAAGAGTAACCCATGACTCCTGAGCAGGTCAGGGAAAATTCACTGAAGTATAAATGCTTACATGTATAAAAATTAATTCTACCCAAAATAATTTATTATGGTCTTTGTTGAAGTAACCCTTAAAGTCCAATCTGCTTCACTTATAGTGTAAATCACACATTTAGCCTCAAAATAAAAATAATTATAATTTCACTTAAAATGCAAATTTAGAGTTAAAAATTACCTCAGATCAGGACACTGACTGAATAAATTTGTTTCCATGAAAAAATGAAATGCTGTGTCTCTCTTCTTCCCTTCCCCCAAGCCTTCTTCATAAACTCAGCCCCAGGCTAAAATGGTTTCAAGTAGACTAAAGCTGCTGGTAAACACTTACCTTTGACAATATTTTTGTCTAATGAACATTGCAGAGAAGGGTGTATGCAGTGCAAGTGTCTGTGGCTGCAGCCTACGTACAGTCCTTGTGCCAAGGGCCCACTGCTCACAGGCAAATATACACAAAAGAGGCAGGCCCTTTGATGGTTTAATCCCAAACATACTTAACTGTCACACAGTTAATCTTTTAGATTAAAAATGGCTCTTGAGTTCTTCTTGAACATTTTTATGTTTGTGGATGAAAGAGGTTAAATGTAGTTCTCATGCCTGTTTGGACTGTTCTTTTATTTTTCTTTTTTACATCCCTGCCACCCCTAGTTTAACATGACTTTTCCCTTGCTTTAATCACAGATATGCCCCTGAAGGATTTGCAGGCATGATGGTTCTGGAATACCCCATTCTTTCCTTCTTAGCAGGCAGGTAAAAGTGCATTACAGACCTTGCCAAAGCAGCCCTCATTGCTATTATCAGAGGGGCAGAGCCATGGGTCAAACCCAAGTGCATCAAAACAGCTTCACCTGCAGGATTTTTTACTTTCCTAGAAAAAAAGTTTCAAACAACTAACCCTCCATGATGATCAGAAATAATTCTTAAAGGTCGTCACAAAACTTGTGCTTTGCTATTGGTTTTCTTTTTGAGGCTGCTTCTATCAGATGTAACAAAAAATCAGTCCCACATAATCGTTTTAGACTCTGATGCATTAGGTTTTGTGAATAACCTCCTTTTTTAAAAGGAGTCTTGAGGTTTTTTTGGGATAACATGGAAGATCTTTCAAGAGTAACACTAAGAAACTCATTTTAAGTCAGAACGTGTGCTCCTATGAGATATTTTTCAAGTAATATTTCTTTCCACTTTTGCTTCCACAGTAGCTTCACTTCATGATGGCTTTATGTTGATTTCATACTACATTTTTATGTAGTGGAAAAGGATATTTTTTGTAAAGTGAATGCCCAAGACCTGCTGAAAAACATTTCTCCTTAGCAATGTACTCACAGGATTCAGTAGTTTGTTCAGAAGTGTTATTTTAGGATGACCTTTACACGTACAGTATGATGGATTTTTCTTTTTATTTGATTGTAAAGATGTTATGATCAAGGAGAAAAATAAATACTTCCTTTTTCAGGCACAAAAAATAAAGAATGAAAGATGAAACCATCTTTTTAAAACAACATGATAGCATGCAGAAGTGATGTTTATGTTTGTAAACTACATATTTTTAAATTCACACATACAGCAAAGCTCCAGTGAAACATAAATAAAGATCAATTTTATACAGTTCAAATAGTAACAGTGTGAAAGTCGCCCCTTTTCAGCCTAAAGAAGAGAGATGGTTATATTTAAAATGAATTGATACATTGCAAATAGTTGTTATTAAAAATAAATAGTTGAGCATTCAGTGGTCATCAGCATTTCTAACAAGGATGTTAAATCCTTCCATATTTTCTTCTCAATGATTAGCATAACGTTCTGCAAATCTTTTCCAGGTAGCTTACAGGATTTGAATATTCAAATATTTTCAGCTGTATAAGCCATATAATTACTAAATTGTACAGTACAGTTATTTCTCAAGCAATTTGGCAATCCTTTCTTACAAGAATTTACCTACTTTTCTGTGTTTTCAGAAAAAGAAAAAGCTTTTTTCTTACCATTCTGGAAAAGATGGAATTCATCATTCTGCCATAAAGACCCTAGAAAGCAAAGAAAGTGTTATTAGTTATTATATTCATATCTGCAGGGATTCTAACTGCCAAACAGTGCATCAGCATCAAAACAAAAAACAAAAATACATGGTCAAATCATAGATCAATAGTTTAAAGCAGTTCCAAATATGTATTACATGTATTTAGCACACACTAGTTTAGGAAAAAAGCACAAGCTGTTGTGCATACGTGTATTTGAACTGCATGCCTGCTGGAATTTATCTGCACAGTGTTCACAAAATACAGACACAGGATCTTGGCATCTAACTTGTGACTGCATTTAAAATCAAACCATGGGCTTGCTGTCACTCTGCTGTGGAGTGGGAGAAAATGTGAGCATGAAGGGTTATGATCAGAAGAGACAATTATGTTAAAGGCTTTCTTCCCAAATCATTGAGAAATTTGTACTAATATTGAAAAAAAATTCCATTACTATTAAAACAATTATTCAGCCTTTACATTCTGCTTCAGAATAACATTGCTCATGAGTTCCAGGGCTGCAATGGTGAGACTTAACTCTCTTCACTTCCTTTTCTATGATCCCTTTCAGTCTGTTTTACACCTGACATCGTGGCTATTCTGTTTTCTTTAGAAGAAATGAATCACTGCTGCCATTCCCTGCACTAAAGGCTGAACGGAGAGGGAGTGATCACTTTCACTCAGAACCTGCAGAGACTTCTCTGGGATTTCATGTGCTATATGTACCAATTGTGCACTTGGGAGTAAAAAGTTTTCAGGATAATAGGCTAAATTCTGTGATCATTTCTCATACAGAATACAACTTTACTCCTGCTGAAATGGCCAGACTTAGGTAAAGAATCTGCCTCATATATAGTGTTCTGAGGTAAATCAGTTTTGTGGCAAAGAAGGAAGAACACTTAAAACCCACTCATTATTCTTAACTGTTTTCACTGTTTGAGAAAATTTAATCTTTAAGTAAACATGCAAGGGAGAGAATTAAGGAAATTAATTAAATATTATGTTGAGAAAATGTTACTAGAACCAAGAGATGCAGTCACAAGCCACTTACAAAAAAAAATGTTGAGGTCTAAGTAGGACTATTACCTTTAAAGAGGAAAAGCAAAAACTCTAATAAATTATACTATTCACCAGGTTCTCACCAGGACCACAAGTACCACTGGATGAACAATAGGTATTTATTTAAAGGGAAGGGAGACTCCAGATAGAGAATTCCACAGTATGGTAAAGAAGTTATTTCCGTTCAAGGAGTTTACCTTGGGCAAAAAGGGAGTTTCCAGGGTGTGCAGTGCTGCAGAAATTCAGCCTTAATCTAGGTTGCATGAAGAACAAGAAACAAGGAGCCTGGCTAAAGCTCATGTAAATTAGAACAGTCCCTGAGGGCTGCTCTGTTTCACGTGAGGGTTCACTGGCCTGTGCCAGCCTTGAATCTCAGCATCCACAGAGGAGGATTAAAGCTGCTTTTGCTCCATTCTTCATGGGCTACACCTTCTCCAGAGTGCCCCATGTCAGATGCAGCACGGGATAGTTCTTGTGCTCCATTTATAAAACAGGGTCCCTCTCAGCCAAACAAACAGTATTTCACCTAAGCTCAAAACAAGCCATTTGAACATCTGTTCCAGTGAAGCCAGGTTTCCACAAAGCACTAGCTTCTGAGAGATTCCCAGAGATCTCTGCTCCTCCACCCTCTGAGTCTGCAAACATGCTGTTTGAGTGAGGAACACATTTATCAACTGCCTGTTTGGGACTCTTACTAAAAAAATCCATTCCTTTCAGCAAAGTAATAGTTCCCTTTCCTCCACACAGCTTTTGAGTCCCCTTGCCAAAAAGCTGTGATTTTTTTTTCCCCAAAGCTATTTGTAAACCAATAAAATGTCACCACTTCATAAGTGAACAAAAGCTCTCATTGACTTCAAAAGGAATTATATTTGTGAAAGGTTTTGTCTCTAGTTCTTACCTGCTTAATTATTAAGATTCTAGAATGTGATTTAGAGTGTTGTAAGATATTAATTGAAAACTGTGGGCCTGTATCAGCCAGGTATGCAATCCACCAGGCTGATACATGAGTTGTTTGATACTTTCCCACAAATGTCCTCCTGAAGGCATTGCAGCAATGTTTGTGCTTGGAGTTAAGTATATGTTTTAATGTTCTACTAAGTCTACTTAGTTTCATATGAGCAGAGCAGCTGAAAGCAAATAAGTTTAGTGTGATGGCTAATGTATGAACTTTTTGGCCACAAATCATTTTGATTAACAGGTTATTTGCTGCTATATAGAATATGGAATTACTAGTTTAGAAGAAGCAAGTCAAGGCTTCTCCTGGATTTTGTTTTTACTTGCTGAAATAAATAACTGTCTGGGTATGTGTATGATCACCCAGCTCTCAGATTTAAAGAAAAGCTAACAAGTCTTTGATCTCCTTTCTGAAAAATCAGATTTGTCTATTTAGGTTATAACTGTTTTCAGCACCTCTGGCACTGGCATTGCAAGTGTCAAAAAGAAAACAATTCCAACCCTGCAGTTCCTGTTTGCTCCCTCCAGTTTCTGGAGCATTTAACAAGACTGCCCATTTCTGATCATGGGCTCCTGAAGAGGGCAGCACGTTCTAGATATTATTGAGCTGTAAGCTCTGAGGTGACAGCCTGGGCTTTATTGTACTGCACACGGAGGAAGGGTGAACAAAACCTTCTGGATATTCTGTGTACACGCTTCCCACAAAACAGTAAGTCAGCAAAAGTCCTAGGCTTTTGACCAAGGTCAAAACTGTATTTGATTATTAAAGAGAACATTCAAATTAGGTACCTGAAGCAAAGTATTTAAAAAGAGAGCAACAAAATACCAGCAAGGAGAACTTCCACAAGGAGTATGTTTTATCTTTAACACTGTAGATAACTTTTCCTATTGGCAGTGCATTGACTATCAAAACTACTAAAGGGGTTAGATTTAATTATCTCACTTCTTTGCACATTTCATCTCAATTGCTATGGCAACATTCAGTTGCCTGAGCAGCAATGTACACTTTAATCAGATATTTCTTCACTCATTTCTCTGTGCACCACGGCAATGTAGTCAAATTTGCAGCCAAACCCCGATGCATCTGATAACACCTCTTAGGAATTAATGGTTAGGTTTCCTCTGCCCCTCACCCATAGCCACAAATACTTCTAGAGAGTTTTGCACTCTGATGACAAAAGCTTTAGGAGTTGGAAAGTGTGTGTGCTTCCCCACCACTGTTTCTTCCCTACTTCACTGATTTTATGTTGTCCTCTGCCACCACTCCCTTTTCACAAGGCTTCTGCTTACTTGGGAACTCTTCCCGTCAAGCAATGGGCAGGTTTCTCGTCCCTGCAGGAACTCTTTCAGGGCTGACAACAGGAAACATAATAATTGGGCAGACAATATGGTTCCTCCCATATTCCACCCTGCCCTGAAAAGCTTTTTGTTGGATTACTCAGCCCTGATTAAATGCTTTGTCAGAGTACATCATAGTTCTTTAAAGTTCTTGGCCTAGAAACCAGGAACATGGGCTAAAATAAAAGTAATTAGAAGTGATGAGCAGATAGTAGGGACTCCTTATTGAAATGCAGACAGTAAAAAGAGTCAGGAAGCTGAAAGTACATGGGGATTACTAAATTCAGGTTATGGGAAATCTTGATATTTCTGACACAGAATATTGTCTGGTTTGCAAACATGTCACCATCAAGGTAAAGAGCAAACAGAGATAAGTTCCTAATGCTGCCTTAGTGTCTATGGTGAAAAACATGGAGATGCATTAGAAAGATTTAATTTGTTTGGATTATAGTCAAACATTTAGGAAAGAAGCACTAAAATGTAATTCTGCATGTTCTGAAAACTGTCTTTAGATAGCCAATTTTGCTTTTTCGCATTAAGGAAAATATTCTATACTGCTTCTTGTTCTACATGTATTTTTCATAGCTGTTCATCTGTTAGCATGTAATCAACTATCACAGCTCACTTTTTAATAAGGTCTCAGATTATTGCTGTTCTAAAGATTTTTGGAAACCCTGGTAAAGTACAGAGTTGTCTTGGACCATTTTGTTCCAGAGGGCTGTAATGGAGTCAGAGCCACTCCATAGCTTGTCAGTGATAAGAAAATCTGATCAACCTCCCTGACCATGCAACATAAAGTCATTTTCTACAGTTTATCTCCATGTGAGACATAGCAGATTTTCTGGAGGCTTCATAACTCAAGGTACCAAAAAATATTAAGTGATATATAAAAATATAAATTGATATATTAGGAAAATACAGGAAAAACCGTGCACACTGTGCTTTCCATACATGACAAAAGATCTAATCATATATTACAAGGAAGCTCATGATACATGGGATGTTTATTATGGATCTGGGGAGACTTTTCCAGCTCAGGTACCAAAGCTTAACATTTGCAGGCCTATGTCATATGACAGCACTGTCTCCCAACCAACCAGTGAAGTTGTTATTTTTTTCAGTATTCTGAAGAAAAAGCTAAAAGTTACAGAATCTACAATGCTTTTTCACAGCAGTACTTCTAGAGATGTACATATACAGTCTTTGAAATTAATAGGTCTAACCTTATAAATAAAAACTCTTTCAGTTTACAGGACTGGTCTCAGTAGTGTAAAATAAGTATCTCCTTGTAACTTTGTATATCTGAGGTGAGCTTTATATATAACTATACACAATAGCTAACAAACAACACTGCCACAGGGGATGCAAAGATCTTTTAAAGTTCAGATTTTGAAATTGTATTGGAAAATAAAAAATTTTTAAAAACCCCAAAACTTCAAACCTAAAAATTCCTATGACTGTGAATAAGTAAAGATTACAAAATGCTTGTAGTATAACTTCTTCCACTTGATTGTTGGTTCAGGTAACTTAGGAAGAGGTATGCTGATTCCCACCAGATGGGAATCTGTTGCATAGTCTTCATAATAATAATTGTTTTTTGCTGAAATTATCTCTGCCATACAATTGGAAATCTAGGCCAAATAATATATTCCTTGTTGGAATAAACTGGAGAATTTGTAAAAGATTGTTGTGGTTTAGGAACGGTGCTCTCCACTTTGGTGCTCCCACTAACCCCACTCAAGCCTTCTCTGCCCTTCAAGTGGAGGCACAAAAGGCAAAGATCATGTGTTGAGATAAGAACAATTCACTGGAAATGGCAGTGAGATAAAAAAACTGAACAGTGGCAGCAATATTAATAACAGAAGTGTACAAAAAAGAGAGTGATTCACATGCACATGTGCTCACTGAGGAGCTTGTGACCTGACATGCAGCCACAGCACCCTGCAAGCCGTCCTGCAAGCCCTTCCCTTCCTTCTGGAAAAGAGATTCCTTTCCCCAAAACTCTGGCAATGATGTGAAGTGCTATGAAATAACCTCCTTGTCCTGGCCATGCCCCTCCTGGCTACTGCAAAAAACTAACCCTGTTCTGGCTGGAACTGGGACAAAGATACTGCAGAAACCCTCACAGAACAGTGTCATGTCATTAAAGGACATTTTTTGGACCTTGTGTGATTTTGCTGTAAATGTAAACGCTGTAAAAATTCCAGTTTTGGAATATATTTCCCTATCCTTTTGACTCTTATTTAGGATTGCATGAAAGATGTACCCAACAAATATTAGGAATAAGTTATGTATATAAAAGTAGACTTGCTAAAGTACTTTAAACTTTACTAAGCCCTTTACCTGTTTGTGTTTATGTGAAATAATCAAAAGTAAAATATTTTCAAATCAGTTTTGGGTGAGGGAGTGATTTCCACAGGGTACAGTGGAGTTCAATACAATGTAATCTCTAAACTAAGACATGTCACATGCTTCTGTAGGGGACACAGTTCTCACTAGATTTCTTATCAGCAGTTTACAAATTTTTGCTATGGGTTGCCTCTACTTTTCAGTAATAGTTTGTTTCCTTCCTCCCTTTCCTTCCTTCTCTAGGTAGATTTTTCTTTAGTCTGTTTTAACCTAACCCCACCCTTTCCCTCATTCTGAGCATAATAAACGACATTCTTTATAACTTAAAAACTCTCCTGTTTCCCTCCAGCACAAGCAGAGCTCCTGGCATCCTCCCAATGCCCAGCAGTTGTTCCTCCCACTCTCCAAGAGCTGCTGTGATCCAGGTATTCACCACAGAGTCTCCTCCTGCTCAACCAAGTCAAACATTTTCCTAGGAGAAATGCCTGTTTTCCCTGACCCAGGCTCTTTGCAGCCTGGAAATTGTCTTCAAGAAGAGGACATGGAGTGTGGCACCTGTAGATGCTGCAGGTCCTTTTCTCATATGGTTGCCAAAGGAAAGGGAGGAATTTGTGTGACAGAGTGACAGGAAAATTCAAAAGCTGAGTAAAACTCTGAAGACTTTTATTTTTTTAATTCCCACTTCCAGGTGCACAACAAATTCTCCTTCCTCTCCTTGGGGTAAAGACTCCCTGCTTGGTATTTGGCTTGCAGCAGTTTCTGCTCACTTCTCTAGTCACTCAGTTTCAACTCTAAGAGTTTAAACCCCCTTTCTGTAAAGCTTATCAATGTTTATGCAAGTAACCATATTATTGTTTTTTAAGTTTGACCAAGCTAAAGAGTAGAACTACTACAGGGGGAGGCACTGCTCAGTTTTTGTGTATGTCATGCACATGCACACAGTATGTACGTGTACACACAGAATTTATGTATGCTCCTACTGTAGCACCAATACTCCCTAAAGGTATTCTTATGTTGTAAGACAAATTAAAATTAAACAAGAGGTAAAAGTGCACATGAACTGAAAACTGTTAAAAAATGCCTACAGGCAAGACAGAAGTGAACAGCAGGAATTTATCCAGCTGTGGGTGTCTTGGAGTTCCTCTGGGCCAACTGACTGTGCTCCCATTTCTGCTGCAGGAAATGCAATTTAAAAAAACCAAACTCATATAGGTGGTGTGAATTTCAAGCAAAATGGCATGAATATTTTTTCTGCCTGTGAGATAAAAATGAAGGTAATTTCTGTGAAACTCATTAAGCTACAGGACTGAATGCAGAGGGATGGAGAGAACACATAACACAAGAGCCCAGAAAGAGTAAGAGATATCTACCCAGGTCAGAAATGTGATAGCAGGTGGGTTTGCTGACAAGCACATCTCATAACTTCTGGAATCAGTGGAGTGTGAGATCAACTTTGAGAACTTTTATAAAAAATCTGTCCTGATAGAGTATTTCTAAAGCTAAGTGAAGGGAGGGGTTTTTTTGGACTGGCAGATGCAACGAGACCCTACAAAGGACACCTGAGCTGTGCAGAACTGACATGGCCAAAGCTCTGCATACTGAGATCAAAAACAGGATCATAAACAACTATAGTAGTAGTAATGTGTTACATTTAGACTTAATTTGGATTTGAAAGTCACATTTTATGCAGGTGCAAATGGATGCACTCATCAGAGGTGAAGGTGATCATACTTAATAATTATTTATCTTTGTGAGTAAAATTGTTAGGTTTACTATTTCCCTTCATTCAAACCTTAAAACAATGTATCTCACAGTGAAAGAATTTGCTGTGCAAATTATTACATGTTATGCACTGAGAAAGAGCAATGACATGGCTCAATATCACAGTCACATAATGAAATAAGGAACTGTACTCCAACCAGTTAATTCAGTTATTTTCATGACAGTGTTATCCAGCAGTTATCACCATGACAATGCATCTTTGTTGACTGAGAAGTGCTCAAAAATGAAAGAGTATTGGGACATGGAGACAAGGATATTAAGCCATGGTAGGAAGGAAGATTAGGAATGCAATTCTGTCTCATTTTTACAATACTGTAATCCCAGTGGTACCACTGGAAGTGCTCCCAATTTCCACCAGGACAAAAGAAAGCATGCCTTCCTCTGATTCTTTGTGCTTGGAAACTGTATCTTAATAACAGATATATTTATAGTCCAACCGCTATATAATGAAAGGAAATATGTGAAAATGAAAAAAAAAAAAAGTATTAACACATGCATCAGAATAACACAACAAATAGGATGTGGCTTTCTTCTGGTGAAAATATAAATTAATCTTCTTTTCTGCTTTTTGACTCCAAGTGCAGTCTTATAACCTAATTGAAATTACAGAATCATATAATGCTTACATTGGAAAAGACCCTCAAGATCATTGAGTCAAACCATTGGCCTCATGCTGCCAAATCCACCACTAAACCTTGTTCCTAAGTACCACAGCTACACGCTTTTTTAGCTGCTCCAGGGATGGTGACTCAGCCACTGCCCTGGGAAGTCTGTTCCAATGCCTGACCACCCCTTCAGTGAAGAAATACATTCACTCTGAACCTCCCCTGGTGCAATTTGAGGCCATTTCCTCTTGTCCTATGGCTTGGTACTTGTCAGAAGACAGGACCCACACACATCTACAACCACATTTCAGGTGGTGCAGCATGGTGAGGTCACCCCTGAGCCTCCTTTGCTCCAGCCTGAACACCCCCATCTCCCTCAGCCACTTCTCATGAGACTTCTGTTCCATATTCATTGCCCTTCTCTGGACTAGCTGCAGCACCTCAATGTCTGTTCTGTCTGTCCAGAACTGGACAGAGCACTCAAGGTGTGGCCCCATCAGTGCTGAGCACAATCCCTGCCCTGGTCCTGCTGCTACTCCATTCCTGAAGCAGGCCAGGATGCCACTGGCACACCTGGGCACAGCTGGTTCATGTTTATGCCCAGCTGCTGTCACTCAGCATCCCCAGGTCCTGCTGCACTGGGCACTTTCCAGCCACTCTGTCCCAAGGCTGTTGTGCAGCCTGGGGTTGTTGTGACCCAAACACAGGACCTGGCACTGAGCCTTGTCAAACCTCACACTGCTGGCCTCAGCCCACCCAGACCCCTCTGCAGAGCCTTCCTGCCCCCCAGCAGATTGGCACTCCCACACAATGTGGTGGTGTCTGCAAACTGGCTGAGGGTGCTCTCAGCCCTCGGGTTCAGAGCATCAGTAAAGATATTAAACAGAACTGTCCCCAACCCTGAGCCTTGGGGAATGCCACTAGTGACCAAGTAGGTGCAGCTCTGTTCACCACCAGCCATCCAACCAGTTTTTAACCCAGTGGGAGAGCCCCCACACACAGTTTATTCAGTTTATTGTGGGGAACTGTCTAGGGATATACTAAAGTCCAGGCAGAAAACATTCACAGCCTTTCTCTCATCCACTAAGCAGGTCACTTTGTCATAGAAGGAGACCAGATTGGTCAGGACCTGCCTTTCATAAACTCACGTTGGTTGGGCCTGATCCCCTGACTGATGGCACTGAACATGATCTGCTCCATGACCTTCCCCAGCACTGAGGTCACACTGACAGGCCTGTACTTCCCTGGGTTCTCCTTTCCAGCCATTTGTGTCATATTTGTTAAGTTCTTGTCAACTGAGATCTCTTGGGTTAGCCATGACTAGTGGATGGGCAGAAAGTTGCTTGGTCAGCACTTTCATAACTTCAAGAATATTACGTGCAAGTAGCTGAGATTCATGTAGTTTTTTTCTATATGAAACTAAACAATTTGTATATATGAAACTATTTTTTTCTTCAGAATAGAGCTCTGTGAAACAAATCTAACCTTAAATTAAACAACAGCCTCAAAGACTTCTGCCTTTATAGGGCACTTCCATGCTTAAAAGCACCAATGTAAAATGTACTGGTTTTGCTCAACAGATCTGCTCTTTGGACTAAATCCAGATTTCTAGCTATTGGGAGAAACTTCTACTTCTGGATCAAGCCCCTTGTGTATATCCACATTCATGTATGATTACTTTAGTGGAAAAAGAGGTTTTATTCCCATTTATGATGGAGTAAACTGAATTATCTTTTGGCATTACTTACTGTATCAACAATGAAATTTATGCAATCACAGTGCATTTAAATTCTGCACTATAATAAAACTGCATTATCCCACTGAAGGGTAGCAGAAAAACTGCTAATGTTTAACTGGGAGCATCTTCAGTAATAACAAGATGCATGAGATAGAAGGAACCCAGCCTGGTCTTTTGCAGACCATTTGAGTTTTCCAAGTTTTGCAGTTAAAAGCTGTAAAATATATTTTTATTAGTGAACTGAGAAAATTAGATAAATCCTATGAGACTTAAAGCATGTGGAAATCTATTCTGCCATTCTAACAAAGTAATTTTTCATGATGTAACTGCACTGAAATAGTTCATTTTGTGAAACAATTCAATTGTTAAAGTATTTTTGAGTATGAGTAGAATGCATTTAGTAAAACTCACTTGTACCCTCTCTACATTGTTGCTTTCTTTGGCAAAATTTGGCATATACTGCGTGTTGGTGTTTTATTAATTACATCCAATAATTTAAAGAACATTTTAAAAAAGGGCATAAAAACTAAGGTTCATGTTCATGTGCATATTGTAGTGAGACTGCCAAATGTGCATGGAGAAACCAGACCTCTGGCATTTATTGAAATTCCACGGAAGGCAGGCTTCCCAGACTGTGCAGAGAACAGAACTTCTCAGCATTTATTCAGGTATGCACCTTCAAGTAAAGCTTCCGTGTGATCAAGTACCGTGCACATAGGATTGAGTTTTGCAATTTCCTGACTGGATTTTACCAGAAGGGCTCGTGCCTGTGTCTTTCTCCTCCCTTTGCTGTTTATGTCCTGCTTCCCATTCTCCACTCCCTGCTTCCTGAAGCCTCCCAGCAATGAGCAGGAGCTGGGGTCAGTGTGGTGGTCAGTGGCTGGGCTGTTGAGAGCCCAGCCATTGATGCCAGTGAGGAGATTCACAGATCTCAGCCACGCCACCACCAGCAGCTGCTGCTGCTTAGCCTGCCAACTTTCTGTCACCTCAAGCATTCAGTGAGGTTCAGAGGCAGTGTGAGAAGGTTATATAATTCTGTCAAGAGATCATGTCTTTGATTTTTTTTCATCCCTTAGACCTACAAGTCTACCCTTTGGGGGTCTATCACAGGCTGAGAAGTTCCAATATGTTACATACCATAACACAGCAGTATAAAGAGTGCTATATAAAATATATAACTGCCTTTCCTTTGAAGAGAATAGCAGGAGCTTTCACTCCTTTCTTTCATTAAAAGAACATTACCTAATGCTGAAGAGAAACCACAGCTGTATTCATATATGTATGCACATGCTTTGCTTGTAATTTAAAACACATTGTCAGATATTATCATATCTAGTGTTCCCTCTCTCACTTATATTTAAATATTATATGCCTAATTTGCAAGAGTAAAAAGTTACTTTAATAGCTTGGATAAAATATTCACAGTTTAGCAACTTCACTGGGAAAACAAAATATATTTCACTAAGCCATTTAAAAAAAAAAACCTGGGAACTCAAATGCTGCTTTCACATCTAAAAACTCGCCATGCAGTGTAGCTGACCTTGTTTTGCTCCATCTTTTTCCTGTTCACTTAGTGCAGGTCGTTTGTGCTCTTGCTCACATACACTGAGGTACAAAGCTGCCACACTTTTGGATGTCAGCACTTCCCAGGCTTACACCCTGCCCCTCCACTGGAAGACTGCAAGACAGTCCCAAAGACGAGGGCAAAGGCTTTTCACTGGCAGTTTGAATTAGCAGGCAGTGTGCATGTAGGTGGCTCAAGCACAGACACATGCTCCTCTCTCCCATCCCTGCAGGCTGAGAGTAATTTCCAGCAGAACTGTAAGCTGGACAGCTGGGAGCATGAATATCTGAAATCATGGCAGTGACATCTGGCAGAGCTTGTCTGCCCCAGCCCCATGGCTGAAAGGCTGCTTGGCAGGGTGGGCTCTGCAGGCAGGAGAAACTGCTGGAAAGCTCAGGCCTGCAAACCCTCTCCAAACAAAGGATGGAAATAACCACAGTGCACAGAACAGTGTTGTAGCAAAGTAGGGGTTCAAAGCTTTAAAACTATTCTGAAATGATTCAAAGGAGTCAGGCTGGCTGAATGCACTGGGCTGAGTTCCTGTAAGAGGAAAGTACTCATGATTAATAATGATGGCTATGATGGTAATATTCTCTGGTCTTCTGAATGATGCTTCCAAACATTCACAGCGAAAAAAAAAAAAAAGGAATTCTAGGTATTTTCTAGGAATTAGGAAAAAAAACCCTTCCATATTTAAGAAATTCTTTAATTGGTCATTTTGAAAAAAATTCAAATCGACAGTGTCCCTTTTAATGATACACTTTCAAAGCTTCATGAAATGTCCCTGTTAAATGAGGCTACTACTTTAACACATTCAGAGAGGTCTGTGCTTGAAAATGGGCTCAAAAGCCAGGAAAAGAGGCCATATTCTGTTACACAAATGCAGTTCCAGGGCTTTAATGAATCCAGAGAATTTACCAATAAACATAGTACATAAATTAAGTTGATTTACTATGCAATCTGCAATTTAAAAGCAGATGAAATAAACTTAAAGCTTCCTATTCTACCAACTTGCCATTTTTATAGTTTATCATAATAAAAAATGAAAAGAAAGTGATATCAGTCAATAATACAGGATTCCATATTATCTTTTCATGCAAACCAGGTGCAAGCAATTAAGAATATGCTTCCTATATTTTTAAAAGGCTCTTTGTCTATTTTCTTTTATCCATTCACTTAAAAAGAAAAGAAATATCCAGAGCTACTCTGTAGAGTTTGGGATTTTTGCTGCCTGTCTTGGCTAGCTGGATGCATCAGCTCTCTTTCTGAGTACTTTCTGTCTTTTAAGTCCCATTTGAGCTCACATTAGAAGACATAAAATCTTCATAAAAAGTTATGGAAATGATACTTTTAACAAAACTTATTTTAATTGAAATTAACTCAAATGCAAACACATCTTCCCATGTTAGGTTTGGTATACCCATTTCAAACTCATTTCATAGCAAAATCCACCACTTGGACTAAAACTAAGGTGAACATTGTCACTTTAAATCACAACTGTATTTCAGCAATTAGCATCTCATGAAGTGGTTGTGCCACTTGCAAAATATTCAAGGACAATATTAAACAAAATCTACAACCTTCCCAACGTTATTTAAAGAAAAATCAGGTTTTCCATCTCTCTTACTTCTTTGCCTCTTCAAATACTGTTATTAACATTCTTTTCCACACATCCTAGTTTCTCCTCTTTCAATTTTAATTATTTTTTTTTCCTTTCTAAATTAATCCTTTGTTTGAATTGCTACTTTTGAGAGGAAAAAAAAAAAAGAGCTGTACAACAAACAGCTGAATGTTTGCCAGTTTGCTTTGGGTCTTTTCATGTTCCTTCTCAGAGGCCAGATCTGACAAGGTCTGAGCATCAGGCAACTCTCTGAAAGTTGAGGGTGCTGAGAATATCTCAGAAGAGCCTAGCATATTGCAGGATCATGCCTTGCACAGCAAGTTCTCCAAGTGATGACTATTTATGTTTCACTGAATAGACTTAGCATAAATTTTAACAACTCTGATATGATTGGGATTTTTTTTTTAATGGGCAAAGAGGAGGCATTTTTCATGACCATATCACTCAGCACGTTGAGAATGAAGTGTACAGCAATGCCACCCAAAATGTCTGGCAAAGAACCAGATGTCATAGTAACAAACACACAAATACTGGAATGCATTAGAGGCAGTTGCAAGGTGTGTAAGCACTTCAGTGCTGAAAAGGCAGCCAGATCACTGTAAGTCCTGCCTTAATCAAATAACAGTACAAAACAGACTTAAACACAATCACCAAGAAACCACAATAATGACCCCCAAAGTCCTGGACACTTTGTACTATTCAGCTGGGTTCTATTTTTATGTTACAGATGCAGCATTAAGTAATAATCTAAATATGAATGCTAACTAAAAAAAAAAAATTATATAGCTTTTTAAAAAAATGTAATTTTAGCCTAAAATTCTTGCAATTTTTCAATCTGTTATACAGATAGTATGTATTTGCTGTTTCTCCACTTCTTGCAGATAAGCATTCACGATTTCTTCCCTTGATTCTTTATATTAAAGAATTCAAGATTCTGTAATTAACATTCAGGATACTGCTAGCACATGATCTTAGCACTGTCTATATTATCAAGAAAGTGACAACTACTTTTTTTTTTGTCTTGTGGCACTACTTCTGCTAGCTGTCCCAAAGGTTTACCAAAAAATTGTGCATTTCTGCCCTCAGTGCTCTAAAATTGCTGTATCAATGGAATTATTGTCATCTTGACGTCACACTATGAAAACATTTGCTTTTGATCAGCAAACTAGAAGGCTAGTTTTTACATTGGCTCAAAATTAATCTAGATGTCATTTTAATTTATAGTCATATTTTTTCTGAAGAACTCCAGGATTCTTAAAACATCACTAAGTTTGCACAAGGAGGTATTTTTTAATAATTGTAGTTATCATTTTGTGTCATTAAAATGAAAATATCTGAAGTGCTTCAAAATAACGTTCACAAGAATTTGAGAGTAAATGACACTAATCATAAGAGCACCTCAAAGTGTATAAATAAACAATACACAAAATAAGGAAAGCACAACACAGAATTCCCATATCAACTCAAGTTCTAAAAACCTGTACTGGAGCCAAGATACCTGGTGTCTTACCTAAATCTCCAGGAAATCAATTTCTAAGAACAATGAAATGTTAAAGATGGAAGATGTAGCTACTGAAGCTCTTCTTTAGGGGCTCAAAACAGTGTCAGGGCACTGAGTTAGCATTTTTGATAGGGATCTCACATTAAATTGACCTTTCCAGCTGAAAAGATGCATTACCTGTGAGCAGCTGCTAACCCTGCCCTGACCTGCCCCGAGTCCCAAGGCTAGGGAGGTGTGACTGCTTTCTTTCTTTGCTGCACTCTTCCCAGCCAACAAAATTCAGATGCATATTGCCAGCAGTGAGGAAGGCCTTGTGGTTAAATGGGGAGAGGAAAGGTGTAAGAGCACCCTGACTTTGATCCTGATTGAGCCACTGGAGGAATGTGTGGCTATGAGGAACTACTTGGCTTTTTTAAAACATCATCCAGGTTGAGATAAGAAACCCTGCTCTAAAAAACCATGGCCACACTGGCCAAGGTAAACATTACATGTGAATAAATGAAGAGGAAACAAATCTCTTTTTTTTGGGGGTGAAATAGTTCTAAAGAACACTTAATGAAGCAGCCAGGACTCAGAAAATGCAGGTAATTGTGCTCTGCAGATATAAAAGCAGCGACAGCTCCCTTCTGCCCTGAGCACTGCTCTACCATGCAGCTAAAGCTCTCAGACTCCTGCAGGAGAAGGTAAAAGCTGAGGATGTTTAGCACTGCCAGACAGGAAAGGTTGCCTATCCACCAGTGATTGAGCCCCAGCAGCACTGGCCTTTCCAACAGGAGGCTGAGGAGATATTTGTAAGTTAAACAGCCTTCTTGTTCCCTGAGGGGAGCACACCCCTCAGCTGAAACATGAGCAGGTTGCTGCTAAACACCTGCCCTCCTAAAAGCCTCTTCTCGGGGGTCAGGTGGTGGAGAGTAAACAAAAAGGGATATAAATGTAACACATTTCTATAAAATGTAATGAAGCATATTTTGACACCGCACCAATTACAGTAGTACCTGCCTACTGAAGAATACATTTAAATAATAGTTTGCTTCAGGACATATTCTGAAGAAAGAAGAGAACTCTGTTCATTTTTGATCCTCGCAAAGTGTAGTTATTTTTGGGAAGAGAATTGTTAAAAATATTAATGTTATTGGATGGAGCAGCACAGTTTACAGTAATTGCTACTGGAGTCTATCTGATGATTGGTGGTCAATATTTTCACATGAGACTCCCCACAAAAAAATGTGCTCTTTAGCCTGTACTAAACCAAAAAAATACAGAGAATTCGGGTGAGGAACTGGAGAGTATCATTGTTTCATTTACAGAGAAAACCACTGCAGTTCCAGAGCTAGCACCCTGACTGTGTGTCTGTATATTCTCTGAAAATAGAGCTGGCTTTGGATTGAACCATCTCTCACCAGCTATACAGAGGGGAAGTGATGTCACTCTGAAAATAAATATAGAAATGGGTTTTCTGGAAATATTTATACTTTGTTCATGGATAAAGTGCTGAATGTACAGCCAAGGAGAGCCCACTGCTCAGCTTGCACCACTTGAAAAGAGGAAAGTTTTTAAATTTGCAAAGATTCTCACACCAGGGACTTTTTTTTCTTTTAAAATAACTGACTCTTGACATAACCTTGTCTGTTTTAAAGGCCAAACATTTTCCTTATTCCCAAGTGCTTTGTGAGCCTTAGGGATATATTGTCCCTGGCAAAACTGGGATAGCAATACCCTGGGAACGGGTGATTTCCATCAGGGACAAGGAAATCGCTCCAAACCACATTTCATTCTGGTTACAGCATTTTAATGAGATTTCAAGCCCTTCTGAGACAGTCACAAGAAACATTCAGCCCCAAACCCTCAATCAGAATCCTGAAAGTTATTCTAATGTCTCAGCAGAAGATGGATCTTAGGACTCCACTTTGGCTGTGATATTCCTTACATTATATTTAGCACTGATTAATTAAGGGGTGACTAAATACTGACCTCTCAATTAATTCTGAAAGAAGTTGGATGACTGGAAATACCTAACAACATTTGAGAAGTGACTCCTTAACTGTTTCCTGGAAATCAGCTACCAAAAATCTTCTTCAATAACTTCCAAACCCCTTCATGATATGGATTTCAGCTTAATCAAGGCACTCTTACTCTAATGAACACATAATTTCCTGTGAGAATATGAGCAAGTATTTATATGGGAAATATTAAAATCACAGCTAGCAATATAACCCTTAATGTGCAATAAGGGTGTATATATGTGAATGCAAATGAAGGCACCATCATCTATCTCTCTGTGATCATGCCTCAGCCACTAATAGATTGTTTGCAAACAGTGTTGCATGGATCCAAATATTCCACTCAGAGTGAAAAAAGCAGCTCAGTGAGGACCTATAACACCAAAAGGATAAAATAATAAGGGGCATAAAGTAACTGTTAAAGAAACAAAGGGTTAAGAAGCAAATCTTTAG
Source organism: Alethe castanea (assembly GCA_024734035.1). NCBI lineage: Eukaryota > Metazoa > Chordata > Aves > Passeriformes > Muscicapidae > Alethe > Alethe castanea. Next base: position 12,721,863 of record JANRGV010000120.1, on the reverse strand, counting down.
GGTAAAAGGTGATCTAAATTTCATCAGAAATGAACTGTGATTCAGATCATGCTGTTTTTTTCAGTTTACACATTTTGAATTAATGTAGCATGGATTATGTTGCATAAAACAATGACAATAAATGAATTCTACTCGTGGAAATTACTCATCCATCAGCCAGCGTCAGGTACATTCAGAAGCACATGCATCAGGTTCTGCACTGTAAGTTCAAGTCATTTGTATGTGAATAATGCTAGTTGTGAAAACGAAAACAAGAAGAGATAAGGAAACTTTGGGATCCTTCTGCACTGACTTCTCTTTGACCCAGGGAAGAACAATGAATGTTTGCTTTCCCTTGGAAGGGGTGCCGACAAGGCTACACAAACAAAGCAGCAGAAGCTCAGCTGGTGCAAATTAGTATAGTTGCACTGATTTAATGGAACTGCATCCTTTTCCCCAGCTAAAGATGTGGACACAAATGTTAAAGGTTCCTCTGTTACAATTTTTTTCAGGACAAGGATCAATCATGAATCCTTTCACAAATCTTCAAACAGAACTTTTCCCAAGCAGATTTTGCAGACCTGAGTCTGATTTTTTACTTCTTGAATGGCCCAAAATATTTGATTCCTCTCATAACCGTGCTTTTTCCTAGTCCAGTTTCCACATTATTTTGTTGATTCTGTAGTACTGCAGTTAAAAAAAAAACCCTGTCAGTCCTTCCAGGTCCTCCTCAGTTCACTAGCAGTGTGGATTCAAGAGCAATATTCCAGGGGGCCTAGCCATGCATGCCCATGTGATTCCTTCAGTCCATCTCCCAGAAACTAACTACAATCTCTTAAAATGAGCAGGCAGAGGCCAAACCTGCATTCACCTCAACAAAAAGACAGCACTCTATTTTTAAGAATTCCTTTCTGATGGAGATGCCACTTCCATTCACCTAAAAACATAATTAAGTTAGATCATAAAAAAAAAAAAGCCGAATTTTACTGCTATCTCAAGATCTATCTCCTCTAAGGGCCTGAAGAGAAGTGATATCATGTTTGCCTGGAAACTGAACTGTTTTTGAAACAGCAAAAGAATGTTTGTAATAGTTTGTCATTCTCGTCAGTGCTATTAGTGTCCAGTAAACTCTCTCCTTGTAAATCCATAGATGTCAAAGGTTTCTGCAGATCTTTGCTAAGCAAGTGTAGAGTTTGGCATAGAGTCTGACTGGGCAGAGGTGAAGGATCCTGGTGTACAGATCTTGGACACTGCTAATTGTCTCCTCTGTTAAAAAGTCTGGGAGTTTTCTAATGCTACAACTTGGCAAATGCATTTTGGAAGAGATCCAAAAGACTGCTCTCCTCTGGCTCTTGGGAAGACTGGTACTCCAGAAGAAATCAATAGAGCCCAGCAAAAACAGGAGAAACCAAATGAAAATGTCTGTTAGTGACTGTATGACTTCTGGGCTTAGATGTGCTCTGCCATAGTAGCTTGTTTTTACTGCTCAATAATACTCAGATTAATACCACTGTTAGAGGGACTACAACAAAGAAAAATTATGAAAATAAATATAAAAGGGAATAGAAAAAAAAATAAATAAAGAAGACTGAAACAAGGAGGAGAAAACAAGCAGAATAGGAAAAGCCATCTGACTAGAAAAGCAGAGAGTTTCATGACCAGACATGGACACTGGGACTGAATCCTTTAGAATAAAAACAAAACTGACCCATTAGAAAACTTTATTTTCATGAGAATAAAAGAGCAATGTTAATTCAAATAAATAATTTTTCTTGAGGCAGGGACAGCTGGATGCTTTTTGTTAATAAAGCAAGATCTGTTCCAGGAAGAATTCCCCAGCAATATGTGTATCTGTCTGTATCCCCTTTGCAAAGGTCCCATGAAAATGCAATTAAATTAGTGCTTGCCATTCTAATTTTGATGCTTTGCTGAAGTTCAGAAAATGGCTGCCAGCCTAAACTGTGAACTGCTTTAAATCACTCCTATCCAGGTGATGATGAATGCTCTCTAGATTTTATCTGTAGAGTGGAAAAAACAAACAAGAATACATTACTCAACCCCTAAGATTTTTTAGAAGCTGAAATTCATCTAAAGGAACACTTGAGTCCTGTCTACCCCCCACTGAAGTGATTAGGAATTTCAGCTAAATAAAGAATGAAGGTGAGACTGAAATGCCCATGTAATCAACCTTCACAAAAAATCTAATACAAAGTTAAAACTCTTTTGAGATAAGTGCAAACATGGGAGCACTGAAATAATACTGAAAGAAATGAAGGAGGCTTTTTAAAATTCCCAACTTGTGCTTTCCTCAAAGTGTAATTCAAAACTGATTAAAAGTATTAAATCCTTTTTATGCAAAGGGTTAATAACAAAATTCAAATAGTGGTGTGGTGTCCCATGGATACTCAATAATGAAAATTCAAATGCTCATTTCTTTAAGCCTTTTGTCTCCCTTTTCTAGATAATTGGTTTTTTGCCTAATTTTTGAGGCTATTTAATAACACCTCCTGCTAGACATTTCATGTAAACTCAGCAAGAGGAGGCATCGTGAGTAATAGAAAAGACTTCTGCTCATTTTAAAGCTCAAATTCATACTTTTCTTAACAAAGGAGATCCCCACTGTTAGAGTTTGGCAACCAGCGGGCCAACTGCATTGGGGAAGATTGGATTAGGGGGGCAGCTGACTGTGCAGTAAAGTCTCCACTCCAAAGCAGGATTTTTATGTAAATTCTGTTACAATTCATGCTTTTTGGAGATCATGAAAAGGATACAAAACACTTCAAAGTTTCCAAGTCAGCAAAATAATGAACAGGGGCATTCAGAAAGTTGATTTAATACATTTTTTTAACATTTGGACCTTTGCATGAATAGGATTGGCATCTGTTCAATGTATCACATGGAATTTGCTTTTAGTACCACTGTCTAAACTCCATAACTTCTCAGGCTATTAGTGATGTGTGAGCATCAGCTATCAAGAGTTTTCCTCAGTTTAAGCTCTAATAGTCAGTATCATTTTCTAAGCATTTGCCTGAAGGCAACTTTTACCAAAGAGTCAGCCAAATACTTTTTGAAAATAGAATATTTTCAACTCAACAGCTTTGCACAACTGTCTATGAATATGCCACAGCATTTTTTATCAATGAACTTCAAATAAGAAGAGTCTGAGGTCAAGGGTGCCATTAGAATAATCTTCTACCTTGTAGCAGAATTTAATTTGTGAGTATTTGCTCTGATTATAGTGGAACTGGAACCTAGATGTTTTGATATTTTTTCAAATTTGTATGTTTGCTGATTACAAAATTAAATTGGTATATATAGTAGTATATATTTGTATATTTTGTATATCTTTGTAAAAGTTTGTATAGCTAAACATCTGTAGCCACACACTAAGCATCTTTAGACCAGCAATACTCTCAAATGTTGAATTCTGCCTTTCAGTCTAGCTGATATGAATACCTCTGGTGCAAAATATGCAGTGGGAATACTTCCACCACATTGAAGTGGCCATGCCAGCAGGTCTATCAGTCATCTTAAATACTAGAAAGACTAAGGACATCATGGGAGGGCCAACACAATATAATACACAGGTACTACCTAAGAGCTCTGCAAGGCCTTTGGGTGCTTCTCTTCTGTGGTTTGTGTGTTAATTTGAGTATTAACCTACTATTAGTGATAGGTTCACAGTGCTCAACAGGGCACTATTCAGTAACCACATTCAAGGCAAAACTGCACTGCTGATACTGTTAGTGTTTTTATACACAACATCCCTATTGATATAAATTCTTCTCTTAAGGAAATGGTGAAAACATCCACTTTTAGGAGCTAAACTACAGATATAGAAAGATTAGCAAAGTTCAGAAATTGTAAAATACTGGGGCCACTGATATCTAAAATAGTACTCTTTCCTCTTGGAGTAAGTTTTCCTTCAAACAAGCATTTATTTATTTAAATAAAAAGGAATATTCACAATACAGTTCTTCTTCAACCTATATAATCAAAACAGAAACCAACTCGTGTTCCAAAACTGTTTCAAAAAAGGAATCGACCAAGATTTGAACCACAATAGAGTTTGCATGATGTGAACATTTAGCTATTAAGGTTCTTTATTATGATTGATGAGGCTAAGAGGTGAGTCTATGAATTAAAGTTTGCAAGCTCTGCTGTTTAATGAAAAGCATTGAGAAGCCACAGAAAGCAAAATCTGAGAAACAGCTATTCTTACTGTTTAGACCACAAGATCACACTGGTCATATTGTATCATTTAAGAGCAAATGTAATAGGCTTTTCTGAAACAAACAAAAGCAGAAACAAGTTATAAACAAATTTGATTTGTGGGGGTTTTGTGGTTCCACGTTGCTCATTTGGTTATAATCACATACCTTGCTTTTCCTAGGGAAATATTCAGCCAAATATACTCACTTCAGGAATAAATAGGAAAGTGAGAAGCAACACAGAGAGAGAAAACATGTCAGGATCCTGCTCTGCTTCCATTGTACTAAGCAGTAATTACTCTGGAAAGTGCTATTAAGCTGAGCACTCAGTGGGCCAGGTTCAGCTACCCATATTCATGCAGACTTAACACACGGGCCATCAGTGAGTCCTCCTGGGCTGTGCTCTGAACATCATCACACAGTGAGCAGTTACTAATATGAATAGTCCTGCTGACTTCAATGTAATTATGGAGAAGAAAGAAACGACTCAGAGTAGGTACAGTTGGTATAAAAATCAATCTCAACAGGAATAGGGATGGCAGAACCAAGTCTTCTGGGCACAGCCAGTTCACTTAATGCTATAGAGAAACACAGCAAAAAGTACTGATGCCTGATAGACTAAAAACCAGGATGGGAAAAAAACCTTTTAATTAAGAATGATAGGAGTGGAAAATATTCTTCCTAGAAGAAATAAGAATATAGCAAAGATACAAGCAGAATCGAAAGCACAATAAAAAAGCCACTTTTTTTTCCCATGTTTTGGAAATGAATAGAGTTGAATTGCTCTTTGTCACAGTGATACAATACTGTCTTCAGGTGTTCATTGTTTCCATGTCACCTTTGAACCACACAAAACCCTCGTCAACATGCTCCTCAAATATTCTGTTGTTTTCTTTCACAGAGTGATTTATAACACTTCACAGTAAGGAATGTGCCACATCCATTAAACATTAATACTGAGTTATAGTTTTCTAAATCGTAGCTATCCGCTTTGTAGTCTTGTGCTTGACTTGTATTCCAGGAAAAGAAATACATATTTTTCTGTTCTGTCATTTATTTATTCAGCACTGGGCTCTACTGAAATCTCCTGAAAACAATGAGAAAATGCCTTTTTGTTTGTTTTTAAAAATACCTGACTTTGCTTGAAATACACGGTGAGAGACAGCATAAATATGAGTAACAATTTGATAAGACTTGAACTGAGGCCACAGCACAATATGTCATAGCCAGGACAGCTCATGAGGGCTGCCAGAATTCCCTCCAAAGCAAAAAGCCTACAATGACCTTATATGGGAAGATGGGAGAAATCCAGAGAAATTGAGATTTTTATTTAAACTGGAGAAGAACAATGGTTCTGACACGGAAGAGAGATGTTTCCACTGGACAGCTGGTCTCCAGCTATCCCATCACATTTATAGGTACTCCTGCCTCTGATGCCTTCTCTGAATACAATTTACTAAATCACATGAGCACATATTTAAAATTACGTACAACAATAATCCTAGTGAAATGAATGGAAGTCTCTCTGTGTTTAAGATTAGACACATGCTTAAATGTAAGGCAGAATGAAGCACATAATCCTCTCACCATGACATTTTCAAACTGTATTTGAAATTTGGTCAGTGAAAACACACACAGTAACAGAGCAATTCCCAACACCTTACCAGTGTGTCTGTGACACTCATCCCAAGCCATTAGAGCCTGGATCCATGGGGAAGATGACTGCAGCATGCTGGAGGCACAGGCACTTTTTGCTGGCTATGCAGCAGAATCTGCTGTGCTCAGAAAAATGCATGTCTTAGGGGAAGGATTTGGAACTAAAGCCCTCTATAGCATTCTCAAACTCAACAAATCAAGTGATCAAAGTATTAATTATTATTTTTTTAGGACATCAGTATTTTCCCTCACAGTAATCTAAGCACAGTCTTCCAGCTACCATCTAGATAGATTGGACTCCAGCCTTAACCACCCAGGACCCAAAGTGTGGTAAAAAGCCTTGGTGCCTAATAGAGCACTCTGGAATTCATCTGGAGGGTCCAAACCATACCAGTGTCTAGCATATACTGTTTACTGTCAATTTTGTATTACATTTCAAATACACAGGAGAAGTCTGCACTATATAATGTGAAAGAGAAGACAAAGCAACCCCATCTCAACATGTGCAGTAGACAGTAAAAGCATTTCTCTACATGCACATGAGGAAATTAACAGCATTCCCCACATATTCATTCAAGGCAGTGAACATGCTGTGCTGGATGCATATATACATCAGAGAAGCAAAATTGCTTTAAATAATCAAAATACACAAAGGAACATTTTCTGTGTGGCTGGAAATAACCCTGACAAATGTTAATGTTTTGCAAATGAAAAACATTCTTTAAGAAACAACATAAAAAAACAGAGTGTTTTCAGATGCATACAAAGTAAGCTCCTGTATTAACTTGTGTTTCACTACCTAGATGTATGCAAAGGTCATTGTGTGATGAACAAGTACATTCAAACTCCTTTTTTTTTTTTTTTTCCTGAATTATGAATGTATTTTGGCAAGATCCAGAGAAGGTCAACAGCATGATTAAAGATATGAAGAAGTTCCATATGGTGAGATACTGAAGAGGAGTGGACTACCTGAGTTTAGCAGCAGATTTTGCTGATGTATAAAGTAATGAATGACAAGGACAGACCTATGTATTTTTCCCTGTGTATATCAACAGACAAAAGAGCTTCATCCAAATTAAGGAACAGCATTTTTAGTGTCCCTGCTATTACGTTACTCAGCATATAATTAATCAGTGAAATTCGTTGCTGCAGTAAAATACTGAGATAAATTGATTGCAAACAGGATTAGTCACACATGGATAAGACCAACATACTGATTAAGACTGGATAGGACGATATACAACTTCCATTTCTCAGGCTACCAGTTTTGATTGCTTAGAACACAATATCTGTAAAGTCCAGAAAAAAAGCTTTGCACTGGTATTTTCTGGGTAGGGGAGAAAAAGCTACATACAGTCTTTTGTCATGGTCTTTGAAAGGTGTGAAACATCAAACAAGAGGGCTTACTTTACTATGACAATTTCTATATTACAGTTGCCTACAAGACATTTTTCTCTAATTGAGAATACTGACAATATATAATAAGTAAATAAAAACTGAAATTGAAAAGCAAGATTCAGTTGTAGGTAGCGTTTACAATAAATGAAGCTCAAATCCTGCTGTTATGTTTCTGACAACTTTAATAACAATAGATCATCTTGTTTTAGTTGCACACTGAGAGGGGGCTGCAAGGTATGTCACCCACAAGAATGACTAATGTGTTATGCTTATCACTTTAGAAGCAGAATTATCTGAATTCTGCTTGCTGACTACAGGGCAGTGCAAATTACCCCGACAGCACCGTGTGTTCTCTCTATACCTTGCTTACAGGCCAGGATTGCTTAGTCCCAATGTATTAATAAGTAAGTGCAAGTATTTCAACAATCAGCATTTTAGCATTTGCATGCAAACTCTCATGCTGTGTAATTATACACAGTGCTGGCACTCAAATTAATTAAAGCTGATTTCTCTGTGACTGCAAACTGGTCATATCCCCAGACTTGCTCTAGTATGAAGTCATCACCCTATATTCAACATGACACTTTATGTCCCTAGAATTCTTAACAATGCTAATATGCAACAACTGTAAATTAAGCAATATTTTTCAGAGCAGCTGACAACCGCTGGTTAGTTGTGGAGTTCCTCCTCCCCCTCCTCCCGACACTTTCCACATAAAAGTAAGAAACCAGTTATTTCCATTGTGCTTGCTTTGTAATTATCTGAACTAACAATGTAAACAAATTACATACATTGTTTCAACAGATACTCGCCCGTGTTTGATTAGGGGTTACAGAAAACTTATAAAACACAAAACCCAACAACAACATCAACAATGTTTGTTTGATGCTAACATGCAATTAGTCTCTGACAATTGCAGTGTTAATTTAAAAACTCCTTCTCTTTCTCTTTTTCCCTGAAATGGCTTTTTAGTTTTAAAAGGCGTGCTCTTGCCAGGCAAGAATAGGGAATTGAGGAGGCAGAGCAGAAGAGCTGACTGCTAGATTTCAGGACTCCTCATCAAATAAAGTGGAGCTGTAGAAGAGACAGTTCTTTGCAGCAGAGATCCATAAATGCTGACTTCTGGGGCAGTGCTGAGTTCCAGTCTCTTTCACAATAAAGTTGCCTGCTCTAACTTTATAATTTGGTTGAATTAAGTCCTTTCTTAACACATTTTTTCAGCAGAGATCTCCTCTGAGAAATTAAAATATTATAGCGATCTTTTATCTTACAAATATGACTGCAATAGGACCATTCTCTCATAACCTTCAGAAAGAGAAAATAATATAATCAAGCCCATTGGTATTTTGCATTTACACAATTTCAAACGGGCTGTTTCTTCAGCTACAGAACTGAATTACTCCATGAGAGTTTATGGCTTTATTACCTTGGAGACATAGACTGCTCTTGGTGCAGAGCTGCTCTCCTAGTGCTTCTCCTATTTGTAGCAGTAGATTTACCATAGTGAGGGACTACAGTTTAAAAAATGCTCTGAGTCTCCCATGAAACTCTCAAGTAGGATCAGATCTTTTTTTTTTTTTTTTTTCCTCTCCACATAATTTGGTCCTCAGAACAGGCAGAGTCAAATATGACAAAAGAGAATTGTACAGGTTGATATCCTAATAAAGTAGTTTCTTTATGCCAACATAAATCATAACAAGAATTTCTGTACAGTAACAGTAATAATCAGCATAGGAAGTTCTCTTCCCTCAGTTGACACAGAAACTGCTGAAATACAATGAACAGATCAAACCCCACCTTCTCCAGCCTGAACTGAAACACTGTTGTGGATGTCATGCTCTTTCCTTCAGTGTTGAGAATGTTCAGCTTTAATGGACTTTAGGGCCATTTTCAACACTTATAAAAAAATATAAATCAGAAAAAGGGCATGTTGGCTCACATTATTTTGACATGGTGAGAACATGGAAATGCTAAAAAGACTTATTCTGGGTTAACAAACTGGAGATATCTGAAACATAGAGTGACAAATATAGACTTGGCAAATATTTGCAGAATCAACTGAGCTTAAGAACTAGAATATTTAGAATTCCTTTGGCAGTGTTCTAAAACTTAGCAATAGCCACATATTCTGTGAGACCCCATTAAAATCAAGAAACACTGAAATTAGGCAAAGGCAAAAACCATTCCCATATCTTTGTAAATGTTGGTTTCTTTTCAAATGCTACAGTATATTCACATACTTCAGTTGTCTACTTGGACAGGCCAGGCCCAAAGACTTGTTTCTATTCACAGAATCACAGAAAAAGCTGAGTTGGAGGGACCCTCAAGGATCACCCAGTCCAGCTCCTGGCCCTGCACAGCACCATCCCCAAGAAAATCCTGACCAGCTGCAGTTCAGGTAACACTAGAAGCAAACAGTATTTTGTAGAGTTTCCTGTGCATTATGCTAGGACCAAAACATTGTTTGAGCCCTGTCTACAATGCTAATTTCTACAGGCTCTAGTACCAACACTGCCAGTGCTCCAATGGAGAGAGTAAAGATTTATGCCTGGGGAAGGCATAAATCAATACCAAAAAATGATAGATCAAAGGGAATTATTGTGCAATTGCCCTTCTTCAGCACTGGAGATATCATTCTTGGTGGTTTTGAAAGCTCAGGTTTATGGTACTGGCTATAAATGCTATGATCTCCACTAAATATTTCAGAAGACATTCAACATCAGTGATAAATTTAACTTGAAACTGGGCACCACAGTTTCAGCAGCAGAGTAAGAACAGGATTTTGGCCACACAATCCTTCCTGGGTCAAGGCTTTCTCAAAAATGTCAGTGAACTCAGTCCTCTAACTCTCACCAGGTCTTCCTTCACAAACCCCTGTAAACAGGATCAATTCAGGTGGATCCTCAGACCAGCACACACCTCATTCTGACATGGGCAAGAGCTCTTGGAAGTGCTGAGATAAGGTGAGATATAGATAAGATGAGTCTGTTCCCCACCTCTGAGCTTCACAGGCATGTCACTACCAGTCAAATGTACACTAGAATTACTTGGAAAGAATCTTACAGTCTGTGCCATCGTGCTCCAGAGTGTGCTGCTTTTCTGAGGCAGCTGGGCTATGTGAAAAAAATGATAGGCACTATGGGGCCATTGAATAAAAAGTATTATGTTATTATTATGTTGTTATTACTGTTATAAAGAAATAAATAGGTGATCACTGAAGTGATCAAGTAAACTACTGCCCTTCTCAGGAATTCTTTAGATATGCCATGTCTGTCTGGAGAAAAAGAAAAGCATGCAGTACAGACACCTTTGATGAGCTCATTTAATTGTAAGTGCAGGAACTGCTTATGCTTATTGAAAAATTACCAAAAACTTTGTAGACAAATTTCCATCTCTTCTTGTTCATTAAAAGAGATGTTTGGAAGACAAGGGCTTTATAGTTGAGAATATGAAGTGTATGAACTCTCCTAAATGATGCTGGAAATGATAACACATGAAACAATAGATCTTTGTTGGTTCCAGCTGCGTCCATTCAGTTAATTAAAAAAAAAAAAAAAACTATTAGAAATTCAGAGTAAGAAAGAAACAGATTTTTCTAATCCAGTAACCATGATTTCCTTACAGGTGATAATGTGACCTAGAGCACAGCAACCCCATTTTTGTGGTACACCTAAGAAACCTTCTATTAGACTTCATGGTGAATAAGTTTAAACATGTGAGATACAAAAAGTTAACTTGAGGTGTAAAGATCAAAATAAATGCTGTATGAAAAATCCAGCCAAGAGCAACCATCTACAACATGGATGCAGCCAAAAATTCTACAGTCTGCCACATAAAAAACATGTGGAACACAGCCCTGGAAAAGACCTCCATTTTTTCAAGGTAAAAAACTGAAAACCTCAATGTATCTTGTACATTAATCCAAAATGTGGAAGCTTAGAAAAGGAGCATGTATAGCAAAGTAGCATTTCTAGCCCAGTAATAGAGTTAGTAATAGACTGTTTACCCCAAGGACACTCTGGGATTACTCTATTTTGCCATGTACAAACTGACAAGCTGCATAACAACTGATGAAAAAGACATCAGTTATTGATCATTCAGAAAATAAGGATTTTTGGTGAGCTTAAACATAAACAGGTCAAAAGTAGAGGAATAAGATTTATTATATGGAGTTTATATTACCAATGGGACTAAAAACAGCAAGCTGCTGCTCAGATTTTATACTCTGGTTCATTTTCTTGTTTTGCAGCCCAAGAATCTCAAAACTCAACGTAAAGTTAACTTCAAAGCTCTAATAAGAGACTGCTGAAGCTGACAGAGAAACTGTTGGAACTGATTCTGCAGCTCACTCTTTGTGACTGAGCAGATGCATTTCTAAATTTTCCTTCCCATCATTTACCAGCTCCTTCTCCACTAAATTTAGGATTGAATGCTCATTTTCTGAACATTTCCCATTCTGTTGGGTTTGTTCCACATTTGAGAATCAGTAGGTCAAATGCGCTGCAGACTATTTTGTTAGACTTGTTAAAATAAAATTGAAACTGTATGATTAATGATATGACTCATCTGTGTTGACTTGTTGGGTTTTTTTTTAAACAGGAAAGTAAACAAGTACTTGTCTAAAGCTCCACCTGCTTTGCTGCTGTTATGGTGCTGTGCATATCAGAGAAAACAATTCCCCCTTCTCAAGGCTGAACTAAAATTAGGCTCCACCTGCAAGATGTTAGTGAAATCTTACACAGCTGCATTCCAGAGACAAGTTCCACAGATTGCTTTTGGAAAGCACTGCGCATTTCTGGCAAAATCAAAATCAAACTTGTTAGCATTTTTTGCCTAACTTTTCAAAAATGTATTATTAATGATAAATGTAATTATTGTCACCCTAATCATGCTGATAAGTAATCTCAAAAATAGATCCATTTAAAATGTAATTTCACACCCACATCCCACTGTATTTAACCACTTCTTTGCAAATGCAGGCAGTAATCATAATAATACTTAGCACTTAGACAGCACTTTATTCATTTATAGACACTTCTGTGGCACTCATCACCAGAGTAACTTTATTTTCTTTATTATGTTTTCAAAGTGCTGCACTGACATTAACAAATTAATTCTTAAGGCACTTCAGTGGGAAAAGAATAAGTCTGATCATGCACTCTTTACTAAGCAAAACTCTGCCCTTATCCACCAATAACCTTCTGCTCACTAACAGTGCATATGAACATTGGGACATAGATCACAAGGATTACAGAGCCCTTAAAACATACTCAAATTCCATCTTTGAACTGACAGACAATTGCTACTGAATTCAATAGTAGAAGGGTCTAAATTATATTCCTACCCTTTCTTATAATAATTCTTTCTGACAAGTGAATGCTAAATATTCCAATGTATGGAATTGTTGGAAGTGTCTACACAACTGTACATACACCAAACCTAAAACAAATCACTATTTCATGTAGCAAATTGTAGTGTGTTATATAGAGTTTATCTTTCCAGAGGTGATGGGCTTTTAAGACCTTTATTTATAAAGAGAGATCATGCATATTGGAGACAAGTGAAATTTGTGTTGGTTTTCATTCTCTGTGTTTGCAGAAAGACAATTGCTTGTATGAGACTTTCAGTAATAATTTAAATGGGAAGTGGATTAACTAGATGTAAGTCAGTTGATACAGTAAACAAAAGATGAAAACAGATATTGTTATATATTTGATAGATCCTCTGCAGATTATTTTAATAAATGAGAGAATATAAACTCAAAATTTGGGATGTGCAGTGTCATTGACCAGTTGTAACGCAATATAATTGATACCTGCAACTCATGACAGACCCACAAAGGATAATTAACGTCACAATCTATTTTGCATGCCAAGATGCTAACAACATAAAAACAACTGAATCAAAATAGGCGACCAACTGAATCAGTGTGTGAGCAAACATTTTGTTTACTGTGCTTCAGTTGTTACTGTCAAAGTAGAGCTATGAGAGGAGGTTTAACTTGCAGCTCCGAGGAAGTGAACTCCTCTCTCTTAGCACACTTTAGGCCTTTAAAGACGTGAGAGACCGAGTAATTCACAATATAACCAGGCACACACGGGCGGGGTGGGAGTGTCTGGGCACTTATCTAAGTTTCATTCACTGCAGGAGCCCAGGGGAAGAGTGCATCAAGCCAGCTGCACTGGCTCAGTCCACCCTGTAACTTTACACTATTTTCCCTCTAAGTCACTACTAATCCCTCGGGTTTACATGTTTTTTTGGGCAGCATCAGAGAAAAGCAGTGTGAAATTGCCTGAAAGCCTCTTTATAAATAAGACTTATGATATAGACCAGTTCTGTTGTTGAAAGACTGAAAGAAACGCCCTTGAGGATTGCAAGAACCATTTTACAGGACTCCTACTGTGATGTTTTTTGTCTCTGTCTAATGACTGATAACTAAAAAAAAAACCCCAACAAACAACCAACCATTCCTAGCTTCCTCTTCTAATTTAAGTCAAATCTTTCTGGTTTACTTTTGATCAGCTGTAACAATACATCCAATTGAAAATATCCTTTGCTTAGATATTTTGGCTGTCTTGTTATTAACAAATTGACTCTTTCTAAAGATTTGTCTTACTCCTTGGAAATTTTTAACACTTTGGGACAAATTCCAACCTGGCTGTGTGGGTATGGCTGCAGTGAAGGTAAGAGAGGGGAATCCACTAAAATAACAGGATTTGGCCCAGGCACTTCACATGCTGCTAGTCTTGTGTCTCTGCCTAATATTCTGTGCTACAAACTGAGACACAGTGAAGGCCACTAATCCAAGGAGAAATTTCCAGCTGACCTTGCATATTGTTTAAACTCAACCTCAGTTCTTGTGAGTTTGAAAAGCCACTTCATATTGGCAGAACTGTAGTTCAAGGATAAATGTTCATTTAATCATGCAAACAACTACCATAGGGTGATGGAAAAGATGGATGCTGCCCAATTCAGAACTTAAATTCAGACCAACAAACCAGGTCCCATTTAGAAGAAACAAACATAAATGGTGGTAAGAATTATTTTTCTTCTTTTTAATGTTAAAACCTGGAAAATTCCAAATTCTCACAGAGAGAGAGAGTGTTTCAAATCACACCCAAATGCATTATGTCCTGAGCTAACTCCTGACTCTTTATCTAAAAGCAGCCTTTAAAATTAACAGTCTCAGGGATGCTACCTGACCATCTCTATGACTTTTCTAGCAGCCATGGCACCTGTTTCTGCTGCTGATAGTTCTCAAATGAGTACCATACAAGAAACATTCCTAATGCCCACCAAACTTGCAAAATACCAGTTGTCTGAACTTTGTGAGATTGGAAACTTTGCTTTCTCAAGGTTCACCTTTTGGTAAAGTTTGTATGCAGCAGCTGATTATACAACAGCCTTCAGGGCTCTAATAGTAACATTTGGAATCAGTCATTGGATTATGTAATACTCTCTGCTTGCAAAATAATTATAATGCAATCCCTATTTCTGAACTTACAGTTTCTATTTCCTTAGTATTTATTTTTTTTTTGGATAAGGAAAAAAGGTGTTGCAGAGATAATGATATCTTCTGTCAATCAGCTTCAAGAACAAAGTTTTTTTTCTTTTTGTTAACATTGGTTATGGCATTTGAACCACACTGAAGCAACTGTAAATTGGCTTACTGGCTTTCTACTAAGTAAAGTTTAAAACATTCATCTTTGAATGACAACTTCTTTTTTAGTTCTAGTTGAAGGTCTTGACAAATATATTTACCTTTTAACTACAATGAAAGAATTACTAACTTCAAGACACTGTCATTTGTTTAGTGGAAGAAATAATATATCTCCATAACTACACCTATATGGATGCCTATCTATTTGGTACCAGAAACCTTGCTTGGAAACTGAGTGGTGCTTAAGATAAATTTATCCTTCAGACAGAATTATGAATGAAACAAGTGCTAAACTATGTCTGCATTGATGGTTCATTGACCAGTTTGCTATTAATTCAGTGAAAAACAGCATCATAGCTCCCTTATGTTGAAACCTACAAAGTTCCTTAGCAGACAAGTTGAAAAACCATTGCTTTTTGATGATTTTTTTTGTTAAAGTCAGTGACAAAAATCCTGTCCAGTGGGGTTCATTCAAGGCCCTCAAAAGCAGAATGAGATGCAGAATTGATAAATGAAAAATTAAGAGTTTCAGCCCAATAAATTACCTGAGTACTTGCTTTGGAATTACTCTGTATTCTCTCACAAATTACTAGCTATGTGAAACAGTATATATAGAAAAGAACTAATTACTGTGAATTAATATAACTGGAAGACAGAATGACAAAAAGCACTGTATTTCTAAAATTTTTCCTTGGAATAGGTCCTCTCATCCTAACAAATAGGATGTATATTTATTTAATGGATGAGCATATCTCCAAAAACTACACTGTTGTCAGAAAGTGCTCAAAAAGCAGTCATCATATGTGGCAAATTTTGGATAATTCAGATGAGAGAACATTTTCCCATTTTTTTTCCCAGCATCTTTTACCCATGCTACACATGAAACACTTGTTAACTTAGGTAAGCTGTTCTTTAGGGAAGGTGTTTTCCTGCTTAGACTCAAATATTTCTGAGTTTGCCCAGAGAGTTCCATGAAACCAAATTAATCTGAAAAATCATATCTAGGTTTATGGGACTTAATAGCTCAAAATGTGATGGTACATTAGTGAGCCTTACTCCTACTTATGGTAAAATCAATCATTACAAGGCGACCTTTACTGTTTACTTCCATTATCCCTTTTGTACATGGATTTTCTGAAAGACATGCAATTTCATGCTGTATACCTGCCCTAAAAACATTGGAGGAAGAGATCAATGGCATGGCCTTGAATGCTTTGTTTATCCCAGCATTTTTCAGAAAAGAACTATGTTTCTATGTGGCAGAAGTTGCTTTTCACATGCAGATCAAGCGAGATGGTCAATACTGAGTCTTCCCTTTCCGAGCATTCCAGTCATTCCACAGTGGGATGCCTCTTCTTTCAGCTCCTCTAGCCCCTGCTTTCCTTTTGTACCTTGGTGCCTTACCATTGCCCCTTTGGCACAAATTCCTTAGCAGAGACATTTTCTGAATTTGACCTCTCAAGCAGAGTTTCTTCCTTTCCTTTCCCTTCCAAAAGATTCTGTGGCCAAGTCTTTACTCGGACATTCTCTTCCTGATAAGTAGCTGTTCTCAGATGCTCCAGTAATCTGCAAATTGGTGCAAGCCTTTTTGTTTTAGCTGAGAATGAATGAGAATAGTAAATCTGGATTGTTCTGCCTCAACAATATGCCATGGCCTTTTCTCAGGGGAGAAGAATAGTGAGGGAAACTTTGGGCCTATTCATTAGTTTGACTGATATTTTTTTCTTAGTTGACAGCTAGCACTGAGAGTACTTCAAAGGTATTAAAGAAGGAACAGAGGGCCAGCACATCCATTAAATCCATTTATTTAATAAACCACAAAAAGCTTCAGTGCATGAGTGAGATGTCTACAAGTGCGTGGAGCCAGCTTTCTCTCCAACCTTTTACTATCACTGTTAGGGATCAGGAGAAACTGGAAATCATAAGCTTTTTGAGAACAGCAACACTTTGACTTGAATAAACAACACTGCTTATTTATAGCAATCTACATAGCAAGGCAAAAAAGCCCAGGTTTAATACAAACCAGTCAGGCTTGCTTGAGCCAGCAAAGGGCAGACTTTGAGAGAGCCCAGCACAAGATGGACATCAGTATGTAACATGTATGTCCCATCCTCCTTAGCCACAGAATAAGCAGGTCTGGCAGAGAGCTCTCACAAAGCTGTGCTAGATCAGAACTAGATTAACTTGGCTTTACTCTCCTATTTCTTGAGATAGTCACCTCCGGCATTTTTATCAGCATTCACATTCCCCTCGGTCCCTCGGTAATAAGAAATTCCTTGGGGCTAAATGGATATTGGAAGCATATGCAAACTCACTTGAAGATCTTGGCCAGTAAGACTTTGATGAATTGATGGGAACCAAGCTGGTGCCAAATCCAAACTTTCTAGAGAACCTTCAGGTGCTGAATTTGCAGCCCGAAAATATTTACTTTAGATAAGTTATCACATATATAATATATATACTGAGTTTTGCTGGTATTTTGTCTAGTGTGCTACTGTGGCAAATGATATTACAGGTCACTTCAGGGTGATGAAGAAGAGTTTTAGTCTCCTTTTGAAGCTCACCTTGAACACTTACTACAGAGGACAAAGAGAATCCAATACATGCATTATGTAACCAGAAAGTCTGACTGTCACCAGCTGTCTCCAGCTGTTGGGCCACAGGTGTAGGTCAGTGGGGCCATTCACTCCACTGAGGTACAGCTGTGGCTCCAATACTGAACTGATGTTGACCAAAAACCAGCAAGGAATCACTTGGTGCTGCTGTTCTCATTTATTCCTTATCCTTTATATATTTTCTTTTGAGACTAGCTGGGTGCTTTCATCTTGGCTGAGGTGTGCCCGTTATGTTTCATACTGCAACTTTTTTTTTTTGTTTATTTTAATTTGACAGCCTTAAAATTCTTTGCTTGTGCTGGCAATATTCTCCAGGTGTGTGCTGGCAGTTTTGTGAGAGGTCTTTTGTTGTAATATATCAGTTGACTTTGAACTTGTCACTCTTAGACAAGAGGTAAAGAGCATACCTGAAATTACGATGCACGATCTACACCTCACACATGACTCAGGAGTTCTGTTCAGCTTTTTAGAGGAGAACAAATCTTTGGCTTTAATTTTGCAAGGTTCTGTGCACTCTCCAGAGTGCTGGTAGCAGCTGTTAACTGCCAAATGATATTTCCAGGGTTGTACCTCCATTAATCACTGTGCAGGTGCACCAACAAAAAGTGTTTTTCTGGCATGATAAGGTGTTCACTTCAAGAAGTTGAAGTTAGACAGAACAGTTATATTGATGTTAAGTCTATTCAAGATGAAGGGGTAAAAAAATCAGCACTTTTCTCATGAAAAGAACAAAATAATTTGTGACAGAATTATTGCAAGTTTTAGGATTTTCATAAACAATTTCAGTTTTTTATAAGGGAGACCACAGAAAGAAAAGTTCTGTACCTTTTAATATAAAATATTCTCAGGTGTTCCTAGTACTCACTATGTTTGTAGTCACAGATTTATATTTTGCAGGTGTTATTTTCCAAGCCAGCTCCTAAGACTGGATAATATTTTTCTCGGAGCAACAACGACAAATTGAAAAGCTGTTTTCCATATTGGAAAAAATCAGCCAAAAATCCATTTCTATGGATCATGTCACACAGTTTATATACAGCAATCTTTCATAAAGGCTTGTATAGACAGCTCATTCAGGTTATTCTGAAGTAAGCATCCCATTAATTGTCCATGTAGTTTTGTGTCTACAATAAAGTATGTGATTTAATACACAACTTTGGGGCTCTAGCCATAGCACACACATAGGTAGGACCCAAATAATCTTAATCAGAGTGCTTTTGACATGCTAGCAAGTCTTCTTGCCTTTCATGCATGGATCACGTGAGTTCACCATAGGCTAACAGTGCAAAGTTTCTAGTGAAGTCTGTACTGGTATTTAACATTTTCTATGATAGAAGAAATGTCAATGTTCTGTAAATTGAATGCGAAACACTGAGTATTGTCCAGGATGGGATTCACAAAATTGGAGCTGGAAAAAGCTGAGATGTGATTTCAGAGAAAACCTTCTCCAAGCACAGAACAAGCACAAAAAGGTCTGCTGTAGTTGCTCCCTATTTTTGCATTAGGCAGTGGAGCTGGCCTGCCTGGTCATGAAATATCTTGTAAAGAGGCTTCCTGGTGAAAACTTTCTCTGGAGGAACTGTGCTTGCCTTTAGCATATGCCACCAGCAAATTTCCTGCCACTGTTGGGCACTCTGCACCTGACACTTTAGAATGCTATCTGAAGGACAAGGCTATAGTCTTAAATGAATATTATCCAATTTATAGCTAATGTTCTCATGCAATACTGTTTTCTTAAATTTCAATTGGATTCCCTTCAATTTCCAAAACCTAATTTGCTTGCAGCAAAAAAAAGTTGTTCATCAAATAGTTTTAAGTGCCAGTTCCCTGCAGCAGTTCATGCCTACTATTAATAGTTAGATAGCATTGTTCAGCCTGTGCAAAGCATATTCAGAGCTGAAAGATTTGGAGAGGAAAGTTTCAAAGGTGACAGTTGTTCATATCTCATCAAAAACCCCACTGCTCTTCTGTTCCATGAAATATTTACTCCTATCTCGACTCTAATATATACTCTAGAAATCTGCTCTGTCTCACAATACCACTGAAGCACTTCATGAGAGTCCTCACAAAAATACTCTGCTACATCACAGATGCTATGTCAATATGTAGAAGAGAAAGATATGGAAGACAGTTGTCAGATACTACAACCTCTTGGTGAGCTGAATGACATCTTCTAAGGTGAGCTATGATAAGCATGAAATCTAGATTTCCCCCCTTCATTATTTTTAAGCATTAATTATTAAGTGGATTGCATTTTTCAGTCGTAATAAACTTCACTAACAAAGAAATAATTTGGAGCTCACTAATTGTCCATGAGCACAAAAACTCCTTTAAAATCTACTTGCAAGTGTCACATGTGATTGCTGTGAAGTGGAATGTCTCATTCTTAATCCAGCCTACTACATTATTTGCATTGGTTCACAGAGTAACAGAATCACAGAATGAGTCAGACTAATGGAAAACAATTTCTCTAATATTTTTTTCCTCAGAGCTGCTGACAGCATACAAAATGGTGTCTACTTTCTGCAGGGTTACATTTCAACTCTGCTGGCTTACAAGAGCAGCTTTAATAGATGTTTGATCTAGGGTCTCCTATAAGTGAGCCTGAGCTCTATCAGAATGAAAATTAAAGTAATGTATTTCTGTATAGCTGTGTCACTTACCCTGATGTTAGAAAATGGTGACTGAAAATTGGATTGACAAGGAGCTTTACAATCCATGTAGTCCAACCCTCTGCCCAAGGTGGGATCCAACATGCAGTCTGTAATTGTTGATGTTTTGGAGGTTCCACAAGCAAAATAATGCAGCACTTTCACAGCTCTCATGGGGACAATGTTTCCCAATTCCTAAGCTGGCCTTTTCCCCTGAAATGCATGACACACCCTTGAAAGAGGTAAAGACTTCTTCCTGTTTCATGCTCTTCGTCATGTCTTCACTTTTTGCATCAAAGAATTTCTATCTTATACTAAATGCTTGGAACTAATTTTCAAAAGCTGTAAAGCTACTTCTCAAACAAAACAGAACAGAACAAAACTAATATAGTTTTGATGCACTTATCCTATTACACCATTTCTTCTCACAGGTAAAGTGCTTGGCAGAGATAGTATTTAACTATAATTATGTATAATTTTTTTGACACCTGCAATTGATGTCCTGGGACAATGTTTGGGCAATAAATTTACAAGCACATAATGAAGAGACTAAACTCTCTACCGTTATGCAAACTTTAGCACTTCTAGTCTGCATTTATAATGAAATGATTGAAAAATTCTATGTGGAATGTCATAAAGGACACAAAGAAATATTAAGAATAACTTTTTCAAGCAAAACTCTGAGCAGAGAACACAAAACTGAGAAAGTTTTTGCCCTCCTCTTGATGCATGAGATAAAGTGAAGATTTTGGCTGAAATTGAAAACCAGGGACACCACAATGTCACTACAATGGTGACAGTGCTTTACCTAAGCTGAAGAAGGCAAGGTAGACTTCCATTAAAAAAAAAAAAAAGAAAAAGGTTTTACTCATTCATAATTGAAGCATATCTTCTGTTGATTTCAAAATTCCTGATTAAGACAACTAGCCATATGTTCAGGTAAAATATTAATTTTGACCACTAAAATGGGCTCTGCAAGATCCTAGAAAATACACAATATGGAATGAACATTCTAAACATCCATGACCCAAATGAAGGGGGAATGAAAAAACCCAAAAACCATAAACGTGAGTCAACCCCTTGAATGTCATTTTTGTTTATATTTTTATTAAAAATAATTACCTCTGCAAGCTTTGAGGTTAGAGCTTTTCAATATTAACATGCTCTTAAAATCAAAATCTAGAAGATTTTACATCTAAAATACTAATTGGACAATTTTAAATGTCCAATTTTAATATTAACAGAAATATCTTCTATTATAAATTAGACTCATCAGGAAGGTGATCAACCCCAAACTTAGTCAGGCATTAATTTTATTTATTTTCAACTAGATGTTTCCTTGACATTCCTGTATTGCACTGATTACTCAATTTTTCACTTGCACAGCTTGAATTTACTAAAAAACCCCTCCAACCTCATCAATTTAACCCATTTACTCTTACTTGAATTTTGTGCAGATATTACTACTATGAAAGAATAAGTGGCATCTGATAACAACTAACATGAAACACAGAATCCACAGGGTAAAAAGTGCTCTGCTGAGTGTTTGCTGCTGAAAAGAGAACTGTTGATGGACAAGAGACAGTCCCTGGAAAGCTGTTTGGCCAATAGCAGCTGTTAGGCAGTAGTATAAACCAACCTTTATATAAAATGTGCATTTTATGATTCTTAGTACAGAAGATCAAAAATTACATATAAGCAGGAACATAATTAAAGGATTAATGGCCAAAGATTCTACATAAAGGGAGAGATTTCCAGGGGGAAAAAAAGTGAGCTATAAGCATTTTTTAATGACAAGGCTTTTAAAAAAAAAACCCCTCAAAAATATAAAACAACAGTGCTCTTGTGCTGGAAAGGTCACATTAAACAATTCCTCGCTGACTTCATCCGCCTTAAGAACTAGGAACCGGTTTTACCTCTTTAACTTGCCAAGAAGTGATTCTCAGCCTTGTGGGAAGAGCCATGAATCAGAGATCCTTGTTTTCAACAGGTAGTCAAAGGAAAAGGTTCACTTACTTAAAGCTGTTCACAAATTCAATGCATTTGAGGAACACATTTTACGAGTTGAACTGCCATACTTTCACTTGTAGTCTTATGTAAGTTCAAGTGGCTAATTTAGCACTCTACTATAAGTATTTTAAGATCTTCCTTAAAGAAATTCAGTTCTGTCTCTCCCCCCCTTCCACCATGAAGCACTTTCTTGGCTTGATGAAAATCCTTTATTTCTCTCTCACCACAGATACACGACAGAAACCCCCAGCCTCTTGCATTAGTCCTTTTTTTGATAAGCTATCCAAAAATCGGATGCTGACAGGGAAAAATAGTTAACTACACCTTCTGTGAGTAGTCTGAGTGGGTTAGCCAAAGAAGAAAGCAGACAACTTTGGGATTCAGAATGGCTGAGCCATCAGGGAGCTTCCAAATACTCTCTTTGGTAACAGATAGTAAGCTCTTCAGCTCAAACTGTGTTGTCATATGTTTTATTCATGGGACATCATAAGGGCTGCCAAACAGATTATCACATTGACATCAGGCCCCCTCAGAGAGATAAATTCTTTAATAGTTGAACTGGCAGGGTCAGTCAGCACAGAGATGCTTGCTGGGCAACCAAAGAAGAAAAAGGAGGAAGGATTCCAGGAAGGAAGGAAGGAAGGAAAGAAGGAAGGAGGAGCAAACATTTAACTATTTAATGATGTCCTTCAGCAGTCAGTAATCAATATATTTTATCTCTTGCTGAAAAGGTTATCTTAAGATTTCATCATTTTAGCAGCATCCTTTTTCTGTGAAGTGAGTAATTGCAGAAGTGTGTGGAGAAAATCAGAGTCTGGAAAAGTATAACTTCACTGGAGCTGACAAACCTTTACAAATACTTATTTGTGATGTGTTTCTTTAGTGATTTGGGTTCAATGTGCAATCAAAGTGCCACACAGAGTTTTCCTATTGTTGCTTGCTGAAAGTAAATATGTTTTAGCAGGCACAAGAGCACAGACCATTGCTGCTTTGTGCTTGAGACTCTAATTTTAAAGCTGGATGTAAGATAAATAGACTTTAGTTATCTACAGCTGCATACATATACAGTCACTTCACTGTTTGTATTTTTGTATTAAGAAGGCAATATTTGTAAACCTGGCAAAATGGGACAATTCTCATCAGTATTAACATAAGAGGCATTTAAAGGCTGTAAAGGCTGACTTGATATTTGCTGAGAATCTCTCACTTTCCATTTTTATAGGAAATGTTGTTAGCACTATTTAGATTACTTAGATTGGGACTCAACTGTTCCTCTTTTTGAAACTCTCTAGATTCTTAAGAAACTTTGTTTTTAAAAGAAAGTAGCTTCAAAATCCAACCCAGTCTAGCTCACTGGAATTAAAATATGTCTACAACTTTTTCTCATTCTGTTTAGGGAAATCCACTTTTCTCTGTCCACTCTCCTCCATCCCAGTTCCTTTAATCCTTCTCCCCACAAACTTAAGGGCAGCTCTTGAAACCAACTGCTGCCTTGAATTCACCATCTCTGGTATTTTCTACCTGCTTCCCTTTCTTATTACATCAAATTCAAGTTTCTACAAAACTTCAAGTGTACTGGCTTTTCTTTTATTCTTCTCTCATATCACTTAATTTATTTTTTCAATAGCTGCATGTCCCTTTCCTTTCGTGGGCTCCTCAAACTTTAATTTGGTTTTTACTTTTGTCCTTCTAAGTCTGGTATTGTCAATTTCCCTCTACCAGACAATTGCTCTGTATTTATCTTCAGATGCTGCAAACATTTTAAGAGAGCAAAAAGATCATATGGGGGTGTAGAAGAAACTTAGAGTTAAGATGGGATGAATAAGTGTTCTGGGAGTTGTGTAACTATTCAGAGCATTAGGTTATTTTCTATGCTGTGACACACAGTTTATGTATAATCTTTACTCTAATGCTTAGCCTTTCTGTACTTTTGTCTCCTCTCCTAAAATGTGAAGAGCACTTCTTCCCACATACACTGTTTTAGGAAAAATGCATTACAAAATGAAATTGACAGCTGGAACAACATTTAAGTATCTCAAGATTTGCCCCAAAGCTTGGGTTGTTTGGTTTAAAAATTAAATAGAGCTGATCTGTACACTGCACTTAATTTATTCCTTTGGAACAGGAATTACCTCTAAATTTTAGTCAAGCAATATCAGAAACAAGAAAAAAAATGAGGTTCATAGAAACAAAGGCAAATCAAGATTGTCCTTCAGGAAAGAGATGTCTGAATTGTGCCTTCTGCCATGGGCAAGGAGGGAGGGAGACACTGGCTTAAAGATCTGTGAATAGCAAGAATATGAAGCAATGGCATGCCAACAGCTACAGCAAATGTTTGTAAATTGAAATAGTGTTTTACTTTGGAGAGCTCTGCTTATTAATTCACAAACAGCAGACGTACTTCGCTGGGCATACAGCTTCTATTTCCCCATTATGCACAGACTCATGGCTCAGTACCTAACATGCTGGCAGATGAAAACATTTTGAAGAAATATTTTTTATACATTCTGTTGTGTTAAATTCAGTTACATGGCATCCGATTAGGCTGCTGGAAGCTAGAGTGATGAATTGCAAGAAAACATGATGAGACATAACAAGCTGCAACAGAGTTGGCCAGAGTGTAGGAAATGTGAATGAGGCAGTGAGTTAAAAAGATACAAAGGTATGAATCCAAATAATCAACTACACCTAAGTGGCACACCACATAGCATGAGGGGCAATACAAGAAATGTTTATTCCTTTGGTTCTGAAATGTTCCATTTCGGTCTTATAACTTTGCATAAGGAATAGCTCATGAAGGTGACAAGGAATTGAAGCAGCAGCTGGCAATTGGTGAGACATAGAGGAGCTTTGAGTCCTTCACCATGTGTCAGGAGGAAGGATGCTTCATAGGGACCATGAGGCTACCAGTGGGACACCAAAATGAACAGGGCTAGTTGCCCTGAATCTTTCTCATGTGATATAGTGAAAAGAGTGGTGATACTGTGCTGCTGTGCATGCCACAGAATATATATCTATCCAAAAAAGTCAGCAAAATTTGGACTGCATTTTCCCTCTCAATTTGTGTTTCAGGCATTACACTATATTTGGAGTATGAACAGTACCCTGGACTTTTTTAGAGTGCAGTATGTTTAGCCTGACAGAGTATATGGAGCAAACACCTGCCTATTTGAAGAGAAAGTGGATTTAGGAATGATGGAATAGGCTCTTGTGGTGTGCTTTGTTTAGTGTATTTATTTCTATTTACCAATGAGGCAAAAGGCTTACAAACTCTAGGATTTTCTGGTCTCTAAAGACAGGCATAGTATATTTTATAGGCAAAAGAAGGCATCACTGCTATATTTCTCTGTAATTCGAAGAACCCTCATCTTCTGCACTTTGTATATCATTTCAGACACTGAAAAACTTCATATAGCTTTTGGACCTGTGTCTCAAGCCAGTAACTAAATTCCCTTTACTACTCTGGGAAGCATTGTAAAAGGAAGAGGAAGAATAGGGGAACCTTATTATATTGTATGATCATAACTATTTGAAGAGATACAGATGGAGTATTACAAAACCATAAAGCAAAATGTGGGAGTGGGAAAAGAACTGTCTGTGCATACACATAATGTACATTAAGGGTGAAAGCAGTGTGAGGGGAGAGTGCTGCAGCAGCAACACCCCACCAGCCCTCGGGATAACACTGGATTTTAGCCAGGCACCGACTGCAGAAAGGCACTGACCAAACTCACAAATAATAAGGGTAAGTTCAACAACTTCAACAACCACTTTGC
This sequence comes from Alethe castanea, assembly GCA_024734035.1. Lineage (NCBI taxonomy): Eukaryota > Metazoa > Chordata > Aves > Passeriformes > Muscicapidae > Alethe > Alethe castanea. The sequence goes on along the minus strand of JANRGV010000120.1, from coordinate 12,695,907 downwards.
CTTTTAGTTTTAAGATGTTGGATGCCTGGATCAGCTGACCAGAAAAGCACTGGTAAGAATGATGAAAGGGAATCTACAGTATTTGAGAAAAACCCACCCCTGGATATCTCTGATACTATTCTGACACAAGTTGTGTTTGGGGGCAGCTGAAATGAAACATTACTCGATGTCAAAACCCTGCACTGATGGTAACTAACAGAGGAAACAAAATGTCTGTTTTCTTTGGATTCTCTTTTTTTTTTTCCTCTTTCTTCCTTAACCTGCTTGATCCATATCTTGTTCGCTATTGCAATAAAAAGATAAACACAGCATAACAGCCAAGAATTTTATTCTGTCAAGAAAAAGAGACCAAGTCACCAATTTCTGGGGCAGCTGTATATGGAATCCCTTTAAAAGCCACCTTGGGGACTGATTTCAGGCGTGTCAAGCATCATACAGTGGCTTCTAGTGAACATCCATGTATTCTACATCTCCAGCACGAAGAGAAAAGAGAAGGAAATCCTAACAAAAGGATTCCAGAATATTTTCTGGAAGCACCATTTAAAATGGTGCTTAAAATGTAATAATAATATTATTTATTCAGATTAAAAGTCACTGTAATCCAGTGCTCAGTAGAAGATGCTTAGAAAAGAGTACAACATCTAGTGAGTACAGCATCTAGTGCTGCCTCTCTACTATAATATTCCATCTCTCAGTCATCTGCAGTCACATATTGTGAGTCAGCTCTTGGTGGATTTCATGAATTTGTCTAATTGTTTTTTGAATCCATGGAAATTCTATTATCTACAGCCCCCCAGAATTTTTAGCTGCTATTATCTATTATTATGTGTTTGATTTTAACCTGCTATCTGACAATATAATCTGAAGCCTATTTTTCTTGTATTATGAGAGACAGTGAATAATTGTTCCCTAATCACCTTCTCCATGCTATTCTGATTTTATGGAGTTTTATTATATCCCTCATCAGTCATCTATCCCAGACTGAAAAGCATTTAGTTATTCTTTGTACTGAAAACAGTTCCACACCTCTGATCATTCTATCTCCCTTTCTCTGTAACTTCTTGAGTTCTAACTACTGTTAAAAAAAAAAAAAAAAAGTGGTGGCAGGGAGGAGGATGGGAAGAAAGGTTTCTAAAATATCTCGTTTGTGAGAGCACCTCTTTTAATAGTTTTTGCTCACTACCAAGCAATGAGCTATGGTTTTAGTTTTGTTTTGCCTAATTTATTGGGTTAGCTTTTTTATTCTTTCCTAGCTTCTGTGATTCCAAGATCTCTTTCCTCAGCAGCAATTTCTCAGCCATTCTGCAGGTAAAGTTAGGAATGTCTTTCCTATGTGCTCTTGAATTGGGACAAAGGACCAGGCCCTTCAATATTTAAGATCTGTATGGATCTTTCATGATTTGTGAGGTTTGTGGTTTCCCATTTACTGCTTAGAAAGAATGGAAGAAATCAAAACAAATAGAAGAGAAAACTCTGTGAAACGTGAGGAGCTTTTGTGGGTTTGCTATTACTTTAATACTATATTTAATATCAAAGGAATTAAGTAGCTGTCGGTCCAAGATGGGAAAATCAATTCTTATTTGACGTTTAATTTGTACTTTTGAGATGCAATGTAACAGTAGTAAAGTATAAAGGTTCTGATTTTCCTATTGGTTCATTTCAAAGCTTTGATTAAACTTTTCATTTTAAATAGTTTCAATTTTTTATTTGACATTTTTACCAAGGTTGCCAAATCTCTGACTGTTTTAAATGAGAAAAGAGAATACCATGTCATTTCCTATCCATAGATCCCAGGTTTTTCAACAACATTTCATTGGAATCTGCATCAACATTTCACTAGAAATTCACAGTGTAAAGGATTTGAAGAGACAGCAAAGTCATAATACAAGTATTAGACCAGCTGTATTCAGCATCTCATCCTGTATCAAATTCAGACTGTTTGCAAGACAAGGAATTTTTTTTACTCTTCTATGAAAAAGGCTGAACAGTCAGCTGTGGAACAAAGAAACACAGAAAGGCCATGCAATGTAATTGAAAGCACAATTAAACCCATTCCAGTGAAAGAACAACAGATAACGAAGTTTCACATCTTTGTTAAACTGTGCACGCTACATTTTTTTTTTCTATGCCTACTGCTATTTTTTTCTTGTCTTTAGAACAAGTATTTGTCTTTAGAAACACCACTACATGCTGTAAATATCCCCACAACCACATGTTAGTGGCTGCAACTCAGCAATGAAGTCATGTTCTCTGGTCTGGAGCTGAAACAAGATCTAAACTTATTCCCACTGATAGCAGTAAAAATACTTACAATGGAAAATATACTGTTAAAATTAGTGTTCCTTTAAGTATCAGTTGCCTTATTGCATAACTGAACTTATTTAGTCATGAATAAAGCCGGATACTGCAAATATTTATAACTAAATGGTGTGCTGGCAGCAATCTGTCAAACTGGAATGAGCAGGACCAAGTGTTGCATGAGGAATGAGTGTTGGACCAAGCAAGGCTCTGATTCTGTCACAGGGAGCTGGACAAGAGGGAGCTGATGTGGAAGGAAGGCTGCACTCTGCCTTTTTGCCTCTCTGCTCTGGGATGCCCAGGCACCCGTTTGGCTGCCTCCACCCTGCTGAGGGGCTGTGGCAGCAATGGAGAGCAAATGCTGCTTCCAGAGGGGAGCTACGCCTTCATTCTGATAGGTAATTATAGATGACTGCTGTGACTAACATTTTAAACATGGGACAGAGCTAGGATCGTGAATAAATGCTTTAATGTGAATGGGTTTGGTAAATTCTCTCAGACAAATATGCTTTTGTTCTGTCAATACAGCACTGAGCACAACATGGCCCTACTCCTTCAACTTCTCCAGTGTAATGCAGGTAATAAATAACAATATATGCTCATGGGAGGATTTAGTAGTTAGGACATCTTGTTTATTACCTTACAGTATACATAATTCAAGCTTTATTTTTGTTACTTTTTTTTTTTTTTAAGTAGACTACTTTTCCATCTTCTTCAATCAGAAGTCAATAAACTACACTTTTGTCCTATGTCTAAGTTGTCAGGGTCTCTAAGAGAAAATATGTTTTAAAGGAGTAGGAGTTAATGGTCACTCCTGCACCATAAATTGCATTGGCAGACACACTAGTAAGCTTGTAGAAGTAAAGATGGCTTTCTCCTTGAAAGCTCTAATGAGGCTGGGGAATAATATACAATCTGTGACTCAGGTACACTGCACTGCATATTCAGGAGCTTTTAAACAAGTTGTAATGCTTAATAATACTGGAAATACATTCCATCTGCTTCTTTTCTGAACTCAGTGAGATAAATACTTGTTATATTTGTGGAATTTAACTGTCTTTGATTTCTATTGCTTTCAAAACATTTAATGATTATTTTACACATGTGAAAGCAAATGCCCTCAAGGTTTATCTTGAACTCAACCACAATGGATAAAAAGGAAAGACACCAAAATCTCCTGGAAACTTCTTGTCCATTTTCAAATAACAGACTTTCAACTCAGTTACTACAAATCTTTGTAATTTACATCATTAACATTAAGCATCATAAGTCTCCCCAGACACTTACAGCCAATAGTGGTATATTCGTTTAATTTTATCTGATGTGTTTTCAGACTATGCAGGCAATTGCTGATAGAAGAAGAAAACTTGCAAGGAAGGAAGGAACGAATTTTAATATTTAATTGAAGTACTCTGGGAATGTCTTTTTAAAGGAATAAGACAACTTAGGACTAGAGTTTTTCTAAACAATTAAATGAGTTTCAGTTCTAAAGACTAAAATTTGACAGATTTGTAGTTTTATTCTTGCTACCATATTCTTTAAAGCCTGCACGAAACTGATGGATGGGCAGAAATCACAGCCCTGGAAATAACTCAATATGTATATTAACCCCAGATGGAGCAAGGTTGATTTAGTCCATAAACTGCCTTCATCTGTAACCTGCTCACAGCCAGTGCAGCCAAATTATTTCTTTTACTCTTCCTAATCTTTAGAGAGGATCAGAACCACTGGACATTACAGCAGTTTTAGTAATTAAGACTGGAAGTAGTCAATGACAACATTGCTCCTTAGTGTCAGTCTTGTAAGCTCACTCTATTTTCAAAATGAAAGTGTACATCCAGCTATTCAGAATCTGTTATGTATACCAGACTACTGGGTCTTACTTCATAAAAGTATTGCAAAGTACTTTCTAGTAATTAAAATGTAAGGATTTCAAACAAGACAAAATTAATTCTTAAAGGAAACAATGAAAATGGAAATTTTAATAGTTGAAACATATAAAATAAATTTATAAAATTTATAAATACAGATTACTTTTTAAAAAGAACTATAATTTGAAAATCTTAAAACTTTTGCTATTTTCATTGGAAAATGAAGTTTAACTTAAGAACAACAACTTTTACTGGGAAATATGAAATTAAAACACTGTGAATTTGTAGTTGCTATTGTAAAATAAATTACATGAAAATTATATTGCCAGTTTCAAATTTGAACAAAAATGTTTTCTTGTAATGTTTCCCTTTATCTTGACAAGTTCAGAGCTTCAAAAATTTGGCAAAGATCTTAACCATACAAATCCTCAGGGAGCTCGAGTTTCGTAGTTTGATCCTTAAAATTGCACAACCTTATTAAAACAGGAGTTTATAAATGGTTGACTATTTTTTTGAGAGGTGCAGATACAACTTTATACTTTGTAGCAGCATTCTTCAGTCCAAGCTAATAAAAAATGAAGCATTATTGCAAAATTACAGCCTCAGTTTTATACTTAGGGGTTTGACTGAGCTATAGAGTTATTACAGAATGGAAATCTCTCTGCCATTTATGGCTTGTCCTTGCAGTAAGAGATGCTGCCTATTTGGAGCCAGTGATACCAGGAGCTATTGCCAAAAAATGTCATCACTGGGAACTGCTTTACCAACTTCTTGGAAAAGTGGAGTAGTCCATCTTGCCTCATAATTCCTGCTTTCAAACACTGCTGTTTATTAGCCTCTCATTTTGAAATACGATTATATAAAACCTGTTATCTGCTACTTGCTGCTATTGGAAGACAATATTTCAGTCATAACTCAAGAAGTACCAGATTCTACTGATTTTCAACTGCTGAGGGCTACATATCCTGTGTAACAAACCCTGACCCTGCAGTGCCTTCTAAGTCAGAGATACCATCAGTGAGCTTAAAAGAGCTGGAAACAAACTTTGGAAATTGGAAACAATTTTTTTATTCTCCCATATTCTGAACAATCTGGTTTATTAGCTATCTTTAGTAGCACAGCTTTTAGTCCAGTTATCCCAACTGTGTCAGTTTTTGCAGGACATTTGCACACAGAAAAGTAGGGGCTGGTATTTGGGAAAAAAATTGTTACTGATTGTCAGATTCAGTAAAGAAGGAAAACCAATACTGTACCCTCAACCAAGGATGTCTGTTTTTTTAAAGTCCAACATACAGCAATCAGAATTAAAAACGGATTGGACTCATATATTTGTTATATATTGTGAGAGGCCCTTACAGAACAGTTAAGAGTCCTTTCTCAGGGCCCTAGTGGAGGATAATTTGCAGTGATTTGAATTTTATACAAGTTTTCTAAAAAGTCTCCAGTTGACATAACAAATTAATTCTCTTCACTCTAGCAGGATAATCTATCAGCAGAACTCATTAGCATCTTCCAAAACAAAGCCTCTTCTAAAATCCTGTTGACATCCCTGAAATTTATTGCAAGTCATACCATCCTATTTTAGAGAACAGCACTGGAAAGGACCTCTGGAGGTTAATCTGACGCACATAACTCGACAGCCTGCAGACCAGTGGTGAGCTGCAGGACTGCTGGCAGTGCCAGCTAGCAGGAGCTGCCTCCCAGTTGTTATCAAATGCCTCCTGGCAGGCAGAGCCCAAACCTGGCTGCTGACTGCTGTCAGTACCTGCAGGCAGGCAGCATCGGGAGCTGGCACACACACCTGGGAACCTGTATTTGCAATTATTCCCCTGGAATTAAGATAAGGTTTTTAAATAATAAAGTATATTTTACCCTAAATTTTAAGTATTTTATTTATTGCCCTTCTTCTCCAGATGGGGAATAAGAGCTGGAGACAAGAAAGTCCATGGAAATTTTTGAAGAGGGTTGGGTGATCTACGGATGACTGTGAAATATTGTGAAAAACAGAACTAGACCTTCTCACTGCCAAAGGCAGGATAAATACAGCATGCATCAATCTTGATTCTAAATTTGAAGGTGATTTATTCTTTATAATAAAAAACACAGTCATCATTTTATTTCCAGCAAAATAGCTAACCATTCTTACTACACTTTACGTATATTTTCATGGCATTAAAAAAAGAAAACGTTTTTAAAAATATCACTAAAAAGACCCTTCAAAAAGCAGAACAGGACAAATTTCGGAATAGAAATTACTCCAAACTTTATGGGAAAACCTATCTATGAGAGAAAATAATATTTTACTTTTTGCTAAGGAAGAAATTATATGTTCTAAACTTTGTTTAGTCTTTCATTGAGGTCTGAGATAATGACTTCCAGTTTACAGAACCAAAAGGTTCCTACACAGAAACTGATGAAATACCACATTGTTCCAAAATCAAATGGAGAACTTTCAAAACTACATTTCTGCCTGATTTGGTTTATTTTATGAGATGCACGTGTCACTTGGCTTTTCACAGCCACTGTGGAAAGCAACAGACATCACCACTCCCATGCAGTGCTACAAATCATCACACACCATGCTCTGGCTCTGTCTTGGTCTGTTGCCCTCCCTTTTTCAGCACAGAAAGCAAAGTTTCCTTAAGATTCTATGTTATATAATAAGGTAACTACTGTCTTTTCTTACCTTGTATTTGGGCTTTGGTTGAGAAAGATATTGGGGAAAATTCTGAAATAAAATGTTCTTCTTGTAGGTCCTGCTGCTTTTCCTGGAAATAAAAGGCAGGTGGTCCTGCATTCTTATTGTGTGTTTAGGTTGGGTTGTTCTCTCCCATTCCTTTGGATGTATTTCAATATATTATTTATTTCATAATGAAGTGTGCTTTTCTAATGTGTACCAGGCCTGTGACAGTGGCCATAGCATCAGAATACCAGCTTCAATGTGGTTTTAAGATTATTAATATTTGTGGTCTTATTATATATATCTATATA
>JANRGV010000120.1:12653582-12688647 GCA_024734035.1 Alethe castanea | reverse complement strand
AATTTGGATCCAAACACACTATCAGATATGCTGGCCAGTCTCTGTCCTAACAGAACTGCAGCACTTCCAGCCAACAATGGCCCACATAAATTCTCTGGTGGCTTTGACTAGAGAGCAATGTTTATATTTTCAAACCCAGGCCATGTGTTGATAAAATACAAAAAAAAAAAATGTCTACACTCAAATGTCACTTTAAAAAAAAATTTAAAAAAAAAAAAGAAGAAAAAGATTAATTGAAATGTATTATTCTACATCTGGAATTCTGCCTTTATCCTTGAAAAGTCAGTTAACACTAAAACAACTCAAATACTGCTCATGCTACCAAATGCTGTTCCTGCCTATTGCTACTGTAGATTAGTGAAATTAAAATTAATATCTAGTCATTCTGAAGCAAGATGGTACAATTGTGAGCTTTTAGCTCAGAAGGTACCTTTGCAGATTCAGTAAAGAACAAATTGTTTCCATCATAAACTGTAACTACATCAAACAACCAAAAAATGTTTTGTTTGTGACATATTTATGTCTGGATGTGATCAAGTTAATTGCTAAGAGACACAGGACTTGGATTAAGGATACAAAATGAAGCATTTTGTATTTGTGTTTGAACCCCAGACCAATGCAAAAAAATCCCAGCGACAAACAAAACACATCTCCAGCACAAAAATAAAATTGCATTCCTGCCTGAAATTAACAGTTAAACAGATCAAATAATAGGAGAAATGGAGAGCAGAGGGGGAGCTGTGGAAGACACATGATTTTTCTTGGGGAAAATGACTTTGGCAATACTGTTACAATAAATCTTGTTTAGCCAAAGGCTTGTCCAAGCATGATCCAACCTGAGATGGTTTGGAAGAGCAGTGATAAAGAATGGGAAAGATTTCAGCAGAACTACTGAATATATTAGTAAGGTGACCACTTTCAGTTGCTAAAACTTTACTGGTGACACTTTTATTTTTCCGTTTTGCCATTTCAATCCTAAAATACCACCATAAATCTGCGAATAATTAAACACACCCTCTCCACAGATATTTCTCATAATCCAAAGAAATAAATCTAGATATATGATACAGCACACATTGCAGCTGAGCTCCCCAACTTACATAACGTTTTAAAAGAAAAGCAGAGTAAAAGTGACATGACAGCCCTTTGAGGTCATGGCCCAGTATGTTGATCCTACTATATTTAAAGGGTAAGGTTGGGTCACTAACTAAATAAGAGCAGCACAGAAGATTTTTTTGTTGTTGTTCACTGTGGTCTTGATGACCCCATGAGAGGTCTCACTTATTAAAGTGTGTTTGTCTATGGAGGCAGGTCCAGGGGGAATCTCTTAGATTATGCTTTAAGAAAAAAAACACTGCTTAAGGAAGCATCAAGATGCCATTGAAACTTCATTCTAACCTGGTGCACAATTAATGCAGTCACTAATCAGATACATGGCTCTGTCCTGAAAAGAAGCAAGAAGCTGGCATTGTTCTGTGGAATGGGAACAAAATCATCATATTGCTCTATGTGCTCCTGAACATTACAATAAAACCAAACATGCAGGCACAAAAGACATAAAATATTCCTATTACCATTTTATACTCCAGCCAAAAGAGAACAGATATTTATTTCAATATATGTGATATGTCAGAGGATATATGGAGGTATAATGCTAACTTTTGACATTCATATTCACATTCATATGAATTAGAGGTGCTCAGTGAAATATTGTGACCACTGGTGTTAATTCCATTTGTAACATTTTCCCCTTTTTTTCCATTGGAACCTGCTTGCATCTACCTCTTTCTTACTTATAAATAAATTAAAGAGGGGGGAATGCAACTTAATTGCACATTATTTACTTGTAAAACTTTATTTAAATGACAGAAACTTAGAGAGTTTACGAGAGCCAGGGAACAGATCTGAAAAACACGATGAAACAAACCTCAGTAATGAAAATTCAAAATTCAAATACTTAAGGGAAACAATCTCAAACACAAATATACTATGGAAGGAAGATAGTGTTTGGAAAGCATTGAAAAAGAGAAAGACTGAGGACTAGTAGTGAACAGCAAATTAAATAAGGGCTTGCAATGTGATACAGCATTAGGAAAACAAACAAATGTGATTTTGGTTAGCCTATACAAAGAGATCACATTCAAAGCAAGGCAGTGAAACTGCATCAGAGGAGAAAAGCATTTGTGACTATGCTGTAGAAAATAATGGATTAATGTAGGACTGTACAAGGTGATTTACTCTATTAAAATTCAAAGCTATGTGAATAGGTGCAGCTCCATAAAATTTAATAAAAATTTACCTCCTTTTTCTGGACCTGAATTTGATTCACTTTGTTCATTAATTCTGTGCCTTCTTCATTCCCATAAATCTAGTGGACTCCTTGGAATTTATCCTGGAGGTTTAAGAAGACTACACTGGCAACCAGCAGGTCAATGACTCGCTTTCCAGTTCTGTTCTTAGTTACATTCCCACTTTATGAGCACACAGATCCTGCCTGCACTCCTGGCTGCTCTAAGGTAGACATGAGCAATCAGAATTCTAGCTAAAACAATTTGCTTGATCTTTAGCTCTTTTGTTCTGAAAAGTTCCAGTCATGTGACATTATTTATATGGAATTTCTGAAAGCTTCTTATACCATTTTCACATGACAAGGCCCTGCTTAGGCTCGTAGCTGCAAGGATTCAGGAAGGAAGCACTGGGATGGTTTCAGCATTCTTTCAGTAGAGAAAACAGACCCAGTGACACAAATTCTGCATGTGTATCTCCGAATTTGTGCTTTGCACTCTCTTTATATCGGTGAAAATACTTCACAACATGTTGGGCAGTAGAGGAACAGGCCAAGTGTTTGCAATTTGGGAGTCCTAAATCTGCACACTGCTGCAGGACCCTCGTGCCCAGCCAGGCTCTCGTAGTGTTGGCCAAGAGACCAGTGGTCTCACCAGTTTGGAGGGAAATGAGCAAGTTAATTGCTAACAGCATGAGGAAAACAAGAATAAAAGAGTCTGCAATCTACTATAATTAAAAGTAAACCCCAACAACCTATCTGCTCTGTTAGACAGGGTAAGCTTGTGCAAGGCCAATGCTCCGTGCTCTTAAGTAAACAAACAAACAAATTCACAAACACAGAACAGATGTTTGATTCATAGGAACTTTAAACTGGTGGGGTCACTGCTTGGATGTCTGCCATTTTACATGTGGCATTATATAAATAAGGCACAGACCCTGTAATCTATATAAAAATCTATATAGCCTAGACAGAGGAATGGGCTACAAATTTTAGCCCAGAGAAATTTGCTGATGGCATAGAGCATAGTAGCACACTGAAGAAAGAACTCATTTCAAGTTTAAATAAAAGTTTTGAATTTGCAATACAAGTTGGCTGCTGTCTGTCCTGTATGTGTCTTTCAAGGTAATAAACAAACATAGAGTATACACAGGTGACTGCAGTGGAATTACAGTGGGATTATTTTGAGAGAAATTGTAAAAGCAGGGGATCTTTTCATCAAATATCAGTTAAATGTGGAGAAGCATTTAAAGAGAAGAAGAAATCCACCAGGAGAATTCCCTACACAGGTGAAAGAGTTGAATGAGAGTTTTTCAGTGCTCTGAGCCAAGGTAGAAATGTCTGCTTTTACTTCTAAATCCCATTCCCAACAAGCTGTTTTAGCACTTGGGAAGGCACAAAGAAGGAACAGAAAGACAGAGAGGATGATGACAAGCTATAAATCTCAAAGCTTAAATTAAGTGGTAGGGCTAGAAATACAGTACAGTGCATCACTTGTTATGGTGTGACAAATGGTGCTCCATTTGCTAAAGTCATTTACAACTGGCCATTAATAAAGGGGCTGGGACAGGGGATGCCACTTGTAAAAGTTCTAAAAGGAAAGTGACTAAAAGTAGTGGAAGTCTTAGTGTACACTGTGCTGTATTGGCCAGGAAAGGATTTAATTTTTATCCTTAAACATAAACATTTTACTGATAATGTGAACTGCTCCCCCTAGGATTCTAAAACCTAACCATAACAGACAATACTCCAGATGTGTTGTAAGGAGAAATTACTGGGAAAACCTTAACACAAAGTAGTTATGAAGAAGGTTTACACTTTTATTATAAGACAGAGGTTTGTGGAACATCCTTCTAAGAGTTTATCAAGACAATTGTAGCAAACTCGTTCATAGAACAAACCCTAGATAAAATCTCAGTGGAAATCTAACTACTTTTCCCAGTGCAAGAGTTTGGATGTGCACACCTTTTACTTGATTTCCTCTTGTTTCTCTTTCCCTCCATCACATGGAAATAAGAATTAAAGGAGACTTCTTATCCTGGTGCTTAAATAGGTCACCAATTTATTTCTTCTTTCTCCTTCTCAGTTCCCTTCAGTATCATATATCCAGATTTTTGGTGTACACTGGTAATGCCTCTTATTGCAAATTACTTTGCAAGGCTCTTAATAAAAAAAAAAAACAAAACTTTGACAGAAAAAAAAAAGTGTAGCCCCCCCCAAGATCTTTTATCCAATTCTCTCTCAGAGCTGCAATACTGTCTGAAAAGGATATAGGCAGAGGAAGAAGTATGAGCCCATTTCCCCACATACCAGAGACTTCTGGAATCATTTGACTCACACTGGAGACTTTGTGGTCTGTGGTCATAGATAATTTCACCTGTTGCTTCTCTGGAACACTAGCTCTGAATCTGTTTATCCCATAATTTTAATTCAATAGTCTACTAATACTGAGTATTGAAGTGGCTGTAAATGTTATGGGTGCCCATCTCAACCACATTGTTAAAGCTGGATTTAAGTGTAAACCTCTAACTTCTGGAGTCCAAACAGACATACAAGCTACAAAATACAGGAAAACCCTGCACTAGCTGAACTGTAAGCTTTTAATTGGCAAATAATAGAGGAATGCCACTTTTACACGAATGAGAGGCAATACTTACTAGTATAGACAACACATACCATTTATCAGCTACATAATAAATAAATCACCTTAAATTGTAACACCAGGATTATTGATATATTATTAGAAACAACACATCTAGTTTTAACTATCAAAGAGGTGTTAAAATGGGGACAAAAACAATCATACACTGTTCTGTTTGAATAATGTATTTCTTTTAAATTAATGCACATAGTTTACAAATCACTGTGCTGCACTTTGCTCTGTTCCAGGGAAACTGAACTTCTTTCCTGATCACCTAGACAGGAGGTGCATTAATATTCACTTTACTCTGACATGGATCACTTCTGCAGCTGCCCCTGTCTTCCATATCATTCCTGGTAACCTTCCAATTATTATGATAATTGCAAGAAAACAAGTTGAAACAAATGGTAAGAATCAGCACAGTCAGACTGTGCCTTATTTTGTTTCTTTTATGTTCATTTCAATGCTGTTTGGTCAGGATGGCATTTGATTTGAATTTATCAGTCTTGGAGGAAAACCAGCACAAGCTAATGTTTTATCCAAATGCAGACAAAATAGGCATGTAATTACAAGTTGTTTCAATGCATTTATTTTCAACAGGTAATTTGATACTCCTACTTTTCAAGAATTAAGATGTCACAGATAAATAATCACAGCTCTTCAAGTTTGCCTCTCAAAAGTACTTCAAATCTTCTTATGCTTTTTATTTAGATCTCAAGTACATATATAATTATAAACTTGAAATTTAAAAATGTTGTATAGATAAACTTTTGTAATGAAAATGAACCTGAAGATAATAGAGCAGTTAAAATAAATGGATGTTAAGAGTAATATTTATCAAAGTCTACATAACTGGAAAGGAGCTTTGTGAATATTCTGGTCTGCCACATTTATATTTTTTTTTCAAAGTACCAGGCAACACATTGTCTGCATAGTGGGGTTTTCTTGTTAGCCTTGATCAAGTTTTAAAGTACTGAGACCTATAAATGTATGGGACTACTTTGCCATTATTCAGTAAAAAAAGTGTTACAACTCTTATTTAAGATCTGTGTGCATCATGGATAAATAACTGAAGGAGGTTTAACATATGATATGGCCTCTACAGTCTGAATAGTGATGCTAAAGAGTGAAAAATGGAGAAAAGGAAAGGGAGACTAGGAAAATTTCAGTCCAGTTGATAAAAAGCAGGGAAGAGAGACCCACCCTAAGCAGAAAAGGAACTTGTAAATGTCAGGTTGAAAGCTAGAACTTACTATAATAACGAAAAAATGTGTTGTTAAATGGACTTCAATATTAGTTTTTCTCAGAAATATTAGTACTAGAACTTGCTCATTTAAATATTGAGAGTGACATGCAGACTGTCAGTACTGTAAAATCCAAGCAGATATTAATACAGACATTCTGGTATCTGTATGAATTAAACTATACAGACCTTACATGTGGAGGGAAGAAGATTTGAGGGAATTTCAAACAATTTCCAAGTTTATTTTTTTTTCCAGAATAAAGTAATTCCATAAAAAATTAATATTTTTGTGCCCTTAAAATGGCAGCATCTCTAGGCTACCTTGTTTAAGGTAACAATGAGCAGCTGAGATGACCTACCACAAAAAGTATAGTAAATAAATCCCTGTCATATTTTTCTATCGATGCACAAAGAGAAGTTGTAACAATATTACTGAGAGATAGACAAGTTTCACAGATGAGAAAACAGATGCCAATTCAATTAAAACTTCAGCTTTGGGATGAAATTATATTAGAATTTGACATGCTGTACACAGAAAAAGAATTGTTTTTTGGTAAATATCACATATGTACGTTTTGATAAGCTCAGTTGATGGCAGATTGAAGTGTGAGTAAAAGCAAGCTGAATTGTACAAAGTTTCTCAATTAGATTTGATGACCTTAATTTACTGAAATCTGATAGTGAACTTAGAGATATTTTTTTATTGAAAGACCATGAGAGTAGAATCTTATTCAGAACTCCTTCCCCAATGCATTCTTTGTCTAAGAGTGCCTGACAATTTACAATCTACTTTCATATCAGGGGCTATTGTTGAGGAAGAGGCTTGCTATTATTGTAGGCTGATAAAAGACCATGATACTTTTGAGGCACAGTACTAAGAACCTAAAAAGACAACGAATGAAAGAGTATGTACAGAGGGATTAGAGCACAGGTACAGTCATCACTTCAACCACATAGCTGGAAAGGTGTTGTGCAACAATACTGGCTTGGATTGGCAGTGTTAATGCATCCATTAATGCATAAGTGGTAAGGAAATAGAAGTACAAAGGTTTAGTGCATAAACAGTAATCTACTGGATAATATAGGCAAATCAAAAGAAAGCTGTTTCTTCAGGAAAGTCATTCCTCAGGTAAAGTTAAGTACTGGTAGTGATTTTAGATCTAGTAAGTTAGACATAATGGGAAAACATGAAAATTTAGAAAGAAAGTAAAATAAATGAGTTCAAGACTTAAAAGAAAATAACAGACATGTTAATTTCCTGAATACTGAACATCTAGGTTATTATTTTTATATAATCTTTTTCTGCTCCCAACTTGCAGATGCTCAACCCTCTCTTTGTTTTCTGTGGTATGGCAGTTTTTCAATTTAATGATACAGATCTTGGGTTATGACTCTGAAGTGTAGCTGCTAATATTTTTTGGTAAACTGAATGTCCATCTAAAAAAGGGGTTATATTTGAATAGTCTATATTCTGCTCTTTGGCTTTCAATTAGAACCACAACATGCATATTTATTATTTGCAAAGATCATATTACTTTCATCTCCTGGTATCTTCCTATCTATCAATATCTATCTTGGCCTATCTTTCCTTTTTTAATCTTTCCAGATTAATCCAGGCTGTTGCATGCCCATACATGATGTGAAATACACAAAAATATTTTGCAGAGAAGACAACAGAAAACATTAGTCCTTAAAGTTGTACTTAGAAAAAATATGAATTGGTGCAGCTCCTTTGGCATTAGCAATGTTTTCTGATTTTTCTGAATCATTACCTATGCTTTCTGGTAGCTAAGAAGCTGCTACAATATTGCCATTTCATTCCTGATACTTCATTTGTTTCTTTATATTGAATGTTGCAGCAGAGGATTGCTTTGGCGGTGAACAAACAGCAGTGCCTGTGAAATAGCATTTATATACTCTGGCAGTGTATAGATTAGATAGGCTTAGGAGATGCAAATCCACGTCTATTTTTTGTAGGAGGGTGAAAAGAAGAAAGAAATAAAACGTGAAATACTGAACAGCAGGACAGCAGTGATTCATAACTTGCTCTCCACATGCTGTGACTTGTCACTGGTTGTTCATGACTTCAGCACAGTCTCTGGGGATTCACAAGAGTTTATGCATTAGCACAGCATTATTTCTGATCCCACTGAAAAGTGCACAGAAACGTACATGATTCAAGTCTTTGATTCCCTTACACAGTAAAAAAATGTATCCAGAACGGACTGAACTGCATACAAACTCCTGCAATCAGATGAGTGTGGGCTGCATCCCTACTCCACTTCAGGCTGTGGCTGTGAGCATGCAGTGCAGACCCTGCAGACATGGAGAAACAGTTCTGTGTCTGGATTGCCAAAAAGAAAATATGAGGACTTGTCTTGTAAACACACGTAAAGGCACGCTGCACACTCTATCTGGTAACAGCTATGGACAAAATCTTGTAAGTCTTCAGGATAAGTTACAAGAATCCTCCTTCTGGAAGGATGGCACAGAATGATGCTTTTCATGCCTAAGCATTCAGGCTGTTTCACTGGAACAGCACACAGAAGCAAACAGCTGGTAAGGTGAAGAAGAATGTGTGGGCGTGGGTTGGGAATGAAATAGCAGTTCAAATATTACAAGTACTTGAAAAAACAGCTTTGTATCAACTCATCCTACCAGCTGAGACAACGGCTGGCTAATGTTCCAAATTCCCTAATTTGCTGGCAGGGCAGGATAGACTCACTTTGGAGGTCCTGCTGATTAGGGGGAGTTTAAAGACTTGCATTTACTGAGGAAGGGATGCATTAAAAGAAGGAAGGAAAGAAAAAGGCTTTCCTCTTATCATCCTTCTGTCATCACCCACAGAAAGGAATTTGACCTTTTGATTGAGTTGTTTTCTTGCTTTGTTTAGTAGTGAATTGTCATTTGCAACGGGTCTCTGCCATCCATGAAGTCTCTAAGCTCTTTCCTATAGAAATTTATGCTATGGAAGGAATGCACATCAGTAATAAAGATCAACAGGATTATGGTTACTTAATTGGACTCTGGCTAATAAAATTAACCAATAGATTTAAGAGAGTTTTTTTGTTTTCTTTTGTTTAGCATTAACAACAGTATTTTCCCTCTGATTACATGCCAGGGAAAAGATTTCCTGCTTTCCTAAGCTTTTAGTGAAGTTTTCTTCTTTTTACATTATGTGTCTAAATTTTGGAAGTGTAAATTCTTAATAAATGTTCAAGTATAAATTAAGCAAAGTGGTAGCTCCATTTTACAATACAAACCAGTTTAGGGTTGCCTTATGCTATCACAGTTTGATTAGAGCAACAATAACAAAACTCAAAGTTTCCTCTTTGTTTTTAGAGTCTTTTTATCAGAGGAATTCCATATAAGACAGCAAGCCTTAATAATTCCTTGTCTTCTCTAACATTTACTTTTGCCCAACCCATTTCACATTTGTATACCACATTAATATACTTGCAGTTATGTGAACAGAAACTGTATTATGTATTTTGATTTCTCAGCCATAATTGGAAGTAGCAACAGAATCTTAAGCAGTAACCCAGCTGTCTCCCAAGCATTATTAAACCTAAAGAGTTATTGTGAATGCACAAAACTACAAAGGAATTGTAAAGAAATTATTTCATCTGTATATGATTTTAATCAAGCTTGGCTTGATGTTAAAAGGCTTGTTTAATGAAGACTGCATTTCCCTTATGAGAGTCCCGACCTTGTAGTTCAGTATCAGCCAACCAAGGACTATTGCCATAACAATAGCTAGAGGGTTTACCACAAAAAAAAAAAAAAGAAAAAGAAAAAAACAAACCCAAAAAAACCACTAAGAAAAAACCCCCACACAAAACAAAACAAAAAAAACCCCGCAATCATGCATTTCAGTCTGTTTCTGATCACTTATTTAAGGAAGGGCAGACAAAAAATAAGGTAATTGATAATTAGCAAAAAGTCTGCTTGGACAAATAGAAACCTATAGAAGTTAAATAATATTTTATTAATATAGTTTTCAATTCAGTTATTTAATTAAAAGTATCAGCTCATCTGGGATTTTCTTCTTTTGCTACATCACTATTTCCACTACTATATATCACTGATTTTAATAGGTTGAATCAAAATCTTTGCTGCTAAACTCTTAAAAATGTAATATGTGGGTATGATTTTCTTATTTCTAATGCAAATACAGAGAGCTCCTTTACAGAGCTAGGAAAACACAAAAAGATGATTTTGACTAAAGCTGGCTGAAAACTGAAACAAATGTCTCTATCTTCTAATTTTAGGACATGCTCCCGCAAACATTAAAAACTCACAAAAGAACACTAACAATGGCAATTCCTGATTTTAATGGCATTAATAAAATGAAAACTTCTACATCTGTCTCAGTGTTTGCAGTCAGGATTGGCGTGTTAGTGCCAAACTCTGAAAACTCCAATTCACACAAATGGTTGCTTTGAAGTTAATGAGATATTTGTATGAGCAGGGGCTACTCACTTGAGCCAGTGTTTTCTGGTTAGAGCCTTAGTCCTTTCTGTTGCCAAGTGTACTTAAGTTTATAAGACCATCCATTTCAACACATTTTGTTTAGTTAAACTGAAGTACTGCATTTTTAAGGAAAAAGTTATATTGCCAAAAAGTATAAACAGGGCTAACTTTGACTAATATAAATATTTGAAAACCAGAACTTTTTGTAACATCTTATAGAAACAATCCTAATGCAGATGACAGGGGGAAAAGTGCTTTTATGGAATAGATAGCTCAGCTGAAGGACAGCACAGAGGAAATTTTAAAAATAAATACGAATAAAATTGTCTTCCAACATATCCAGCATATTTGAATCCAGTTCAGAATATTTTTGCCTAACAATTAAATGCAAATGTTTTACATTTCCAGTTCTGCAGCATAATATTTAAACCTTAAGCCGCTGTAATTAAGAGAAATCAATAAATTTATTCCTATTGCCGGCTTTAAAGTTTATTTGCTAATAAGCAACTGGACAAGGGATGTGTGAAATGAATAGTTGAAGAAAAACTCTGACAGCAAAAGAGAGGTCCAGAGGGTGAAGTTGGTTTATTAGGCACCGTTTGTCATGAATGGCTCTACTGCACGTACAAAAGCAAATCCCACTACCTTAGAAGATTAATTCTGAAGGAGGCACTCGTGGGTCAAAGTATACAGAAGCGTGTGCCTAATCTCAGAGAAATCAGGCTATTTTCTCACAGCAATTAAGCAGAGGTCTAGGGTTTCACCCACAGTGTATTTAAACACAGGATACAATTAAACCCCAAAGTATTAATATCTGTGCTGTGCAAAATTGCCCAGGAAATAGATTTTGCACTCTTTCAAATGGAAAGCAAGGCAAATTAAGGAGGGTGACTTTATTTGAGTAAAAATTATCCTGAAACAAATGTAAGTCATTCATTTTTAACTGCTAATTCCTTATGTACACTTTTTCTTTCTCCAGCTCACGTAATTTATCCTGGAATGTGCAATGTTCACTGAATATAAGCAATCAACACCATCTCATGAATATAGTTTTGCTTTCAGGGCTAGTATAATACCTACATGATAATGGCTCAACAAAAATACTTTTAAAAAATTTTGAACAAAATGCTGCCCTGTACTGGAAATCTTTGAGATCAAGGGGAAGAGTGACCACAGCATGTTATTCAGCAAAAAGCCATTACAAAACACCTCTTTCCTCCTCCATGTCTACGGATTATTGAGCAGTGTGAGTGAAAGGAACACAGTAACTTAAAGGAATTTAACGCCAATTTAAAATGGTTCTAGAGAAAAGGGAAAAAAAAATCCTCTAAAGATGCAGCATAATTTTTATTGCACTTGAACTTCTCTACATAAATGTAGTAAGAATTCAGTAATCATTTAAATAATCATTTTAAACAAAATCTTTTTCATTTCCCTAAGAATCCTCTCTGAATTTAGTCTTCCACGTTGTTATTTAAAATACGATTCACTTTGATCTATCACACCTATATAACCTATTTCACTCTCAAATCACTTTATAAAAATAAAAAGATCAATCTTCCCCCTCTCTGTAGACAATTGGCATATCCTATCAGAAAAACTGTTTCTATACAACGTAACACAGTCTACCGTGATAAATCTCATCTCCTGTATTTTTACATTTAAAATTGTTACAACTTTGCTACCATCGCAATGTACATAATAATATAAACAAATTAATTCTGGATCTAAATCTTCCATGTATCAAATTTTAGAAATTCTGTGAAAAATCATGGTACTTCAAGCTTTCAAATCAATTATGTGTTACATAGGATGCTAATAAATATTCTACACAGCCAAGTAACACAAAGATATTTTTTAAAATAAACAAAAAAATTGCTTCTTGCTGATCACATTGGTCAGCGAGAAACTATTTTAACCTTTAAAAATGCAGCATATCCCAAAACAAGTTGCTACTTAAATAAATGCTCTTCTTGAGTGCAAGTGACCTTTTAAATGATTATATCTCAGCACTTGCAACAAGAAGAATTTCACCTATCACCTTTACACTGTTGATGCGCTGCACTGGGTGAATCCATAACCTTTTCACAATATGTAACACGCTGCAGAACACAAAATTACTTGCTAACTTTAATTAAATCCCTTCAAGAAAAGTCCTGCTGACCTCTTTGGAAAGAAATCTTACTAAATGAAAACAAAAAAGAAAATCCAAATCCCTCAACATTTGATAGCTCTAAATGAACCTCCAACCATTTCAGAAAATTATCTCTCTGAGCACTGAATAAGTTTGCTGCTCTGAATTTTTCATAGTGATGGTTTTAGATAAATTTCAGTAAAGCCTAAAAAAAAATCTTGTTTAAAACACATAACTCTCTGTTTTTCCAGCAATTTCTAAGGACCTGGTGGAAGCAGGTACCAGGCCTTAAAATAGTAATCTAGTTTAGTCCTCCAGATTCTGAATTTTCAGAAAAGGTTTCAGGACAAAAGGAAGAGACAAAATACTTTATTCACTTTACTTCCTAAAGCACCAGACTTTTTTTTTTTTCCCCTGAGAAAATACAATCTACACCAAAACAATAGATATAAAAGAACACTGACTAACAAAACAAACAGCAAAACTGAACCAAATTCACTATTGTCATATAAGTGATTATAGCTGGCATAAAGCTGTGACCTCTTTGCTCAGTGCAAAATGACAACAATGATTTCAAACTTTAAATTAAGTTAGGAGCAAAATCAAACATCATATATGCTACCTTCAAAATCTGTGATTAATTTAAAGGGACACGAGAGTTTGCAAATTCTTTTCCATTCAGTTCAAGTTAAGGATCAGCCCTCTAAACACAGTTAATGTTTTCTGATTATAGGAAGAAGTGCAGCAAGCCTCTGCCTACACACGTGTGCAGTAAGAGTGGTTAAGCATGTGTTTAACATGAGCACACACTTCAAACCAGCAGGAGATACATTCCTGCAGTTCACATGCAGCCTGGGTTCATAAACACTTTGTAGTCATCTGCTGTAAGACACAGGTGCTACAGTGCACTTTTGATGCTGAGATGATGGCAATTATTTACTGTGTTCTCTACAACATGAATTAAAGAGGAGACATAAATCGATGTGCTTTTATACTTAAAAAATCTTTATGGAGATAGTGGATTCTAAATGAGCAGTGTGATGCCTTTTAAATAATATTATTTGTTGCTGTCTTTACTGTATTTATTTGAATTCTGTTTGAGACACTGTTAGAGAGAAGCCTATTTATTTGAAATTAAATATATTACTAGGGAAGCATGTTAAAATTAAAAACAGTCCTTAATAATGAAAACAAATTTACAAATAATTTTCTTTTTTTTTTCAATGTTCTGGGTTAATAAGCTGGTGATCTCAAAAAGGATTACAATCTCCTGACATAAAATAAAAATTAGTGTCCAATAATACACTGAAGTACTGGAACAAACAAAGAATTGGAGAGACATAAGAAATATGGAACTTGCTGTGGCTGTCTCTAGACAAAGGAGATGTGTTATCTGATTGGTGTGTAATCACAAAGTTAAACAAACAGCAATAAGGCTAAACTAATTCACTGTCAAGTCTACATGTCATCCTAGCTGGTTCATTATGTGCATTTGTGACAAACAATACAGAAGCGACAACTGTACTGAATCAAATAACTTGCAACAGTTTACACTCCTATAAAACTATTTACATTTTGTCAAATGAATATTTATAACAAGTGGCTTTCCCTTCACAAACACTATAGCTCAAGCAGCTCCCATTCATTATCGTATTTAGGAAGTACAAACACTAATTCTGTGAATCAGCAGCACAGTCTGCTGTGACTCGCCAGAAAGCAGGGCCTGCAATACTAATATAAAATCTAGGAGAAACGTGCTGTTGCCTCCAGTTTTTCGAATGTCCCAGCATTTTTATGTCTCCCAGTCCCAGGAATTCAGTTTCAATATTCTATCTGCCCTTCAGCAGAGCGTGCCCCAATGAAACAGCCGGTGGAGTTTATTTTGCACTTTATCAATACAGTGTAAACCAGCATGTGCTTACCTCCATGGGGTTACTGAACCCAACTTGTCTGTGTGCACAGACAGCACTTTGGCCACAGATGTGACTGGTTAACTGTACAAGCAAGGAGGATAAATCCACACAACAATACTTCATTCACCAAGGAAATCTGCTGTGGATTACAGCTTCTCTATGGTTACGTCTGTTCTTAATTTACTGCTTTTATTCAGTTTTCAACCATAAATGAGCCCCTTATGAGGTATTCACTATGAAGAATTGACAACTCTTTTTATCTACTCGAAAAATATTTTTGGATAATAATTTATGGTTACGAAATATTTTAAGCAGTTTGAATAGTTACATTATATTCTTTCAGTACTTAATGATGCAGTATCCCCTATAAAAATGGAGACCTGGCCAATCTATCGATTTCACATATTTATAAAAAAACCCAGCAGCCTCAGCCATACAGAAATACAAATTTTAAAACTGCATATATCATGGGAATGGCATTGTGGTTTTTTTTAAAAGCTCCTAAACAGCATCTCATGAGGAAATCCTGGGCCAGAATTGTGACTAAGGGCCCTGTGGATGGGAACATAAAGAAAGCCTTTTTGCAGGCACAATATTTTGTTTATGGCCTCTTTTTTTTTTTTTTCCTAAAGTTTGCGATAGATGTAGATTTTAAACAATATTCAAGAGAGAAATTGTGAAGCTGTCTGTTATGCTGGGGAGGGTTTCTGCATTATTTATGTTTTATTTATGAAACTGAAATGTGAGCATGGGTATTTTAATCTTGTTTCACCATCAAAGATAGCCTCTCAATTTGTATGCTGAATTAATGCGATATCTACTCCGTAAAAGCAACCTAATGGGACTGATTAGCATTGGGCACTCGGCGATGCTTGGAAAAGAAGGTTGTGAGTAAGCAGGGCTGCCTAGGAAACGTGCTGCAGAGCTGCTGGTGTGCAGGTCTATTTTTCACATGCCACTATCATCCCTGCTCTCAGCTCCGACACGTGTCCGCAGAGGGACATCATCCACTGAAACTGTCACTGGCAACGGAGGAAGGCAGCCATGGGAACGAGACAGAATACTTTTATTAATTGAGACAATAGCTATGAGGCTTGAAAAAGCCTTCCAAGATGACAAAGTCCCCTTTGCATTATTTCAGATTAATTTAAAGTGTTGGCACACAAAGCTTTACAACTTTATTCTTGGCAGAATATGAGTACTTTCAGACTCATTGATACTCAGGGATTCTTCACTATTACAGAGTAAACTCCCTGTAGATAAACAAAAGAAAACATTTGAATGAGGTACTTGCAGTGTTTTCCTCATTAGCAGCTACAGTGTCTTGAGCAGGGAATGAGTGCTTTGGGAACAGAATTCTTGGCATTAACAAGAAAGGACATTGCTTTTACAGGCAAGAACACTTTATGGCTTTCTGATACATCCTATCACAATACCATATGTAATCCAAATAAAAAAATACAACTGAAAGCAAAATTAAGTGTTAGGGTACTTTAAAAATAAGTGCACTTGTATATAAATACAACAGAGAAATGCTGAACTGATTTTAGTTTTAAATATTACCCCTGATGTTTTATGGATTCCAGTTCTTCCTTTGTTTTCTATTTAATTGCAACTGGTTTTGATTTCTTTATAAAAAAAAGGAAATGCTTTGTTTAAGACTGAATATCCTCATTTTCATTTAGTGAATGCAGTAAGAATGTTAGGTGAAGGCAGACATTTTCCACATGCATTTGAGATTCCCCTGGAGTGGCTGGATAAAACACTATGGCAGATACTCAGCTCTACAATCAGAGGGATTGTGCCAGCGAGTCTTTAGAGCCTTTTGAGCACAAAACTCCCCTGAGTTAAGGTTACCTTTTAATGGTGTGTGCATGCATGCAGACACATTTGTGTGCTGTAACAATCTGGGTGCTCTCCTCATCTGCATTTATGAATGAAAGTCTTAAATTTAGCTGAAGTCAGAGGATAGCCCCAGGGCTACTATCAGTTATGTTTGGTACCATGATCCAAACTTAGCACTTACATCTCACTTATTATGTAGAGATGTAATGGATGGCAAAATCTCTAAAAGCTTGATGAGCCTGAGAACTCAGCAACTTCTTTTGCATGACAGATGCACATGTCAGAAAAAAAAAAAAGAACAAAAAAAAACAAAAAAAAGAACACCAAAGCAGTAAAAGTTGCTGCTGTTCTGAAGTGCCAAACTGGCTTGAAAGGAGCCACCTGGATTTGTATTTTTGAACAGCATGTGCTGCCCCAAGAATCTCCATTACTTCTACTGCATACAAAGACAGGAAAGGACTTCCCCCTAAAAATGGAATCCTTGGATACTTGCACGTGTCCACCAAGTCTGTGAGGTGGATACCTCAGCCACCTCGTGGAAAAGCAGGAGCTAAAACTGCTGGTAGGGCATAAAATGCTCCTATAGCCTTTGGACATTATGCCCATGCAACTGAAACTGTAGAGAGGAGAAACACTGACACCCCAAAGTAGCTAACAGCTCCTAACTGGCCATTTCATTCAAGAATTTGGATGAGGTGAAAACTTAATTATTATTTTTGTCTCCCTCTTTTTACTCTAAGGGCTACTGAACATCACACTGCTCCAAGCCACACAGCCATTTTTTCCCCAAAGAATTCAGCTTCAGGAAGCTAAATCATCTGTGTTTTCCAGCATAAATACTACATACTGCAGCTGAATGATAAAGCACAGAAAAGCAGAGAGGCTGAAATACCACCAAATTACTGACATGGATTT
The DNA here is from genome assembly GCA_024734035.1 of Alethe castanea. Taxonomy (NCBI): domain Eukaryota; kingdom Metazoa; phylum Chordata; class Aves; order Passeriformes; family Muscicapidae; genus Alethe; species Alethe castanea. The sequence goes on along the minus strand of JANRGV010000120.1, from coordinate 12,671,199 downwards.
TTTTTCTCTTTACCTCTTTTCTCATATGTATATTTGCACTTAGGCAAAGTGAATTTTGTCCAGGTGATCTGTTCTACAAGTCAACAACATGTAAAGATTAACAGTTTGCTTAATTAGAGTTTGCAAATTTAACCTTTGAAAATCATAATTCATAGAAACATTCAGGTTGGAATGGACCTGGCAAGGTTGCTGAGCCTAAATTTCTGCTTAAAGCTGTCTCAACACTGACTTTAGATGAAAAACTAAGAATTCAGCCCTTTGCAGGAATTTTGATTTGAATGTCTACTCTCTTGGCAAGCTCCTCTAGAGACTACTTATTGTCATATTGTAAGTGAAAAGAATTCTTGCATCTAGTGAAACCTTTCCTATAACAACTTTTGGCTGTCAGCTCTCATGATGCTGCTGTAAGGAGCTTGGCCACATCTCTTCTGTAAGATCATTGCAGATCTTGGAAGGTTTCTGTCCCCTTGGAGATTCCCCTTCCCCAGGGTAAATAAAGGCCAGTTCTCCAGACTCTCCTCACAGGCCAAGTCCTTCACTTCTGATCATCTTGCAGGCCTTCCACTGAATTTGATTCAGTTTTTTTAATGTTTTTCCTGTGGAGCAGTCCAAATCTGTTCTGGCAAATGCCATTTAAAGAGGAATAATCACTTCCCTTGATCTCCTGACTGTGCTCATGGTTACACAACCCCTTCATGCTATTATTTCTTACTACTGCCAGGATGACTGACAACTCTGGTATAGACTACTGTCAAATAAATTCCCACCTCCTTCCAGAGCCACTGTGCAGCAGGCCATAGCCTAAGCTGATGCAGAACCATTCTTCCCTTGTACTTCTTCTTGATTAAATTAACTGGGTCCCATTGTCCCAGTTCTCAGTCTCTCAAAAACCATAAATTTGATGGGTGCCTCCTCCTCCAGGTCACTGGTAAAGATATAAACCACTGATGGCATAGGTCACAGAGGAACTACACTTCCCAAGCAGAGTAGCAACCATGGGCTATTACCTTCTGAACTGGATGATCCAACCAGTTTTTCACTTCAGTAGTTCCTTCATTTAAACTGTGATGTTCCCACTTGGATGCTAGGGAAGTTGTTTTGAAACCCTTGCTAAGGTCACTGTAGGTGACACTCATCATGTCCCCTCCACCTACACATCTACCTGTTTCATCATAGAGGACAATCAGGTTGATAGGCATGATTTACCTTTGTACACTCCTGTTGGCTCTTCAAAATCACCAAATCATTCTTCACGTGCCCGAAATCTAACATCACTCAAGTATTTTCCCAGGGACTGGAGCAAGGATGACTAGCCTAGAGCTCCTTGGGTTGTCTTTCTTGATGTGTTTGAAGGTTGATAGGAATTTTTCTTCCTGTAGTAATTAGTGACTTTTCCTGATCTCCATGACCTCTCAAAGATGATGGATAAAGGCCAGTTCATCCACATTTTCCCTTAGCATTGCTGGATGCCTCCCAGCTGGTCCTGCAGGCTGGTATGGGTCAGGTTTCTCAAGAGAACTCTGACCTGATCTCTCCCACTGCTGGTAGTTTCTATCCTCCTTCAATCCTGGGTATCTAATCAGAGGCATGGGAGACACTGTCAGTGAGCAGTGGGGCAGTGAGTTACAGCCTTATCTGCACCTGCTGTTACTATTTAGCACACCCACTTAGCACATTATCCCTCCTTACTCCTAATACAGCTCTAGAGGCTCCTGTTGAATTTGATGTCCCTTGCCAGGTTAAACTCTAGCTTTACTTGCCAGCTTCAGTTCTACTGAGGTTTGGTTTTCCTAACACCTTCTCTGCTTGTCTAGGCCGGGCTTAGTATCCTTTGTTTCCCTTTGTATGTTTACTGTCTGTCTATGTCCTTTTTGCCCAGGAATTCAGTCACAAGAACATCCAAGATGTTCTCATGATAATTAACATTGTTCTGAGTGTTGGGATGAACACTGTTGTGCTTTGAGGAGGCAGCTCTTAGAGATCTGCCAGCTTTCCTGAGTGCCTTTGTCTTTCAACACTGCCTTCCATAGGACCCCACCTACCAGTTTCCCAGAACAGTCTTCCCTCACTCCAGAAGCTACTTCATGTAAATGGCACTCCTCCTGGCACTTTCTTCCATGCCTACCCCTCCTAAAGAGCCTGCACCATTCACCCCAACTGTACTTCAGCCCTGTAAGCCACTGCATCAGTCATCCCAAAGATGTTATGGTTCTGCAATCACATGTTGAGCTCCAGCTCCTCCTGTTTATTTCCCAGGCTGTGTTCTTTGTGCACAGGCACTTGAGGTTGGCCCTCAGGGTGGGATTTAGCTTTTCTGAAGGTTCACCCTACATACTAACTATAACCTCCTTAACTCCCTTAACTACAAGGTTGCTTTCTCATATCCTAATCCACATAGTTTAAAGCCTTCCTCACCAGGCTGGCAAGCTTGTTGTTATTGTTCTTGCTTATAATCACTGCATGTAACAAGATGTAGTTGCCTTCTTTCTTGAATTGTATGTAACAGCATAGCAAAGATCATTTATGCATGCTGGACATTCTGATAACCAAGGAAGAATATTTTCCTACATTAATACAAAAGTCAATAAAATCCCTTTGCTTTGTATGAAATAACAAGCAGAGATGACACAGCTAGAGGGAAGGATGACTTTGCACCTCAATAGGCTTCAGGCTGATGCAATGACTTCTTGAAGCCACTGAGCAGCCCAAGAACAGGTCTGACACGTTTCACAATTAGAATACCTCAGGATCAAAAAGTATAAAGATGACTTAAAATCCCCAAGCTGTGCCAACTCCTTCTGCAATTGAAGATCTGGTCCTGTAAGCAAAGCATCCAGCTGTCAATGTCAAGAGTCAACAGATCAGACTTAAAGTGTAAGCAGCTAAAACTGCACTGAAACAAAACATTCACATACTGAAATTAGGCATGTTTATTAGCAATAGATTCAGCACATTTTAGAAGGCAAGAGGGACAAGCTAAATGAATACCACATTGCCCCTATGAGGACATCAGAAAAGGGAACTGGTGGAGTTGGTGAGCAGCTGAAGCTCCATTTTCAGAAAATGGCTCTGGTTATAGAGCAGAAGTCCTGTAGGTTTGGCTGGCTCCTTATATTCTAGAAACAATGATTTAATCCTAATTGGCATACACATCTTCCCTGATAAATAAATGGAGCACTGGAATGCTGTATGCAATTCATTTTAGCTTGTGTCTGGGATATATTGCTGGCACACAGTGTGTGGGGCTGTGCCAGATGGCAGGGTTGGCATCTGCAAAGTTGCTCAGTGGGCACCTCCCTACTACTTTTCATGAAGCAATGCACCATTTCTTTCTAAGATTGAACTCTGGAAGAGAAATGGCAACTAAAACTTACTCAGCTGTGTTTTTATGGGTACTATCTGTAACACACCACTTCTGGGCAACAACCTGCTATAACTTCAGCACCTAAATATATTAAAAAGAGCCAGTCTTTAGGAAAGTCTAGGATATTCTTGAAAATGGGAATTCAGATGACTAAGGGCATTTACCAGTAGGCTGCAGCAAATGTAATTGCAGAAAACTGCCAGATACCTTCTCCCACTATCTGCTTTGCCCCTCTGCTGAGCAGAAGGAATGGAATGCATACGTGTTCTCAGCTGCTTAAATGCCAAGTCCCAGGGCTTAGATTAAAGGCACCTTGGTCAGCAGTTTAAAGTAAAGCCCTCAGACTCCTCACTGACACGATGGGGTGTGGGTGTGTGTCCCAACTTGCCTGCTCTCCATTTGGAACAGCAATCTCCAGCAGTGGGGAAACAGTGAGAAATGATAACATCTCACACAGCAGTTGTACTGCAAGCAGAATCCGTGCTAAAGACCTCAGGGCCAAAGGCTGAGTTGCTTAAAGATATCCATACTATGGGAATTAATATGTCCACTTAAATATAAAGCCTTTGTCATTCACTGAATCAACAAATATTTATGAAAAATGTCAGTAATCACTTCTCTAAGTCTCGAGTTACTCAAGTGTCTTTAAAGAACTAGTCACACAGCAAGTGTGGAAAATTACTAATGAGCAAACTGACCTAGACCCTTTGAAAATGTTTCCCCAATGGCAGTGGGAAAAAATATTCCCATTAATGGATGGAACTCCCATTAGGGAATAGGAAGTAGAAAATAAGGGGAAAATTACATTCAAATAATTATTTTTGTCATTTCAAAGGAAAAGTGTAAAGCTTGGATCTTAGTCAAAACTGAGATTGAAGGTATGGATTAGGGAAAAATGTGCAAGTCTATTTCGAATTAAATTGCTAGCTGATTCTCGCCTTAAAAGTCCAAAAATGCTATGAGGTGCACTGACTATAATTAACAGAAAGTAATTTGTAGATCTCCAATCACACTTTTTTTTTAAACATGCAAAACTAATCTCACAAAGCTAAATGCAAAATAACAATTGAAAAATGTGTCCTTTAGACTTGAGACAAATTTAAATAAAAATGTGTATTGGATCTGCACATTAATAAAGCCTGTTAAGCTCAGTAGAATACTTTTTATTCATCTGTGCTTCATCAAGCAGGTTCACGACCTCTACAGAACTGCAGCAGCTCCCTCTGTTCTGAAAACCGCATGGGGGAAGATGGTAAATATTATTTTGTGATTAGAAAATGTTACTGGAATTGTCATAGAGAAATATTTAATGTGGAGAGTGTGGTTCAGGAATTAAAACATACACAGCAGGAGAAAAAGCAGCATGGAGCAAATTTTACTCCTGGTGACAGGCAAGTAAAATTTAAGGATTGTCTGTGACATTGAAAACAATGTGCCATAGTTATACAGTTATCACTGAGCTCATGGAGATACTTAAGCACCTGCCTAACTTAAACCATGTGATGATTCTCATTGTTTAAGATGAGACAAAATGGATATTTTAAATACAAGCAGATGATTAAATATCTTGCTGAATTGGTATTGGAGAACAATATAGTTGAGTGATTTTTGTTACTGTCAAATAAGCATATATCTAAATAACCAAATGTGTTAAATATCCACATCAATGACATTTGATGAGAAGCACAGGAAACAGTTTGTGCAGAACATTATTCTAACATAATACATTAAATACGTGATGCAATACTTATTAAAAGCTCAATATACCAACAATGTTAGCAGTTCCTTTCCTGATTTCATTGCAGTTTGCAGGAGTATGTGTATCCACGTGTGCTTCACTAGTAACCAACCTGCCTTGCTCTCCTCACAGATTACACAACGACCTGTCTTTGTAGATGTGAGAGCCAAGTGGGTTGGTTAAAATATAAAAAGAGAAGCATGGTACTGTGTCTCTCATTAAAACCCAAAACATGACAAAGACAGATAAGAATGTCAAAACAGCTCCTTAACAAAATCATCTCCCATAGGGCTAATTCAAAATCTCTTATCCTTTTCAAATTAGCCTCACCTAAAGGACTCAGAAGACTCCAAGCTCTACTGCAGCCATGACAAACACTGCTTCTGACTTCCACCAACTGCAGTCTTGAGACTTAACCATTATTTTTCCAAGTTTTCAATTTGAGTGCTCAGTCCAGCTTGGTTATCTCAGTGATCTGTTGATATAATCATTGATGCTGCAGTATAATTTTTTCCCATTGGTGAAATATTCTTGATTAGCATATTGTTGCCATACACTTGTATTGCATGTTCTGTCATTATCAAATGGAGACAAAGGTAGTGATGATGCCTATGTCAGCACACACCCACAATTGCTTATGCTCAAATCCTCCTCATCTAGAAAATTCAAATCACCATAAAGGTTCCCTGCAGCTAAATATTGCTTTCACATAATTGCCAGGAAAGGGCTTCCTAAATTACAGGACAGAATAAATTATAGGAGAATCATGCTCCTTACAATTCAAGGGGGGAATTAACACAGCCTGTAAAGACTCCCAAAAATTACTAATCTGAATTTAAATTCTATATTTAATTGGAGCGAGTTAAACTCAATGAAAAAGTTCTCTGTTCTTAAAAATGTCTGTTCTAGAAAGAAATAATATGGGCTTTCTAGACATTCAATAGATGCTTCAAACAAGTGTTCTATCTATTAATTACTAAAAAATGCAATAACCCCTATAGTTTTCAGTCAGAGCAAAACTTAAGAGGAAAATAATATGAACCTCAGCAGACTGTTTGAGTTATCTGTCCCTTCTTTAATCTGAGAGATTACTCAACAAAACCAATGTTCATTCAACAACATTCATGAAATCTGTTGTGGATTACCAATATCATCAGTTAAACCTGTTTCAAATTTATTGCTTTCATTCAGGTTAAATAATAAAAGAGTCCATTTGTACCACCACATGTATATACATGAATTCAGCTTTCATCATTCTCTACAGGTTTAATCCCATGATTTATGTTTTTTAACACAGTTTTGGGCAAATCTGTTGAAAAAATTCAGCCAGACTGATAGAAGAGTTAGACTGGTTTACTATGGGGTGTGCCATGTTTAAAACCACCCTGTTCTGTTTGGAGAAAAGGAAAAGTCAAGCATTTTAACACTGTAACCCTGCTTGAAGTTCTAATAATTTTAATGGCTTTAGCAAAGGAGAGCTGACTAAGGCTGGGCAAGTTCAAAGACAATAATCTTTATTATTAGAAATATGTTAGAACAGCAAAGAAGCAAAGTTTCTTTTTTTCTGCTTTTTCTTTAGTCACAGCAGGAATCACTGCTTAGATTAGAGTCTTCTGACATCTAAACAGTTAAGGCAGTGGCTACATGTTATTTTTTTTAAATTCACCTCTGTTTTGACTCTATCTACCAATATTAAAAAAAGGCAACAAAAACAAACACACACGCAGAAAATAAAATATAAAATGCTTCTCTTATGTTCCATATCACAGCTAAATTTTTTCATTTAAATTAAACTAAATTGAAATGAAAGGCTGCACAACACAGCTAAGGGTTTTGCTAATGAGATACAAACCTTTTTGTCCTTAGGTTACTGGTTCAAATCCAGGCAAGTCTAGAAGCAGCTGAAAGCTTTTAACCACCTGATGGCTATGTGATACTTCAACATGAAATGAGTTTGTCAATCAAAATCCAGCTTCAGGAAGTAAGGGTTCCCGCCATAAAAATAACCACCAGACAACTAGACTTATTTGCAGTCTTCTGAAAGTTCCAAAATTAATGACTCTGCACCTTTTGAACCAATATTTTAGATCAAATGACCTATGTTGAAGTATGTAAAGAGTGAAATATGAAGAAGTTTACATTGCTGCTACATTTGTGAACATAGCTTTTCTAGGTAAAAGGGGCTTAAATTACTTTCCTTCCTTGAACCTCCTGCCTCCTCTCTCATTAGCATCAGCTAGTGTAGCATGTACTCCTAGAGTAATTTACACAATCCTATTGGGGAGACATGCACAAAAATAAAGTCCTTTATCTGCTGGATGAAGACAGGAAATATTTTCATTTCCATCTTAACCAGCCCTTGAAGAAAAAGAAAGCTTCTGAAAGCTTTGAAGGAATGTCAGTAACCTGTGATATCCTCCTACAATTCATGTAGTATTCTTTTTTGCCTATAAATAATTCCTCACTTCCAAGAATAATTGATCACACTTGAACAAAAATGTTTTTACTGAGTGATAGCTACTGATCTTCACCTCCTCCGCCAATCAAAAGGCAGAACTTCAATCTAAACTAAATAAAAAGGATAATTTAAAATTTTTGCCTAATTGGAATTTTTACTATCTCATCAAGTTTTTATATTTTAATATCACAAAGATGTGAGAAGCTCAAACTATAAGAGAAGCATGTGCTGTAGGAGCCAAGCCCAAGCTCAAGGACCAAATTTAAAGGAACTTACCATCCCAGCACTGAAACTGGGTCGTTTCGGACCAAATCTAAGGAGGATTTGAACATCAATCATTTAGCCATTCTCTTCCCTCCTCTCACCATGTGAACTCAGACAAGGCATCCTCTTTTCAATGGCACCATTTACCGTGTAAAAACCAGGGCTTTTACAAACCCTAACGCTACAGTATTTATGTATAGAAGCTCAGGGAAACAGTGATGCCATTTCTGGGAAAGAGAGAGAAGTAAAATCTTACTTGAGTTCTTATCAGACTGGAGCAAATTAGAGTAATTAACATTTTGAATAATCCTATTATCTTCAGAACTGCACTGGTACTTATTAAGAATCAAAAACCTATTTCTGCTTCAATACTCTCTACTTCTTGTACACTAAGTGAAATTAATTTCATGGGGACAATCACAGTTCACATTAATGCACATAGTGCAAGTGGTGCTTAAAATGGTGCAAAAACATTTGCAAGGTTTCAAAACAATCCTGAATTTTATGATGTGATGATTTAGTTCTGAGGTAACAATTCCTGCAAAATTATAGAAGACGACTTACAGTGAATTTTCAGAAGATATCTGATACAAATCATCTTCTACACCTCTGAACTAATACAAGATTGGACTCTCCAACCTCAAAAATACCTTTTGTTAAGTTCTCCAACAAAGATGTTCAAAGAGCCAATGATGACATTAATTTTAATTTTCACCTTGAGTTCACATTTGAGTTGCTTTTATGTCTTTTCAAATATGTTGCTATCAGTCTGACTTTTTTTTATTTTTTATAAAACATTCATTTGTTTAGCTTTCAATAAGCACGTGGCTCTATAACAAAAATCTTACAATCTTACTGGAAGTTAGTGGGAATGCAGCCTCCAGAAAGAGACACTTGTGCTGTATTTCTCAGTATGTTTATATTGCACATTCAGCTCAAGTGATTGGCATCTACATCTGAACTCACAGCTTAGCTCAGCCTAAGTTTAAAGATTCCCACAGCAAGGTCTTTCTCTGTTATACATCCTTGCTATTTCTGCATATCCAAAGGGTGCAGCAAAATGGTTTTTAAGATAAAATGTTCTCAAATTCTTTCCCAACAAGAAAGTTAATTTCTACGGTGGGTGTCTTGCTGAAAAGATTTGCTGAACAGAAGCAAACAATCAGCACTCAGAAAATTGTCACTTGTTAAGTAACCACCCTCAATAAAATACAGCTTGGTCTTTAAATTAAACCCTCCAGGTTCACAATCAGTGATGCACATTGCTGTGAATAGGGGCCAGACCACTTTGCACAATAGGAAAGGGGATGAACACAGTCGTGCTGGGGCTAAAACTATAAAGATGACTGTAGAGATGAGACAACAATTAGGGAAAAATTGTGCAGAGTCTAAACAACAAGGATGGGTTCTGAAAAATCACTCAGTTGTACCAATAAACTGGCAGAACAAATCAGTTTAAATAAGCTGGAGAGGCAAAGCACAGCTGGAAAGACCAATTGATTCATTGGGTCATGATGCACTCATTAGATCAACCTTGTCCCAGCTTTCCTCAGCTCTGCTTACTGAAGCTTGGAGACCTCCCTAGAACCATGCCCCAATTCACTAAGGCCTTTTCCAGTCATTCCTTTTTTCCTTCTGCTCAGTGGAGGAAAAGCATTTGCTGTATTAAAGGCTCTCTGTAGTACTGAGGGGGATAAATGTGTCTCCTAGACCCTAAAAGCAAGATTGAACTTTTCAGTGCAGTCATGAATAAGGCATAACATGTAATAGCAGTGTATTTTCCAAGACTGAAACTGTGGAAATAAAAGATCACAGGTTTCTGAAAGATTTGTTGCAGTTAAGGAGGGATCAGTTCAGGGACATTCTATGTTACACAGAGTGGTCACTTCTAGCTGTATAATTGTTTAGCAAGGCAACTTTTATATGGCTAAGACAAAAATCATCCTTCCCTTTCCCTTCTTCTGCTCCACAACAGCTACATTATTGCAGTTATGAAAGTCAGTTTTTCCCCTGACCTGGCTTGCTAGCTGTCCTAATCAGGTATAGAACAGGGCTTATGTGGGGAAGGGAAAAGAGTGCTGGTGCAAAGGCCAGGTTTGTCCTTCCTTCCTTTTTTCTACAGTTACACATAAAGAAGAAATGGATGTGAGGAAATAACCTGGCTCAATGTACAGCCTTTAGTTTGGACAGGGGGAACACATAAGTGAGTGAGCAGCATTAGCTTTTGTTCCCTTACTTGGCTGATTAATCAGGAAAAGAAAACACACAGAATAGGTATAAAGGGATATGACAAGAATTTGGACATACTTTCCATTTCCCTAGGAACTGCAAAGATGGGAGTGAATGAAATTTAGAAATATGTTGATGCATTGTGTTCTCTTGCCTCCAACGCTTTGGAAGCTTTACTGACAAGTTGCAAAGTCTTCACTGGAATTCAGCAAGCTGTGATGAGAAGACCTTGCTTTCCAAATGTTAATGCTGAAATTCCATGCTTGAAAGACTGACAACAGACAGACAGAAAAAAAATTAATACATTACTTCTTGTGAGTCCTTTGGGATATTTGAATAGCAATTTGGCATCCTTTGCCATTTTAGTAAACTGAGAAGAAATGTAGGTTTGAAAATTGAGAAAGGACTTGAAGCAAACTTGCCTTTGACAAAACTTTCATTATAGAAAATTCAAAATGTGGCTACAAATGGCAGCTAAAGATGCCTTGCTGACAAGCAGAACCATTTATTTTCCATATTTTGTAGGCAGCACTTACTGAATAAGGTGTGTGCTAGTGGCAAGAATGTCTGATAACGTTAGGAACAGCTGTGAACATCAATCTGCTGCTGCTCCAGGACAGAGGAGTTTCTATTTCTAATAGTTGGCTCCACAATTAGTAGCACCTGTCTTGGGCTTCTCACTTATACTGACCCTTGAGTGGCCCACTTAATGAAAAGGGAAGGAATTCAACAGCACTCTTTCAGGAGTTAATAAAACTACCTACCCTGATGCAACCACAATTTGGGTGGCATGAAGTAGCATAAGAAAGATAATTATATATTATCTTCAGCCTGGATGAAAGGATGTTTGCCAGTCTTTGTGAACTTCAGCCAATGAGCGTACATGCTTTTAATGCATACGCGTTCGCTCATGCACTGTGCCTTATTGTGGTGAGTGGATCACCACAAAAGTGATGCACAAGGACTGATGCAGCTCTATTAAAGCAGTGAGAGTGCTGGGGCTCTTTGGGGAGAGCCTCCATCTCCTTGGAGAGCAAAAGTCCTCTGCACTGCAGCTCCCCAGGGCCCGGTGTCTCAGCCAGAGGAGGGCAGTTAAGGTTATGGTCTGATGTTTAAAGGACACAGCAGCTATGTGGGAAAGGAGCTAGAACTACCCAGCTCTGGGCCATCTCGGGCTTTGGCTGGGTTTGCCAGCAGATGTTAGGCTTTAAATATTTGACAGCACAGCCAGGGACACCTGTCTTGACGTCTCACCCTTCATTCACCCATTTAATGCAAAATCTGACCTTGTGTCCTGAATATGCCAGGAGAGACAGGCATACCCTTTGCTTAATACAACCCTTCTCTGTAACCAGATGTTTTAATACAACCAACGCTATTTAAAACAACAAAAACATATCTCATTATTGTCTGAGGAGAAAAATGGGCCTCTGTATAGCACACATTTATATTCTGCAATAAAACTGGCACCTGGTATAGCAAAAAGGAGATCAATGTGCATGTTGCATGACTTTACAGACTTCATGTGAATAATGAAAAAAGTATTAAGTGAAAGAAGCACTGAAATGACCACTGTTGATAATTTTTCAAGAGTACAGAATAATTTCTTGAGAAAACAAGAGGCACTATTCATTCCATTCTATCACTTGAGCTCTGCTTTCTTTTTTTTCCCCCTGGAATTAGTTTGGAAAAATTCAAGGATCCCAGCTGTTTAATAATGACGTTGTTGTATTCATGCAAATCCCTCAGACCTTATGTCAACATTTAATTTTACAATAAATATAAAAATAAGGCCAGTAGCATCTGTAGTCCCCTGGGTTGTAGCTGGCAAATCATGCAAAACATCTCTCTCCCTCTTCCCTCCTGAATATCCTTGCTGCTTAGGAGGTAATAATAGTCAAAAGGAAAATGTTAACATTCGTGTGGTGTATTGAGAGAAGTTTATAGATATTGACAGTAGTGCTCATGAAATAGATTATATCAAAACACCAAATATATTACCTTTACCCCAGTGGTAAGCTTTTGTAAATTGAAGTCAAATATGTAATCGTTGAACTCTGCAAGGACGATAAAGGCACCACAGAAAGAACTTCAAACACTGTGAATTTAGAGAAGAAACTGTTCCCACTAGCCATTTACTCTTAATGAATTTTAAAGAAAAAACCTACTTATTTACTGAATGATACCTCAGAAAGAATTTAAAAATTCTGAGCTGTTTGCATAAAGAATGCAGTATCTATACCTCCCTCTAAAAGTTTTGGCAGTGCATTCAACCCTCAAAAAAGCAAAGAGGATTTGAATTGTCATAAAAAACAAGTGTTTAAATCCTTAGAACCAAGTGTCTCACAGAAGCAAACCAATGGATTGTAATATAACTGAGCAAAAATTTCTATAAAATAAAATAAAATAAAATAAAATAAAAAAAATACAGTTATACTGAGAATATGAAATTTTAAAAGCACAGTAGAGCATTTAACAGAGAAAATTCTATTTAAAAATATTCTTCACGCAGTCCAATAAGAATTTATTACAAGAATATATTTGTTCAAAATACAATACATGTTCTTTAAATGCCAACACAACAGATTGTTGGGCGGAGTATTAAAAAAAAAAAATCACTCCTAATGCTGAACCATTGAAAGACCAAAGCAACAGTAGCAGGACTGCCTACTTCAGTACATGCAGAAAGCTAAAACTAGACTTGCTGGAGTCAGTGAGAAGTACACCAGCATCCCCTATGCAGTAGTATTAAAGAGAAAACACTTCAAAACTCTGGATTGCTGGCAGCCACTGGCAGCCCTTGATGAATCTCGTTTCACCACATCTGTGGGAACTTCCCTGTTCATGTTCAAATGGGTCAGGATTGTACTTCATGCATCAAAAGCTGACCTCCAGTGGGTTTGAAAGGTCGCATCTCTCAGGCAGCCAAAGCCCCAGTGGGTGAGCAGGCTCTGGGAGGGACAGCAGGGATGTTTCTTTTGGCTTGGCCCCATGTAGATTCAGAATGTGTCACAAAATCTTAGACTCAAAAGGCAGATACAAAGACACATCTGCTGTCTCAACCTAAAGCCTGTGGCAGTACTTGTGCACCATTTATACAGGTGCTTTGGAGGCAGAATCTGTCCTACAAACTTCTGTATGTCTCAAGCTAACAAAGCCTTTTCTTGCACTCTCAGCTCAAAACATCAGCACTTTATCTTACAAAAGACCTTTCTGTTTCTTTTAAAGAACCAGTAATTTTTGTTGTTCACATTCAGGGATCCCTGTAAGGATTCTAATCCCTGTGCTTCTCCTTTCTGGCTTCCTATTGCTTCCCCAGACACTCCACATTCACTCTGCAGATCTGCCCTGTGCTGTGCTCCTCTTGTCTTTTTGCAACTTCACACTTTCTCGTCCAGGCTGCTGCCTCTGCCTCAAGCAGTCAAACCTTCTCCCTGTTTCCCTTGCACATCCAATGACCTCATATCCTTTCCATCAACTCCTCATTTTCTTCCTTAAGTTTTCTTATCCTCCCTTCCCACCTCTTATCATTGCTTAAGAACAGCCAGTAGTACTAAAGCAATTGGGCTAACAAAAATCAAACCAAAAAACATTTCCTGATTTTTTTTCCACATTTTTTCCCCCCTATATAGAGCTATACATGTTTATAGTAGCTTTGCTTCAGATGTGATTTGTGCTGATGAGTTTAGGTTGCAAGATGCCAAGGATAGAGGCCTTGGATTAACTTTTCTGTTTGAAATGCCAGTCATGTAGGTGTGTGTTATAAATGGAAGAATACTAAGACAATAATGAATACAGCAGTTGCATCTCTCATATCCTTCGCCTTGGAAATGGTGTGAAAGATTTTGAATGGGATTGTGTGTGAAAGGGTAAGTTTATCTTTCTAGTTCTGTGTAGCTGCAGCCCCCGAGGAAGTGCTCAATACCAGTGAAAAGCTGAACAGTTTCTCTAAAACCTTAGGGATCTTCTATCAGCCATGCCACATGTACCCCTGCTTTCTAAGCCATCCTCTTTTTGTATCATTCTCTACTCTGTCTTACTTGCAACTCCCATTGTATTAATTACATTTAGTTCAAGTATTGTCTGTGATGGAAAACTGTGTAACTGATATTATATGTAGAGATAAAACAAAAGGAAGAGCATGGATGAGAGACTGGAGATGCATCTGGTTTTCAGCTGCTTCAAATGAAGTGCAGACACTGTAGATTTTAGTAGGGCATTAATGATTTCCAAACAGCATATTTAGCACTGGAACACTGATCCCAGCACAGTTACTTTGGCACCTAACTAAGCTCTCACATAAATTTGGGTCTAGAATGATAAACCTGATCTTGTGGATAGCTTTAAGACAGCATCAAAACATGAGCAAACAACTGAGTAACCCAATTGACTCTGGAAAAGTTTCTAATATATCTGTTAAAAAAATAACTGACATTAACACAATTGAGGGAAGCCTGGTAAATTTGAGTGTAATATTCCAGCCTAGTCATGTAGTTTTGTTCTTTCCAGTATTTCTGACTTAGAGGAAAAATGCACAAGGAAATCAAAGCGGGAGTGCACCTTTTAAAATGCAGACTTTAAGTTGATGTGAGACATGCAGAATTTGTTCTAGCTTCAAACAAGAGCTTCTCTTGCAGATCATTTACAGCTGTGAAAGAGATCACAGTGCCATAATTTGCCCTGGACTGTAAATGTGCTGGATCACACCACAAAGGAGCAGCGAGACCAGAATTTTCTCTTGCACACAAACAAAATTCAGCATCCATAGCCAGCAGCCCCTGCAAGCCTGGCAAAGCTTGGAGGTTGGTACACCTGCCCCAGCTCCCAGCAATGCTCCCCAGAGCAGGTGCACAAAGTCTGTGGTTTACAAAGTCTCTTCACACCTGCACCTCTTAACTAATGACCCTTTTTGTTTTCTCCTTTTTTGATCTCCTGAGTATGAGATGATGCTGACACAGCAGACAAGCAGGTGTGGCAAACCCAAGGAGAGGATAGAGGGGGCATGTGCCTGTGTGTGTGCCTGCCAACAAACCATTGATTTTGTCCTTTATCTTTCTGCAGGTGACTTCTCAAGGGACTAACAAAAATACTTGCACTTTTAGAAGCTTGTGATTTCACTGGAGCCTTATATACATCCATATTTCTTTGAGGCAGGAGGAACCAAGAGGCCCTTGAACCAATTCAGTTAATCCTGATCCTTGTACTTGAGAAAATACTTGGTTAAGCCTGATCCTAAGTATTTTCTCAAGTACTTGCACACTGTGATGTCCATGGGTGTCAGCACAAACATGCTCAGCTGAGCCCAATGTTATTTGGCCCTAGGTCTGGAGCACTGTGGAAGAGCTAAGGAAGGCTGTCCTGAGAGATCTGATAGCTCTCAAATCTTGGTCAATCAAGCATGTGAGGCAGACAGTATATACAGTCTGTTTTGTTTATTGCATACAAATAATCTTCTTTTGAATCTAGCTTTTATTCTCCTTATAACCCTTCTGTAAGTTAATCCTGATTTGTGGATATGTTTTCTGTTTTCAAGATTAATCTCGAGAAGTAGAAATAAACAGTTCTCCCAAGTGTCATCCATAAACTTCTGAATTTCATTGTTTATTCATTATTCTGTCTGGGAGCCATGTAAAAATCCTTGTTGTTTGGTAAGGGAGTTAAAATATTTCACACAAAATAATGATGCATACCACATGATCAATAGTGTGTAACAAATATTTTTGTTTGCACAAATACCTGCATTTTTACCAAGAAAACCCATGTTATAAATAGGCAGAGTGACAAAAAAAACCCTGTTTGTATTTAATAGCAATAAACGCTCCTGATAATGTGGTTTGACTGGATACGGATTCTGAATTCAATTGGATGTTTATACTCACAAATTCAATGTTGTGTGATTAATGAATGAGATCCTATGGGCAAAATATGTCATATTTCAAATAATCTGAATGGACTCAGTTTAAAGTCATTTGCCAATAACTTGTAATCAGTATATAATCTTTAATGATGATATTGCTGAACTTTGCCCATAAACCAATAAGCAGTTTAAGAGCTACTTCTATTTCATAAATTAAACATTATCTGAATAAATACATGTCAGTACAGAAGCATTTGTGTCTCATATCTTTTCCTTGATTTAAATGGGTTCATCCAATATCAGCTAGGTAGTGAACTTTGAAGCAGAGTCCACTGTAATAATAGTAAAGTTTAATGATGCATAGCTTTGTGAGACTGACAAATTCCCAGCCAAAGTATTGATTCCTGGAGAATTTATGAAGCACAGGCTCTATTCTATGTCATTACAGTCCATTTTTGGCTGAAAGAATCATGTAAAATAGATTTTTAAATGAGTGGTAATAGCCAGACATAAAGAAGGTATTGATGTGTGTCATGAAGGGTGAAATAGCATGCCAGGTAAAGGCATATAACAAATTCCAAACAACAGTGCTGAAACTCCTGCAAATGTAAATTTGTTTTTCATTTTAATCAAATCTTTGTTTCAGTAAGTACAAATTTTGCCATGGAACTGAAAAAAGCCCAGCCTTTTAAAAAACGTAATTATTTACAGTTCGATTTCATGCTTCACATTGGAATGTGTCTATAAAATGCATATCTCGCTTACAGACCTGTTAATCAATATGAATTGCGTACTACATTACAACAAAACTACATCTGAGATTATTAGGGAAAAAATCAAATGCACATAGTTCTGCTTACTTGAGCAAGATGTGAAAATTAATAGCTTGAACCACCACAGAACCGGATATTAAAAGACAGGACACTTTTTTTTCTTTATTTCTTCTTTTTAAAAAGAGTTTTTATAATCCTATCTGAGGTATTTTCCAGTAAGGTAAAGCCAAATTATGGCACAAACTTGAAATGGGAATAAAATCTGAAAATGCAAAGGAACTGGCAAAAAGCTGGGTAAAGAGAACTGCTGATTGGGTTACTGGGGCTTTAAAAGAAAGTAACACTGCATTTTAATTGCATTCCAGCAACCTCTTTTTGATCTAGCAAGAGGTCACCTAGGTCTAACAATGCAAGGGACCTTCATAGCCCAGATGTAAATATATCTCCCACACACCCAGAAGCACCCTGAGAATTAACTAAATCCTCCTCAGAGCAGCTGCTTTTCAACAATTCAGGAGTTTATCAGCCTAATAAAAAAAAAAGTAGCTGGCAGGAAAAAAGGCTGACAGTCTCAATAGGCTCTTCTGTGCCCTAGTGGGGCTGAAGAACTCTTCAAGGTCTCAGTGGACAGGGAAGGGAGGGCTCTGAGCTGGCACACATCTATCCCACAAACAAGCTGCAAAACCCCAGAGGTCATTCTTGCCAGAAATGGTTTTCCCAGGCAGAATGCAAGTCGATTCAAAGAAAGTAGGTTGCATCCAGGTGCAAGGTTAGAACAAATATACTTTCAGGCTCAGAGAAGCAGGGGAAAAAAAGTTCCCACCTGTCATGCAGTCTAATAGTAGCACTATTTACTTCACTTCCAGTTAAAATCTTACTATTTTCGTGTCCCATATGTTCAGTATGATTTCTAAAAGCAGACCTCATCTCTTCA
>JANRGV010000120.1:12627046-12644941 GCA_024734035.1 Alethe castanea | reverse complement strand
ATATCCCAAGACAATGCGACTTAAAATGGCCCAAAAAGCCTGGAAATCACACGAAAAATGGCCCAAAAACAACCTTACAAAATGTCTTGAAACTGGCAAGAAATTTTTCTTCTCTCACAAACCCAGAAAAGACAATTCACCTCTTTGTCAGTTTTCATGGTTACCAGAAATTATAAACCATGGACTGTCTTGCAAACATATATACACACTTCTTTTCATAATGTCTGATTCAACACACTGTCATCTGGAAAATCTCCCACTGACTTCAATGCACTTTTACCTAAGCAAGGTCTGAGTAAAGACTACAGAATACAGTCCATAAGCTTTAAAAATACACTGTGTACCTTTGAGGAGGATAATCTTTCTCTTTGTACACCCTGTGCCAAGTTGGACCTGGCACTGACAGGATTTTTGCTATTAGCAGACAATAGGGACTCGGTTAAAAATAGTGTAGCCATGAGAAAGCAATGATTCTGATTAAGTAAATTCCATTGAACTCTTTCTAGTAAGCATTATTCAGGTCATGAATGCTAATTTGTCCTGCAGGGGGCTGTGGGTAATTACCCAGAAAAACTATCAGCTTTATTGAGTTGCTACAAAATAGTATTACTGAATGGAATGCTCTGTAAAGGGACACAACCTTGATATGTGCCTGTAGAACCAAACAGTCTTTTCTGAAGAGATCATAAGCTGGACCAAAATCATAGTAACTTTACTTTGGATTAGGATACATTCTAGGCTACTTTTATGTTTCTCTTAAGCAAAATTAACATGCAAAATTATGCAGCACAGAAGTGCCACTATGACACCTAGAGCAAATTTAGCGTTCTGCATATTTAAAGTTGTGTAGAATCAGAACCATCTTAAAAAAATGAAGCAAATGTGGCACATTGGCTGTGTTCCAGCAGTCACATAGAACTGCTGACATTAGTAAAATCTAGATAATTTAGTCCCATATGGGAATCCATACCACAATTATATTGTCCCTGTTCTGACACAGTCCTGATTTTGCACTTCTTTAAACCTAGCTTTTTATAATTTTAATTCCCTCCACCAATAAAGCAATTTGCATTCACACAGCCTTCTCTGCTAAGTGAGAGTGAAGAAGAAATCTGTTACATGACCTTGGTCTGTTTTGCAGTTGATTACAAGGAAACAAAGTCTTCAGCTAAACTGTTCTCTCATCTGTTTTTAATTGATGTAGAACATTGCACTCCAAACCGTAGCAGAGAGCTAAACAAATAGCACACCATGGTAGGTGACAACTCACTTTCAGTTAAAGAATGCATATGTGGAGCAAATTCTCTTGCATGGAAAGAGATTTTATACAGCTGTACCAAAGTAAATTAAAATAATTTCCTTTTTGTTTAGACTCAGTATAAATTTCCAGTCAATAAGGACCACACCTGAGCAGTGTCACTGCTCAGACAGCTGGAGTCCTCAGCTAAAGGATGTGCCAGCAGAGACTGACACTTCCACTCAGGTTCTCTTCTATGGCAACTGGGATCTGCTCCATTCTAATTTGATAAATCTATGGTTATTAACACCCATTGATGATATGGCCCTTATCCGAAACATTTAATGGCAAAAATTAATTCCAAATAAATAGTTCTTCAAAAGCACTCCAGGTAGAAATGACATGAATCAGATTTTATTTGTTATTACTTCTGACATTTCTAACTGTGATAGAACAAAAAAAAGTATGTGTAGAGCATGATGAAATTAGAATTTAATATCAGAAACATTAAAATTATCCTCATAATTCTTCTTAATTTCTGGCAGTACTGGACACAAAACTTCTTAAAACATAAGGCTGTGGAAGATACAAGGAGCTTTTTAAAAAATTTCAGTACGAAAATGAAGAAACCAGCAGCAAAGTTGGCTTATTATTTTAATAAATGATCTGACACTCCATTCTTTTATTTCAATTTCTCTTGTTTCCTCCCACTTTGCACTTTCCAACTACTTTTTTTTTCCACACAGTCTCCAAATAAATTCATTTCCTTTACTCAACAAAAATCAACATTCTCACAGAACCAGTGCTGCTGAGATTGGCTACTCTAATTTGTTTGAAGGATTGATTTCATGTTCAAAATATTGGAACAGCAATGTTTGTCATTAAAATAAAATATTGGACAGTAGTTTGAGTTGGACATGATATTAATTAATAATGTTTTTCAGCACCTCACTTTCCATAAGAAGCATGATGTTTGAATCAAATATCAAAATGTAACCCTACACATTTTGCTGAAAAAGGCTGTTTTGTTCTAAGTGTTTGAATGTAGCTGTAGAAGTTTGCTATTCTATATTTTTACATTTGATTTAAAAATAAATTTTATTATTTATTTTGAGATTTTTCCTGCTTTATTTTGGAAAATAATAAAAAATATAAGTGTCCTGAATAAACTCACCAGCTATGAACAAAGACCAAAAAAAAAAAAAAAAAAAAAGTGAAGTTAAATTTTTCTAATGTATTAAAAAGGAAATACTTTTTTCATACTTTTAGCACCTTGACAAGAACAGAATTGAAAAACAAAATTCCACCCCAATCTGTTGTAATTGCTGGCAATTCTCATTTTCAATGTCACTAAAACCCATAGGCAATCTTGATAATTCTGCTGCTATTGTATTTATTTTAAATGTGTAAGATCAAGAATGCACAACCCCAGATTTATAGTCTTTAAAACATCATATTGTTTCTTCTTGTGGTTCTTTCAAGAGAAAATTAACACAATATATATTAATGAAAAATATCAGCTATGAGGAGCATGGACAAATACGTTTATAACATTACTTAGTCCCCTCTTTTCCAAACAGTTTTTCAATAACCTTTTTGCTTACTCCACTTACATGTGAAATATACTTTCCCCTGTTTCCAGCTGACAGATAGGTGTTCCTAAACACAATTATCATTGTGTATTTTGTCTTCACAGTAATATTAATTTCCCAAACAAAGATAATACTGCCAGAGTACATAAGATTTATTTTACTGTTAAGTCATTAGTCACTACTTTGTGCTTATTCTAAAAAAAGGCAGAAAGCATTAATCTGTGCCTACCACATGGGATTGTTGTACATCTTAAGGAAAGGTTAAAAGAAGCTTTTTATTTCTGTAGGGGCATTAATATAAAGAAAATATAAACACACTTACAGCAACCCCAACAAACTATAAAATTCTGGTTTTGAATTCAGGCTGTGAACAACTGAGAGCCATTTCTCATCATTCCTGAATGTGCTGTGTTGTAGAAAGAGTCTAACAAGGATTAAAAAGGCCATCCTGTGCATGCACTTTGCCAAATCCCTGCATGCCATTCTAGGGTGACTGTACTGTCTGAACAAGTTCTTTCTGTTTGCCTGTAAGAAATAGCTGGCTCAAACAATTCATCTGAGCAGTGAGGCTCAGCCAGAGAGTGTGCCAGCCCAACTATATGCACTCTAATACTCTCTCCATGAATGACAGTTAAAAAAGGACTTTTTTGCTTGAATGATCTTCCATAGGATGTGGAAATAGGCTCAGCTAGGGAAGGGAGGTAGGAAGGGCAGGAAACCAGAACCAAACATCAGTGTTTAAGCCCTTGTGCCTACCTGTCTTTTACTAGAGTGCAAGCAGACAGATTTACAGTAAATTAACTTATCTGTCAAAAAGCTCCTTTATTCTGCATCTGTTACAAAGGAATTATCTGAAAAGGGCAGGTCAATGAAATTACACAATGGCAATAGGACAGTGAAATAAATGCACTGAGGGAGATCCTTGCTTCCTCCTATGAACAGCCATTTCTCATGTGTTCAGCTGTTTCGAAAGATTAAGATGTGGAAATGTCAGAACAGGTCTGCTAAATAAAGCTACCAAAACATAGCTTGGATAATGGTTATTCCACTAAGGCAGAGAGAAGAAAAAGGGGCATTTTACCATTACTACTGCAGAAACTGTAGGTGGACAATAACTCCTCACTACAGATACAATAATCATACTGTGCACACATATATTGGTCCGACTGCATCGAATACATAACAAACCCATGTTAAGTTTACTGAACACAAGCACTGTGTTTTTGTATGTTCAAGAGACTCAAGTTATTCACATCAAGATCTGAAACTCATTGCAAACTAATTCAGTTTTATATTTCACCTTGCAGAGGTTGTGTGAGTAACAGACATCTGAAATAAATGAGGCAATCCTGTTTTCTATATGCCAGTTGAAATGAAGATTATCTCACTAAGAGTTTCCCTGTACTCCTCTGGCAGTGAACTCACTGCTTGGCTGGAGAGATGCTTATCTACAAAAGTAAAAGTTTTACAAGTCTTCTAAGCAACTGGCCTCTAACCTATCTTTCTTTGAAAAGGCAGAGTAAGCCTCAGGATTGTGAAGCTTATACACAGAAAGCAGCTTTCTGAGTATTTACAGGCCATGTACAAAGCAGGCAGCTGTAAGGTGAATTCCCCATTACTATCCCACTGCATACATTTCTGCTTTCCCACTGGAATCTCTTCTTGGTGACAAATGACTCATTCTTCATGCTTACTCAGTTCTGACCTCACCTGAACACTTCATTTGCACCAAATACTGCAAAGCTTTCCTAGTTTTGTGATGTGGTCAAATTTCAGACAGCTCAACTGTCGTAAAAGAAGAAGTGATGATGTTCCAGAGACCTCAAAGGCAAGATGCTTTATCCAGCAAGACATCCTGCCCTTGGTGCAACTGTATTGTGATCTGCCCATTCTATGAACTATGCTACATCATGTGTGCCTGTTTTTATAATCTGACAATTGTGCAAGGTGATCCGGATATTATTTCATGACATTTTTGTGAGTTTTTTTCTTCAGTTTATAGAGGATTTTTTTTTTTTCAGTCTGTCGAGTGCTGAAATTTCTATTCCAGGTTTCCCGTAGATATAAAAGATACACATGTGCATAATATTACTTATTCTTACACTGTCAGCATCAATAAGGCATACTGTACCTGGCCTTTCCAGACATACAGAGAATAGTAATTACCTGGAAAACATTTGCTAACAAAATTTCCATAGCTTTTTATTACGCTTCCCTTCTACAGTCAGATTGCCATCTCCGGACATGTATGAGACTTACATTTGGGCAAGAGATATTACAGCAGCTCAGGGCTTAGAAGACTTATGGAAAAAATCAAAGCAATCTCTGGTTTCTCTGGTTGGGATAGCTGGCAAGAAGGTTTGTGTTGTCCTGACATGATATCTCAGGACTTCCACAGACCTCAGGTTGTGGGAGATGAGCTGTGGGCTATTGGGCTATTTGTTGGAAGATCTCATTGTGTTGGAAGATCTCATTGGCACTATTATTAGATGAAAGCATCCCACTTTTTTTTTTTTTTTTTTTTTTTTGGTGATTGATAGTGCTTAAAGAGCAGAAATCTCAGCTTCTCCATGTGTGTGATCTGCCAACAATCACACAAGCCCACGCTAGCTGTTCTGGTCACTGCAGGAAGCTCAGGAGGTTGCTGGATCCAGATGGCTTGGTTTATCACAGCACACTACTGGGTCTCTTAAAGGAGCTGCAAACCATCTGGGCAGATTTAAAGCCAAGAGGAAATACATTGGATCCTATGGAAACAGGTCTCTTGCACACTGCCCTCACAGTCTTTGTCATCTACCTGTTCCTCTAGCTGAGGCACAGGCAAGAAACTTCACGGGAGGTGCAATCACTGGACTTCAGTGAAATAAATGCCTAATAATATTCCTCTTCTTATTTCAATGTTTCTCTTTCTATTAATCAATTTTGATGACTGATTAAGGGAGAACACAGCAAACAAACATATGTGGGACTAGCCTCTTTCCCTGTCATGGAGTCCAGAACATTTCCAACTTTGTGGAAGCACAGTAAGTGCTAAGCAGTTGATGTTTTCTCGGGTGTATATAGACATATACATCTACATATAGATCAAAGACAATGAGAATGCTAAATTAACATCCTCATTCACAGTTTAATTTTTGCAGCATGTTGGCTACTTCCTCAAATTGTTCTCAAGCATAATCAGAAAGCCTATTGAGGCAATCTCACCTGTGCTAGAATCACAAGCAGCACGGTTTAAATACACGTGCAAGTGGCTTCGAAACTGTGCAAATCACTTTATGTATCTTTAAACTCTGCCTTCTCATAATTTAAGCAGCTAGGAAGTATGTGATCAATCATTCTAACACATAATTTTATTCACCACTGTACAAAACGCACAGCACAGGCCCATGTGATGGTGCATGTGAATCACAGCATTACACTGCCTAGGGCACACGAGCACCAAGGAGCAGCCTAGGCCCAGCTGATTAAGCTGTAGTGCAAAACAACACAAGTGCCAGAGGTATGACAGCCAACAGGGGTTTACTGGACCAGGGAGTGTTACACTGTAATTTACTTCTTTAATACATGTCATGTTTTCCCCTATGTTTCCCCTTATAGAGTGAAATATATAGGTAAGAGAGTGCTGCAGTTTTGTGTGTTATGTCCCTCCAAAATGAGAGAGTAACAAACTGTCTTTATTAGCCTGTACATTTGGCATAGTGCAATAAATCACTGAAAGTGCCGGTGAGCATCTTGTGGTTTAAAGAGTCAAGAAAAACTAAAAGACTTCATGTATCTGCTGAAAGCAATTTTAGAGCTGAAGCACAGCAAAACACTGCACTTCCTAACACTGCCTATTCTATTGCTTGTTTCTAGTCATGATTTTTTGCTTATTGACAGGAAAGCCACAGTTTAATAAAGCTTAGGTCAGAGCAGGTATTTAAAAGATTTTTTAAAATTCTTCAAGCATAATAATACAGACTCAAACTAATTTTTGTACCTGCTTTTCTTAAAAAATTGGAATTTGTAGCCTTATTCCAGATGACCAAAGTACTGGTCACAGAGAATTAGTAAAAAAAGGCTTGCTTGTTTATGAAGCAAACATGTGCAAGACTGATGAAATTATTAATGTCACAGTGTTAACTTTCTTCTCATAAATATAGTTTAAGAGTGCTGACATTGCAATTACAGTCAAATGTTCCGGCTCTTTGCTTATTTGTCTAATCTGTCACTCCATCATGGGGGGAGACAAATTGTGGTGAGCATTTGACAAAGCACAAAAGAGATATAAGACTATTCTTATTAAATCTTGGTGAAAGATTAAATGACTGAATACTTTCCAGCTTTTTCTGATACATTTTTAACCAATACTACTAAAATATTCTGCTCACCACAAGTTTAAAAGCATTTAGGGTAAAAATAGTGAGTGTAGCTCCCAGACTAGTTGGTTGCTGTGTTTCAGAACCAACAGATGAATAGCTGCACTCTTATTATGTGTCTCGGTGATGTGAATAATGTATTTTCCTGGATCAAAACCTGTATGTAGCTCATCCATACTCAGACATCTGACCCCAAATGAATGACTTCTCTGACAAAACTTCCTCATTGACATCAGGGCAAGAACATCACAGATTTCACTCTACATTGTGAAGAAAAAGGAGTATTAAGCAAATTTCAAATTCAGTCATGCGTGTAAGAGGATTATAGCTGAAGCAAGTTTTGAATATACTAACCCCATACATTTCAGAGTCAGACAATTATTAAAACACAGAGTTGCAATGTTCGTGACTTTAAATGTGTGGTAAGATTTCTACAGGCTTCAGCTGTGCAGGAGTAGGTCCTCACAGATTTTGGAACATAATCATAGAAGCAGATTATGTGAAACATGTGAGCTAAACCTACTTGTTTACATTCCTAGGGGTGATTAAAGGTCTTGACTTTTCAATACAAAAGCATAGAAGAAATAGAAGACAAACTTCTCATGGCTTTTACTGGAATCCATTTAACTTTGTCATTAAAGTTGATAAAGATACTAAAATGGTGTTTTTATCCGTATACTGGACTATAAAAAAAAAATTGGTCTACTTGTAGTCACAACATCAGAAAAAAAACATGTAAAATTTAATGTTTCTTAATCAAGGAATTGTAAGTGATGACACCAAATGTAGGAGCATTAAGAAAATGAAGTCCCAATTTCTAGATTTATACTCTGAATTTATAATGCAAAATACATGCTTCAATCTGTTCATCTAAACTGTTTTTATATCAGGTGAGGATTTGGTCCTAAATTTCTATTTTACTAAGACTTTTCTTTTTTTTTAATTTTTGGGTTTTGTTTTGTTTTGTTTTTTGTTTTTGTTTTTTTGTTTGTTTTGTTTTGTTTTTTTGTTTTTTGGGTTTTTTTTTGTTTTTCAGACTGATATTTTTATAAAAGGCCCAAATAGACAGGTTGGGCCTTTCATTAACAATTGATGAGACACATATTGAAACTGAAACACATAAATGACACATTTCAGAAATCTCTAATAGACATATGTTTACCTTCTGAGTGAATGAGAGTATTGTATTTGCTTTCTCTTCCATTAGATCTGAAGGCTGAAAAAAGTCTCATATGCTTACAATGAAAACATTTTGATTTATGATTTGCCAGATTTCAGTGATGACTTTTTTCAAAAGAGAGAGGAATCCTCTGTATGGGTTTCACAAAATATTTAGATAGCACAGAACAAAAACAAAACCTACAAAAATGCAATTCTCAAAGTTTACAGAAATAAATTAAATTGGAAAAAAATTTAAAAGCTATTTTGTTAGTAATCTGCTTTTACATGCACCACAGGCATCCACTAAGTGATAGGAAATGGTGAGCTGGGAAAAACCTAGAAACTGGAGACCTTTTTGCTGAATTATCCTGGTTAGATAAACTGAAATAACATCTGTCTGCTCCCAAAACTGTTATTGCTTGTAACTTCCTAAGTATTTCTTTCAAATTTGCAATATGTGAATTTTTCTGTTTAATTTTTATATATGAAAAAATACACAATTATATACTTTTCAAATGTGATAAATGAACAAGCAAGCAGTGATTTTTAAGCCCACCTTCCAGCAAATACTTAAAATACACATGAGTTCAGCAGAGCAAGCAATCTCAAAGTCAATGTGTCTGACAGAGCTGTGTGTGAAATGACAACCTTACAGAAGATCCTGTAAATTTACTGCCCAATCCTGACCTTAATCCCTTCAGTGGTAAAGCTCCAGCTGATAGCAGTAAGAGCAGAATCAGGCCCCTACAGCTAAGGTTTTCTCCCCCTTCCTTCCCCCTCCTTCTACAACAGCTTGAATTCCTGTATTCTGATTAAGATAGATGGAGTATTTGCATCCTATCCATATTCATAATCCTCCTTTTCAGTGTCAACCCCAAATACCGCGTTTGTTGCCCAGGCAGACACATGCAATGTCTTCAGAAGGTTTTGCATAGATGGATAAGGACACATCCCTTTTCAAATTTTGCAGAATAGGTGGCCACTAGGTGAATTCATGCTGTTAAAGTGCTAAAAGACCAGAACAAAAAAACATGTCTTTTGTGTGTGACAGAAACTGTAATTAATGATTTCTCCCTTTTTCGCTAAAGAGAAAAGGGAGATGTGCTGTTGACAGGCATTTTATTAATGGTTTCTACCATCTTAGTATACATAAAAGGCACTATTGGCTGCACAGCTAGTTTAAAAGATTTCTGTTTCTTTCGGAAATGTTGAAGATGTTTCATGGATGAAAAATGAAGGCAATCTGTCCACTGCCACTGAAACTTTGGGCTTCAATAATAAAATTGAAACTATTGTGACAGTTTCCATTGAATCCTTTAACCATTTGCCTCCTGCTGGCGCAATCAATGATGGCATCTGCAGGAACATGGTCACCCTTACCTAGTTTCTCTCTTATTTCAGCAACAAAACCTGTCAATAACATGTCTCATGGCTGCTTTTCTAAGGAGATTTATCAACCATCTAGGTGATGGCACTTATTTCAGTGACTGTTGGTCTCTTGTTGTATTTGGGACCAATAGGAGATACACATTCAGCCTGGCACACAAGAAATTAGACATGCATTTTCCAGTTTCAACAATGGCAGCTGACTGCCTAATCCAGAGGCCAGAGCAGCGCTGATTTAGACTTTGCCTCCCAACGAAATTAAAGTGAGTGAGAATAACAAAACATTACATTACTTTCTTAACTATATTAAGCAGCAGAATGTCACAAAATCCTGCGTGCAACTCTTGAATTTGCTCTCATTTTGAAATATGCCAAGCGAAAATCCTAATTCCGTATAAATGCAAGGCGGCAGCTTGACTGTTCCGATAGCGCTATGCTCATTTACACTGGCTAATGGGCTTCCCATTGCTTATGGACAGACAAGAAAACACCCATTCATCTACGTTAGTGCTCCTTCCCCAACACTTTGAGAAAATGTTTTGCTTTGCCACTGATTTGTGAACAACTTAATAACTTCAGCAGAGCAACAAGAAAGCAGACATTTACCACATGCGTTCACAACAATGCAATCAGAAAACACGTCGGGAAAGGGATTTACAGCAGTTTGCACACGCTCTCCAGACAGGAACAGCCAAGTAGGAAAAGGTTCTCCCTGCAATTTATTGAAGGGCTGCTGATACCTTCATTTTAAGCACAGGACACTTTTGAGACTACTCAGCTCAGCATTACAACTGATACGGGTGTTAAATATAGCTGCATTGCTAGGTTAATAAAATATCCATCTCTTCTCTAAGTAAATGCGCGATTCTTTTAATTCAGTTTTTCAAACTTCATTTCTAAATGTCTTGGAAAAATCTATGTTTTGTGAGGCAGCTGGAAATGCACTATTTGCACACTGATCTATACTAGCAGCCATTCATTTTCTCTGGGAATTTTCATGTAAGCTCCCTTATTGGGAATATGCTAATGGCAACCGCCATGATTACTGATTTTCTTTGAATCATTATTCCTCTGTGGGCAAAGCAATCAGAAAGGGAGAACAGGAGATTTACTTCTTGCTTGTGTGCCTTCTACAACCATCTGCTCTATCCTGATTCATTTGAATAAGATCTGCAGTTTTAGATTCTTTACTCTGGCATTCTGAAGCATTTTAAAGCTTAAAAGGAGTTAATAGTTATCTATCAGTGTCACAAACGTGGTACTGTGATGCATTCTAAGAGCAAGTTTGCCTTCCAATGGTTTACAGGGCCAGATTAATTTTATTAAAGTAAAAAATTACAATGTTCTTTAACAGCTTCATTATTTCAGACAAGTCTTTTGTGAGCACATTTATTATCTGGAGCATGGAGTACAAAAGCTGAAAGAAAGGGAATTAATTTATAAAACAAGAACATTTAAAAAATGGAAATTGTTAATCTACTCCAACCCATACATGGAAAAAATAAAGGGCAAAATTGTGATCAATTTGATGAAAATACAACCTTGCAAAATGCACTGCAGTTACTGAATTCTTGTACCTGTTCTTTTACCTGGGTGAATTTCTGAAGTACATTTACACAAGGTCATTTTGATTTTAACAAAGGTGGTATTTAGCTGCATCAAAATTCAATTAAATTATTCTCTCAAATCAAGTACTGGCCTCATATAACAAGTTTCCCATGCACAGTGATAATGATGTTTATTTATTTTTTTTTAGTCTAATGACATTTTCCTGATATATAGATATATGTGTATATAGATGTGTGTGTGTACGTGTGTGTGTATATATATATATATATATATATATACACATACATACACACACACACATATACATATATATATATATATACACCAGGTTAAAAACCCTAGCAGTGCTAATTGCCAAAAGACCATTTTGTACAATGGAAAGGGAAAATAAGCAAGAAGACATCATAGCAAGACAGAATAAGCCCAGATGAATGGTAGCAGAGGCAGCATTCAGAGAATTGTAGTGAATACTCGAGTGCAGTCTTTTCACAAGCAAGTAACCTCTGAAATGTTACAAAAAATAGTGTTTGGGAATCAAAAACTTTTTTATTGTACTTATTTCAGAAATACTGTTATGATGAACACAAGAAGAATCTCTTTGATCAGTCCTGTAAATTATTTCATAATGCCTATTAAAAAAGAGGCCCTTCTGCAAAACTAGAGAGTCTTTAGACTAGCACACAGTATACAATGATCTTCAAACCACAAGATGACCTATTTTGTTACTTTTGGAACCAGAAACCTAAACTAATGTAGAATTATTAAAACAGAACAGTTTTTCGGTTCCTTTGGTGAGGCCACAGACATTAAAATCTCTGCCTAGCTTTTCTACTTTTTTTTTTTTAAACTATCTTTTGCTGGCAGCCCCTGTTGGCTAGCATTCTGATTTCTCCTTATCTTTTTAAAAATAGAAAGACAATACAAAAGGCTGAAATGGCAGTGCCCTCCCAGCTAGAATTAGTTATGGGGAGCCACTTTCTATCAACTAATTTCAGGTCCTTTCAGAGCTCTCAGAGCTGCAACTTATGTGAAGAAAGAGAAGGTATTTAAGAAAGGGTTTGCCTGCTCTCATTCAAACAAAGTGAACTCAAAAATGCACTATGTGCTTCCTTTTAATTAGAGGTGAAACTAAAGTAAACCATGAATTACAGAACTCTCTGTGACTTGGTTATCCTAGACATCAGAAACAAGAACTACACTTTCTTTTGGTTTAAAGATGCATCAATCTTTGAAATTCCTTATCCCATAGCTCACCAGAGGACTGGAAATACAGATTTATTTTTATGGTGTTTTTCCAATGTCAGTGTGTTACCATGAATTTCAAGGATTGGTCTCAACCTTATTTTTCCTTTCATGTATTGTACTAAGTGAGCAGTTCTGAGAAACATGAATAAAAATGTTCTATCTTAATAATTCATAGGGCAAAATTTCTAACACCAAATTAAAGATAGGCAAGTAGCCAATGAAATAGAGAGAAGAAATCACAGAAACATGAAAAGCATACATCTTTATAACAACACAGGCACTTTAATATTTTGCTGTCCAAGGGTACTACACATTAAAACACATAGTGCAATATCAAGTCCTTTTCATTAAGAAGCATTTTGTCTCGTCTTACATTTGTATTTCTCCTTCTTCCTAATGAAATCGTTCTTATTGCTACACCTTTGTGCAATGCAGCTTGCTAATTTCATGGTTAAAGCCACTTACCACATGAAGCTCTGGCTCTAAGTATACAGCCTCACAATGCAGTAGGAATATTTTAATCTCCTCCTCAGTGTATCTCTGTGGTCTTAAACATTTTTAGGTTCTTTTTCTGCTACAAAAAAAACCCAGCAACCTGATTACCTATCCAAGCAAGGAACTCCTGAAAAACAGAGCATCCTAACCCCTTTTGAAAAGCTGAGGGGGAAGCAGGGGAGGTAGCATGTTTATTCTTGACAGAGAATTGAAGAATATCTCCGAGTGAAAGGTAGAGTAATAACATCAGTTAATAGGTCTAACTGCTCCCATATTAACAGCCAGCAAATCCAGACCAGGAAGGTCTGCCAATTACACTTAACCCTGTTAAAAATATCACATCTTCCCTTCTGCAGTGACAAATGTACAGAGTACATTTGGGTACCTGGGGGGAAATGCAAAATACCCTGTGTTAGTTCATAGGCTGCCTTATAACAAAGTCTGTTTATGGCAAACTTGCAGCCCTTGTTAAAATACTCAGCTCATGAATACACCATTTGTTGTAGGCACTTTACATAATCCTAATCACAATAATGCTTGAGAGCATCACGATCTTTACAATTACTAACTCAAGCATATGAAAGCAGTGGAAAAGATGAGTCTTATATTTTTTCATAGAATTTACTTAAACCAACCAAAACCACAAAACGAAACCAACAAAAAGAACCAAAACACAACAACAACAAAAAACCCCAAAAACAAAAAAAAAACCAAACACAAAGGAGAAAGAGAGAGTGAAATTGTGAAACTAGACCTGAACTGTTAGTGAACCCTGCTGAACCTTAGAATCTCTTGTAAGCAGTAGACAGGTACTAGCAAAATATCCTTACTACAAATTTTCTCTCTTGAGTTTAAGGCAGATATATGAAGAAGATTTTCCATTGATTAATAATGCAAAAATTACAAAAAACCACAAGCAAAACCCAAACAAACAAACCAAAACACACACCACAAGAAACCACACACTGTCTTGAAATGCACAAATGAGATCTAAAAATACTTGCTTTATGAGTATTTCTATAAATATACTTGGATAATGTTGAGTGATATCTATATGCACCATTTAAAATGGTCTGCATTAGTTTATGTTTTCCAGTCTGTTTTTTAACACTCAGATTTTTAGATAACGCCGCCATGCATAAACTTTGTCCTAATTCAATTTCATGTAAGTTTTCTTTTATTGTTGAGAGCTGATATAAACAGACTATCAAGTCACTAGCATAGCTGCATTTCTGTTTCTTTTCAGAATTCTCTGTATTTCTCAACTGTGCCATAAAAAAAAAAAAATCCCTTCATTTGCATGTGATGCTATTTGGAACTGTTAATCTATCATGTAGACGCAGTCAAATGCACCTTGTAATTAACACAAACCAAATTCATTGCACTTAGGTAGGATGCTAGTTGATGTACACACAAGACAATTGTTCATACAGCCTGCTCTGGAAGTTGAAAGCCTTTCATTTAATGCATACAACAAACCTAATGCGATTTGTAAAGAGGTAGGTTTTTTAAATAGCCTGAAGAATGGAAAGGGGTGGGAGGAGGAAAGAAAAATAAAATTCTTGACGTGCAATGCTTCAAAGCAAGTGTTTCCAAGACAAAAAAAAAGTACCATTTTTTTTTTTTTGGTACTAAAAATTTTTCAAATGGTGACAAAAATAAGACTTCATTCAGAATTTTTTGAATGGTTTTGTAATGTGGGTCCACTTCCAGAAAAGATTAAAATTTTCTCAGATTGTATTTTTGGGAACTAAAGGAACCAAAATCTGGTAATTTGTCTGGTGACGGGTAAAATTTCTGAATTATATATATATATTATCCTCTCAAATATCCACTCAGCACTGACATTTTCTGGTTTATGCAGCTGTAATGGTGTTTCCACAGAATTCATTGGTAGTATCATCACATTCCAAGAAACACTTGCAGTAATTCAGTTAAGTTGGATCGATGCAAGTTCTACCTTTGTGTACGTTATGGGCAGTCACTGACTGAGAAAAGAACCTCTGGCTTTGAGAGTGGCAGAGAGATGTCAGGGTAACCAGGAGCTTGAAGTCACAGAGAACACCAGATTCAATGTGTGCATTTGTGACAAACTCTTCAGTCCAAAAGAAAAGACTGAACAGAGCAAACTTGGCTTGACTTCTCCCAGAAAGCACAATCCAGGACAGTGAAGGTAATTACAACTGTCTCATTTGCCATATAAATTTAGCAAGCACCTAGCTATCTCCACAATATATTCTTGCAAATCTCTGTGCTGATTAGGCAAAGAAAATCTCACATCATAAACACTGTGGTTAGCTACAGCACAACTTAAATAATTTAAGTTTAAACAATAAGGAGAAAATGAGCAGAAACCAAATTGCTGCAGGAAAACATGACTAAATTAATTATCAGCTATCATTCCCACAGATTAATACAGTGATCAATGAACTTTCATTAACTACTAAAGAAATTATTTGTATTTTCTTGAGCCATACACTAGTGTAAATACAAGGACAAGGAGGAGCTTCAACCAAGCTTTGTGTGTGAGTTAATTAAGCTTTTGGAGTAATTGTCCTCTCATAAACCTCAATAGATTTCTCTCAGTTCCTTTCTCAGATACTGGATTCCCTAAGGATTTTAATTTCCTTCTCCAGTTCCTAATTACTGTATCCACTCAGGTTCCAGTCAGCTTGTTTTCCCTCGGAGTGCTGTTCTTTCAGCTACCTATGCCTCCTCCATCGGATCCAGTTTCCCCATTCAAGATGATTTACCACGTTATTCTGGGTGCTCATCTAGTGGGTTTGTTTTGGTTTTTTGGTTTTTTTCCCCTAGTTTTTGTGGGGTTTTTTTGTTTTGTTTTGTTTTTTGTTTTGTTTTGTTTTCCTGGCTTGGTTGGTTTTTAGTTTTGTTTGGGGGGTTTTTCTGTAGTTTTGTTTTTGTAGGTACTGATAAAAATCCATCACTATTACTAGCAGACCAGATTTTGGGGTAAAAATAGAACACTGTTCTCAGCACTCTGCATTAGTTAGTATTTTTTTTTTTTCTTTTTTTTCTCCCAACATCGTTTCAGCAGTATTTCTGTGCTAGCTAGTTTATGCTTTGGGGTTACTTTACTGAGAAATAAGCCCATCTGCTTACAAAATTTTAACAACAACATTACTTTAGGTGGAAATGCACAGATCAAAGATCTGCAGACTGCATTCACATATAAAACTACAGCCTGATTTATCTTTCTCCAGCAGGACTTAAATGCTTCTTCCAAAACAAAGACCAGAACCAACAACAAACAAAAGCACAAAAAAAAAAAAAGAAAATAAAAAAAAAAGAGAGAGAGAGAGAGAGAGAAAACACACTCCTCAGCTACCCTGCAATTTCTTTTCAAGAATGATACAATTTATATCATCTTGTCTCAAAACTCCTTGGGTAAGTTTAACTTTGTATGTAGCCTTGCTCAAATCATCCCAGCATCTCACTGCTTATGGAACAAAAGAACACCGTACATTTTATGGTACAAAAATCAAAGGTTGCTCTTCCTGCTACTGGTTTTACTCAGCAGTAAAGAGAAAACCTTGCAAGTGTTGTTTACACAGTACTAAATCCTTGTAAAGTCATACTGAAACAAGTCTGCTATCTGACCTCGCCCTTAGGGCTACTTAAACACCTGTGGATTTATGGAGTTCAGATGTCTACGAGGTCTGTGCTGAAGTTCATTTCCAAACCTGTGCGCCTTTGTTGGCACAGTTAAGCCATTACTACTTGTTTCTGGTTTGCAAGGCAATCATATTATGAAATAGAAAGAGCTCAGAATTAAGATAACTTACCTTTATACACACACTGTAAATGCACATAACAGCTAAAAGCTCAACGTGTAAGTTTTTATTTGCAGAAGCTTAGCTTCACTGAGATCAAAACAACGCAGGGAAAGAAAGAACTTATCCTCATCTGTATATGTATAATGAATTCCCCAGCAGGATCTATACATGGAAAATACATATCAGACCACCAAGTTCAAGTAGAGCATGTTTTGTTCTAAGAGAATAGGCATTATGGTAGAAAACACAAAAAAACTTCTCATGCCACTCTCAGAA
This sequence comes from Alethe castanea, assembly GCA_024734035.1. NCBI lineage: Eukaryota > Metazoa > Chordata > Aves > Passeriformes > Muscicapidae > Alethe > Alethe castanea. Next base: position 12,627,828 of record JANRGV010000120.1, on the reverse strand, counting down.
AATACACTCTCCTGCACCCCAGATACAGCAAAAATATAATTCCTAAGAGGAATAGGATAGAACATGTTCTGAATTTTTCAATAATTTAGTTAGTTAGAAGGCTAACAGGTTAAATCCTTGTCCCACAGAAATCCATATGGCTGAGTTTAAAGAGACTACATTGTGCTACAAGACTACATTGTCCACTGGGTTTAAATGAAGAATACACTAAGTACTATGAATGGCCAAAAGTCAAAGGTGCTTGCTTTTAATTTAATTATTTCACAATCATCTTACATTAAAGTTTACAGCTAAGGCCGCATTATTGTTATTCTGCTGCTCAATGATACCCATTTTCTTTAGACCCTTTACTGCTAAATGTATGCTTATCATAAGATAAAAATAACGATGACTGTATGTTTTGGGTGTGTTTCTTATAACTGTCCACCCCAAGTGGTAAGTGTCAGGTTTTCTATGAGGTGTCCCAGAGGTTTCAGAAACACAAAGCCTCACTTGGATGGTGCAGAATGGCAGTGACACTGAAAGCCTGCACTGCCCCAGGACTCACAGGAGCATTTGGCCCACTTCAGCTGCAATGCACATTGAAGACTCACGAGTTTATTAAGATTTCACAATCCTTACAACTTTTCAGAACCCTCGTTCCTAAAATATGAGGTCAGGAAAAGTTTTAAAGTACTATTCTAGTACATTCTAAAAGTTAATAAAAATGGAAGTAAATAATTATTAAAAAAAAAGAAATACAGCTTTTTTTTTTTTTTTTTTTCCCTTCGTCTCTGGTTCTG